>BPLQ01007550.1:0-15985 GCA_021605075.1 Caerostris darwini
AATTGCACTTTGTGATTTAATCGAGCACTTGTGATCAAATTTTATTATTAATTTTGCATTTTCTTTGTAGCAGTAATCAAGAGCTTCCAATATTTGTATACATATATATAGCGCTTGTAACAAAAATTAAAGATGTTCCCATGAACCTCGAAAGTGGTCCTTGAAGCAGTTATTATAGGTTTAATTTCAGTACCACACACATCATCACATCAATAATACATACAAATGTTATATGCATGTTGTTATTCACACACGTTAATTTGAAATAGATATTATATACGTTTATCTGAATTATGTAACTGACACTTTCCTTGTGTTAAATTTTTAGTTCCCCTTTTTAGGAAGTTATTTATAGTATACCGAGTTTAATAATACAAATTATACTCAGTGAAACGTTTTCCCACCCACTAACTCTGCTGAAACAATTTTGATATTTAACTAATTTTTTACGGATTTTTCAAGAAAAGAATTGATTGTATATTTGTCATACCAAAATGATTTTAACTTAAAAATAGGTTATGTTGAAGAAGATCATAATACCAATGTTACTGATTTGATTTACAATGTTTTTTAGTTTAAAAATAAAAAATAATCATTTGAAAGTACACACAAAATATTAATGTTGTTATTGTTAAACAATACTTAAATACAAAATGCCAAATAATTATTTTGTCTTAACATCATTTTTTTATTACAGTTATTTTATTTTAAACTTCATTTCATTTATTTATTTATCTTTTCGTATGTATGCAAATTTACAAACTGTTTTAGGCCTAACATTTGATACGCTAAATTATTTTTAAATAACTTTCAAAACTTTTTTTATTTTCTGTTGAGGGTCATATAAATTAATAAAAGAGCATTTGAGTTTGTCACCGTGCAACGTGTAATATACTCCTTCCCAATTATTTATTTAAGTCAGGATTCACATGTCAGTTCTCGGAAGTTTTATATCGCATTTGAAACTTTTTGTAACCAATCTGATCTCCAACTGCATGCCACTTTCGCACGCCAACTTGGCGCCCGGCAATCAAAAAGTCGTGCGAAAAGCTGACCGCGTTAAAAAAATAATAAAATAAATAAAAAGCAAATAAAAACTTAGCATTGGATAACAAAGCACTCGTATCATAACTTTAAAAAGGAATGGTAGATTTTTATACATTTGTATGAGACTATATTTATGTGTGGAGAACTAAATATATTTCCGATATTTTAAAATGAATAAATAATATTACAGCTGAATATTATATATATATGAGTAATACATGTTAATACAAATGTTACGTGTTTAGCTTTTGTAAAAACTTTAATACTGTTGTAAAAATTTGATTAGATAAAAATCGATATCAGATATTCGATATTTAAATTACATGTATGAAAGAGTTTTATTGTAGTTTTATTAACAAAACCAGCTTTTTTTCTCCATTCTTCATATCTAACCCCCGTCGTAAGGGTATTCGGATTCGAATCCTGGCAGTGGCATGGATGTTTGTTAGTGGTTCGGAATCCACATTAAACTGTAGGTCGCAGTCTAATTAGCCAAATTTGAGCAAAAATGATCGCAGAGCGACAAACCAAATCAAACCTAACTTTAAAAAGAATGATAGATTTTTATATATTTATAGACTATATCTATATACTTTTATTAGATTATATGTACGTACGGAGAACTAAATATATTTTCAATATTTTTAAAATGAATAAATAATATTTGTGCTGAAGAAGATTAAAAAAAATATCAGATGAGTAGTACGTGTTAGCTTTTGTAAAAACTTTAATATTGTTATAAAAATTTTATTAGATAATAATCGATATTAGATATTCGACCTAAATTGCACGTATGAAAAAGTTTTATTGTAGTTTTATAACAAAACCAGTTTTTTTTTTCTCCATTCTTCATATCTCATCCTCGCCATGGGAGTACTACACGCTTCAGATTCGAATCCTGGCAGTGGCATGGACGTTTGTTAGTGGTTCGGAATCCACGTTAAAACTGTAGGTCCCGGTCTAATTAGCCCACGTGTGCACAAAATGACCGTAGAGACAACAAACCAAACCCGTCATACAGCCATGTACCCCCTACTATTTAGAAAGGTAAGGATGCAACATCAGTGGACCTCATGTAGATCACTGATGGTGATAAACGGAGGACAGTGCCTTCCATGAGGTCTTTTAAAATTAATTGTCCCACAGTGTGTCGTATGGGAAAAAAAACGGGTAAAATGCCACCAAATTATAGATTCGAGACACTTTTATGCATATTGTCACAATCGCCCTCGAGACTCCTCATTTTTGAATGCAGGACTGCAACAGTGCCCCCAGCGGATTAAAAACCTCAACTCTACTGTAAGCCACAATAATATTATTATTATTATTTTTCTAATGCAGCTGGCAAACACTTAGACAGCTTGGTCTTTGATGCCTTAAAGCAAACGCTGCACAGACATTACTCACTTTGCATTACCCAGGCGGCGGGTGTCACTTGAAGATAAAACACGGACGCGAAGTAACAATGCCCCCGCAACATTCCTACGATTCTGTTAGGACCGGGACCTACGGTTTTAAAGTGGATTTCAAACCACTACCAACATCCATGGCACCGCCGGGGCTCGAAGACGAAACCTGGTACCGAGCGCCAGAGCGCTACTCCACGGTCATTCAGGCCCCAGCCACAACAATATAAAAAAAACGTTATTTTATTAAATTATATACTGTTATGTTCGAATGTCGAGCACCTTGATATCATTCGTTACTAGAACGACTAAAATGTAACAGATTCAACGTTACATAAGGTGCCTATTACATGACATTTCACTACATGCTACAGTAATTTAAAACTAATATTTCAAATTTTGTTATTAGGGGTGTTTGCACTTTCTTCAAATCCAACAGAGCGACATTCCAACTGACCGATTTATTTTAACAATCCCCAGTATAAGCCAATATTCGATTTGGTTTATCTTACGAGTTTCGAACCCCTTTTGATCGGGAAAATCCAAAGCTTTTCTTTCCAATCCAAATTCTTTAATCCAATCTTTTAAGTCCAAACTTTTCTGGCCGGTAATGAATAATATAACAAAGTAGAATTTAATCATTTAAAAAATATTCACAATTTTTCGGAATAAAATGACTTAAAATTTTGTTCGATTCTTTTTCGTTTTCTTGTACATAGCATAGAAAACGAAGTACATGCATAACAAACTAAATTTATTAAAAGTTTCATATCTATCGAATACAATTTAATTAAATTTCGATTTCTTCAGGGGAATTTCAATAAAAAATTCAACAATGTTACTTTAATAAATTCCATACAAGTAAGCCACTTTAATCAGTGTCATCCACAAAGACTGCTTCTCATGAAAATGTTTCTGATAGATAGAAGCCATGATTTTTATCGGAACAAATGAATGAAAATTTTCTTTTTGTTTTTACCCGTTTATTTTTGCATTTGTTCTTAAGATTCTTATGAATAGTTAATTCCGACCTATGCATTTTAATTTCAAAATGCATGTCATTTAATAAATAAATAAATAAAATAAATATTATCGGTGTCCCGGCTATAATTTTTTATCACCTTTTTAAAATCAGGGTTTTTTTTTCTTTTTCGGATGAATTAATGCAAAAATAAACGACTAAAAACAAAAAGTCAATTCCTACTTAGGTCAACAAAGAAAAATTTTATTTTAGTTACTTTTTATTACATAATTACAATTAATATAAATATGTATATACACATATGACAGAATCATAATTTTAATTAATGAATTAATATTTGAAAAAACTGTATCAACATCAAGAAAATCATCCACTATAAGTTCAAAAAAATGTATTTGAACTTGAGTGGATGAATAAAAAGTGTTTTATGAACGATTGAAAATTTGAACAGATATATATAGGGAGAGTGTGAGCTAATAGTGAAATTGAAAAAAGTTTTCATTTTATTTTTACCCATTTATTTTTGCATTGATTCATCTAAAAATAAAAAATAAACTTTCTTTTTCTGTTTACCCGTTTATTTTTGCATTAATTCATCTTAAAAAAAACATTCTGCTTGTTTTTACCCATATATTATTGCATTGATTCATCAAAAAAAAAATTTTGTTTTTTGTTTTTACCCGTTTATTTTTGCATTGATTCTTAAGATTCTTATGAATAGTTCATTCCGATCTATGCATTTTAATTTCAAAATGCATGTCATCTAATAAATAAATAAAATACAGATTATTGGTGTTGCGACTATAATGTTTTATCACCTTTTTAAAATCTGTTGTTTTTTTTTCTTTTTTGGATGAATCAATGCAAAAAAATAAACGGATGAAAACAAAAACTTTCTTTTTGTTTTTACCCGTTTATTTTTGCATAGATTCATCCACAAAAAACAGTTTTTGTTTTTATCCGTTTATTTTTGCATTAATTCGTTCAAATAGTTAATCAGTTAAAATAAAAAAAAAACTTTCACCTGTTTGTGTGCGTTTACTTTTTAACCGTTTATTCAAGTTAAACTAAGCAGGTAAAAACAAAAATTTCCTTTTTGTATTTACTCATTTATTTTTGTATTGACTCATCCAAAAAAAAAAACCTTTGTTTTTGTTTTTACTCGCTTATTATTATTATTATTTATTTATTTATTTTGCATTCATTTATCTAAAAAAATAAAAAAAATAAAAAAAAAAACGGATCTTAAAAAGGAAAAAAGTCATAAAGTTGCGACACTAATAATCTTTATTTTATTTATCTATTTATTACATGACATGGATTTTGAAATTAAAACGCATAAATCTGAAGCAAGCTATTCGAAAGAATCTAAATTCTGAAATTCAGAACAGGATCTTTAGATTTAAATTTAAAAAAAAAAAAATGTTCTAATACTATGAACAGTTAAGCATCCGTGTTGGTATTTCACCTAATTCCTGTCAGACACACATCAGTTACGCCTATCAACTTGGAAGAAAAAATTTTTTAAAATAAAATTACGTTTTTTCCGCTTTAGAAAGTAATTTTTTGCCTAAGTTTTCTTTGGTTTGATTTGCCGCTCTACGGTTAGTTGGCTAATTAGGCTGGACCCTACAGTTTAACGTGGATTCGAGCCACTACTACTACACCACATCGCTGTGCCTGGAGCTGAGTTGCCCCCCCACACAGTTTGGGGAATGAATGATGTGGATTTGAAAAAATCTGACTATGCTCTGTGGCACTCTACAATCATATGAGACCGAGACCTACGTTTTAAAGTGGATTCGAACCACTGACAAACATCCATGGCACCCATAGATTTTTGTTGGTGTTTCGAAGCTGGGGACTCAGCTATCGTGGTTGGGACTCGAACCCAGCTGTGCCTCTAAGCGAGACTTTTACGGTCCCGATTCCGAACCACTAACAAACATCTATACCACCATCAGGATTCGAACATGAAGCGTGTAATATCAGAGATCAGAGCACAAGACAATTGGCCATCAGATGAATGGTTATTCCTACCTCTTATTTTTTTCAATGATATACTCTTTTCTATGTACACAAATATACAGTAACGTACATACATATAAACTTATGTAAAGAACAATTTAAAAAACAATATAATCATAGCCTGCTTAATACCCAATTATTAACAAAAAACACGTTTTAAAACCAATTTAGTTTGTATCCCTTGTGTAGTCCCTTTAGTTCATATCCCTTGTGTAGTCTCTTTAGTTCATATCCCTTGTGCAGTCTCTTTAGTTCATATTTTTTATGTAGTCTCTTTAGTTCATATTTTTGTGTAGTCTCTTTAGTTCATATCCCTTGTGCAGTCTCTTTAGTTCATATTTTTTGTGTAGTCTCTTTAGTTCATATTTTTGTGTAGTCTTTTTAGTTCATATCCCTTGTGCAGTCCCTTTGGTTTCATATCCCTTGTGCAGTCCCTTTAGTTCATATCCCTTGTGCAGTCCTTTAGTTCATATCCTTGTGCAGTCCCTTTAGTTCATATCCCTTTGTGCAGTCCCTTTAGTTCATATCCCTTGTGCAGTCTCTTTAGTTCATATCCCTTGTGCAGTCTCTTTAGTTCATATCCCTTGTGCAGTCCCTTTAGTTCATATCCCTTGTGCAGTCCCTTTAGTTCATATCCCTTGTGTAGTCTCTTTAGTTCATATCCCTTGTGTAGTCCCTTTAGTTCATATCCCTTATTGTGTAGTCTCTTTAGTTCACTGTTTTGTGTAGTCTCTTTTTCCATATCCCTTTTGTGCAGTCCCTTTAGTTCATATCCCTTGTGCAGTCCCTTTAGTTCATATCCCTTGTGCAGTCCCTTTAGCTCATATCCCTTGGTCCTAGTTCATATCCCTTGTGTAGTCTCTTTAGTTCATATCCCTTGTGTAGTCTCTTTAGTTCGTATCCCTTGAGTAGTCTCTTTTTAGTTCAGTATCCTTCCTTTAGTTCATATCCCTTGGGTAGTCCCTTTAGTTCATATCCTTTGGTAGTCCCTTTTAGTTCGTATCCCTTGAGTAATCTCTTTTAGTTCGTATCCTTGAGTAGTCTCTTTTAGTTCGTATCCCTTCAGTAGTCCCTTTAATTCAGTATTCTTGGATAGTACCTTTAGTTTGTATCCCTTTTTGATAGTCCCTTTAGTTTGTATCCTTTGAGTAGTAGTCTCTTTAAGTTTGTATCCCCGAGTAGTTCTTTTAGTTCAGTTTACATTAAAGTTTAATACAATATTTTGTGCAAAAATCACACAAATATATTACCATAACAAAAACCCTTTTTTTCTTCAAATAAAATAATATAAGATTAGAAAGAAGTGCACCCGATCGATATTGCTTGACGTATCAACACGATTAGATTTCATATTCCACCGAGAGCGCCAAATCTCTCCTATCAAGAGTGAGGTTTGATAATTCAGTACATTATCAATCACCTTTCAAAAGCGGCACTTTTTTTAAGGACAACGCCCTTGAGTTACGACCAAGTTTATCAATGAACCAATTGGCTCAAGAGTTGAAGGTGCAATGTTGCACCTTACAAAGTGAAAGAAAAATCAGGTTTCTAGGTTTTCATAAGCTTACTACGTACAGTTTTATCAGTATCAGAAACCGGTTGCAATTGCATATTATGTTTGTTGTTATAGAGAAAAAGGAGTTTTGATAATGCAGATAACTTTGATAAAATAATTCAACCATATAGAAGTAAATAAAATCACAATGTAAAAATTAAATTAAAATTATCATAGAAAATTAATTTAAAATAATTTCGTTATAAAAATATTTTTTTTTTATAAATACCAGACATTAGTTTTTTTTAAATTACACAAACAATTTAAAGCGATTTAGTTTAAAAGCATTCAACACATTTAAAGTGGTTTGTTTTTACACATGTATTGAATGTAACTATTTAATTAGATTATTGAATATATTAAAACTCAATCTATAAAAAAACTAATTTAAAGAGAAGTAATTTCAAATTTATAAAAATAATTATATTGTTTTATAAATATCAGACATTAGTTTTTAAATCACACGAACAATATAATAAGATTTAGATTAAAAACATTCAATAAATTTAATGTGTTTTTAACATCGTATTGAATGTAACTATTTGTTAGATTTATTGAATCATTAAAGGAGTAATTTATAAAAAACTAATTTAAAAGAAGTTCATTTTATAATGAAATGAATATATTTTCAAGACTAAATATTCAGATATGACCAACATCAAATATGTTTTTACAAAACATTGGCAGCCGATTAAGTAGTAATGTTTAATGAACAACATCACCCTGCCAAATTTGTTAATTTTATTTAATTATTTTTTAGATTTATTGGATATCCCATTAAAAATCAATTTATAAAAAACTAATTTAAAGAGGTTTATTTATAATGAAAATAAATATGTTTTTATGACTTAATTTTCGGATACAGCCAACATCAAATGTGTTCTACAAAACATTCGTAGTCGATCAAAGTAATGTTTGATGAACAACTTTGTCTTCTTTAAAACAAAGAAAATAATGTTTTTGTATTTTGTTCAGTTTATTCCTAATTCAACCATAGCTATTGTGTGTAATCTTTATAAACACTAATTTAATTAGTTTTAATTTTAATGATTTTTATAAAAAATACACGGAATTAAAAATTTTAATAAAAACCTTTTAGGAAAATAAAATTATACTTTTTAGCCTATTTTGTAAAATGTTAATTGAGAAAAATATCTGAATAACAATAAATATTTGTTCTAAAATAATAACAATAAATAAATTATAAAATAATAACAAAAAAAAAATAATAACAATAAATAAGTGTATATTTATTGTTATTTTTATTGAATTTCATTCATCCTTATGTTAAATCAATATATGTATATGAAATCCTGGATTTTTTTACTGAAAGTTAATAAATTTTAAACATCATGTCCCAATTATTGGTTCATAAATTAAAAATTTCTTTGAATTAAACCAAGCTTTTATTTTTGAAACAATGATCGGCATGTATTACATTATTCATTTTAAATGCACTTAGATATTTTCTTTGTAAATATTGCAATTATAATATTGTTTGCGAATCTCATCTATATTTCATTCTCTTTTAGTAAAATTATAAATAGTCTAATTATAACTCTTTTTGGTAGCAATTATAATATTTCAGCGAATCACATCAGTATATTGCATTCTCAATAGCAAATGAATTTGAATTCTTAAAAATCGGGCAGAATTGATCAAACAACTTAAAGCGAGTTTTCTTTTTTATATTGAAAATATTGCTATAATTTTTTCATATGCAAAATCTAGCAAAACGTTTTTGATTAAGAAAATTAGTCATCAATAATTTATAATTATATAACTAATAAATTATGTTAGAATTTTTATTATTTTCTTTCTATTTTTTTCTTCCACTTTTTAAATCGGTACTAGTCAAACTAATAATAGCAAGCTAATTTGTCTACATTTTCAGGAATAATTGAATTAAAGGGGCAAAAAAATAAAGGAGATAATAATATAAAAATAATACTAAAGCATGTTAACCTATTTATATATTCACAAAAAATATAAAAATTAAGTATGTTAACTTAGGATTTATATATAAATAAAAATATCAGAAAAATATTACGGAAGTACAAAAATAACTAATATATAAGTGTATATTTATTAAGCACGCTAATAAATACGCTCTTATATGCAAATAAAAGCACATTAATTTATCTTAAACCTTTTCAGGAATAAATTAAATTAAAGGTAAAAGAAAAAAAAATAGAAGCGATGATAATATATAATAATTAAGCACGTTAACTTATTTATGTATCCAAAAAAAAAAATGTAATAGTTAATAATAATTAAGTATGTTGACTTAGGATTCATATATAAATACAAAACATTGAAAAACATTACTTAAGTATAAAATAGCCGAACATATTTATTGTGATTATTTTAAATAGAATTTCTTCTGTAAATTCATAAACCAATTTTGGTTATTGACCGGTTTTTGTATATGAAGGAATAAAAAAAAATTTGCATACCAAAATAATAATAATAATAAATAAAAAAAAAAATAAATAAATAACAATATAAACGTTCCCATCATTTTATATCAAATTATATGGACATAACTATAAAATAAAGATTGTTGTTCGTTTTTAAAATTCAACCAAATTACAATTAGGACTTCAGCATGTTTGATTAAAATTTTATTCATTTAAACGAAACCAATATATATAACAATAACCTCCGAAATATTTAAATAATAATAATAATTAATGACAAGAATTTATAAATTATAAGAATCTGTGATAAAAAATTTTTGAATTTTAAGTGTAAACATTCATTTTACTACACAAAAAAAACGACAGGAAACATTCGCATTTATAATACAAATTCAATATATATAACAATAACCTCAAAGTATTAAAAAAATAATTAATGACAAGAAATTTAAAAGTCATTTATTTATAAAGTATAAGAATATGTGATAAAATTTTGAATTTTATGTGTGTGGGTATTCATTGAAATGAAACCAATATATATAAAACAATAACTTCTAAATAATAATTTATAAATTGTAATTTTGAATGTGTGATAAAATTTAAATTTTATGTGTAAACATTTATTTAACACATAAAAAAACGACAGAAATCATTCCGATTAATAATAATAAAAATGAAGGAAAATTAGAGCACGTTTCATAGTTAAAAAATATAATATTCTTATATAAACCTAAATTTAAAAAATACTTACCTTTCTTTTAAATCGAATCAACTTCTGAATACAGCCAACCCTCAAATCCAACACATAATATCCAGATATCATATTAACATCTGACCATGAATGTCATCACTTTTACTCAAAAAAGTTCACGACAAGTTATCACTGAAAAATCAAGACGACAGTTTCAATAGAATTTTTTTCGAATACCGAAGCACAAATAACAAAATATCCACAAAAAGCACCACGGGCACAAAAACTCAACAGATTACTAGGTATTTAGGTCCCGGAGGATTTTCTCAATTTAAAAGTTTAATTTTTTTGAAAAGTTTTCCCCAAAATGTTGAGTTGATAGCACATTTTAAGACACAGACACAACGCTATCGGCTCACGAAAGCCATCTGTAGTCGAGGGAGAAAACGAAAACAGGCAGGCACGCCGTGAAACTCGCAGTGCATGCCGGTACATATTCGAAGGACTGGTTTTGGGGACTGTCACGTGACTCGAAGGCGTGGTGACAAAGGCGCCCGCGCGTTTCAATTATTCTTATTTATTTATTTTACTTTTTTTTTTTTTACTGGGAGCAATATTCATGTGCACTTGTCAGTCTGATATTTGTTATAAATTATTTACAAATGAATTTGTAATTTTGCAGTGTTATAATTCAATTCATGTTCGAATATTTATTGTAATAATATTGAAATTGAATGTTTTTTTCGTAATAAATAATACAATATGTGCATTGTTGGCATTGAAAAAATATATATAAATATGTGGTCAAAAAATATTAATATAAATAATGGTCGAAATTTTCCTTCTTATTTCTGATATTTTGTTATAAATTATTTAAGAATGAATTCGTAATTTTACTGTGCTACTATTCAATTCATGCTCAATTTCTTTATTGTAATAACATTGAAATTGTAATTATTTCTTTATAATAATAAAAAATAGTACGATATTTGCACTGCTTGCATTAAGTAAAATATATATATTTAGTAATGGGCGAAGTTTTCCCTTTTTATTAAATATGAAACAAAACAAATTTTTAAAAGAATCAATCATTGTATACAAATTATTTTTAAAATCCTTTTTTTTTAATTTGAAATTATTAAACACATATTTAAATTTTTGGTAGAAATTAAAACGATTATGTAAATATGAAGAGTAAAATATTTTTGGATACTAGACAGTTGTTTGGGGCCAGATGGCCGATTGACTGGCAGTTGGTATCATAGGTTCGGGTTCGAGTCCTGGCTGTTTGTAGTGGTTCGGAATCCACTTTAAACCGTAGGTCTTGATCTAATATGACTGTAGGGCGTAGGCTGACAATCCTACCCCCTGTAATAAGAAAATACGTCCTGTCTTGAAATCTTCCAGCAGACGGCCTTAGCCCAATGGGAACTGTTGCACCAATAAAGAATATGTTTTAATATACTAGTTTATTCTAGTAAATTTATCAATATGTTTTGTGAACTCATTTAAATAGTGTTGTCGTGCACTGTAACGTAAACGAAAAAAAAGAAAAACAACACTCTTAGTCTACTTGGTGCAGAACTCTCCCTCTTCTTCACCAAAAAACTGCTTTTAAGACAATCCGTCAAAGAGAGGGGGTCCTTCCTCACTTCTCATTGGAGTAGACATATCTCAGCTCGTAGTCTATCATCCATCACGGTGAAACACTCATGGTATAGTTCATATTCAATCTGTAGTTGTTTCGACCTGCGAAGGTCGCACAGACATTCGCTAATTTCCTGAGTCTCATTATACACGATACGGAATATTTGCTATCAGATTTGAATGACAGGCTGTTCTCATTAGTATAAAAACTCTAATTCCTGTAATATAACTTTACACACAACAATACCGCTTGTCTGCTGTCAAATTTGTGCGATGGGTTGTTATATATTTGCAAATAACATACATGCCTCTCTCTTGGGAATGAAATGCCAAAACTCTTCTCGTGAGAAAAAAATGCTACAAAATCCCTAAAAATGATATTTTCAAAATATTCTAACGATTAAAATATTACTTTTTTCAGTAATTTAATTTTGTATCAAAACCATGCATTTAACTGAGACGGGTATAAAAATCTGTAAGATGGAATGTTCTTCCATTCAAGCTTAAAGAGGAGGATATATGAAACTTCAGGAATCACTCTTGAAATGCTCATTCAAAACTGCAAAGATACAGTGACGCTGGTTCTATTAAACATTGTAATTCTAAAGGCGAAGGACTAAGGTCAAATTTAGTCCATTGAAAAATAACAATAACAACATTTTGCAAAAGTTTAAGTATGTATCATTATTATCTAATATTGGGCCTGATTTGCCGAGTGTCGGGCGGTCTATACCAAAAGTTTCAGGTTCGACGGTCGAGTGATAGTGGCTGTGAATCCATTTTAAACCATAGGTCGCGGTCTGATATGACTAGAGAGCGTTGGGTTTAGGATTGACAACTCTACTCCATAAAAGAAAACATCTCTCTGTCTCGATATCTGCCAGAAGGCAGACTGCTTTTGGTCCATCATGGGGACGTTACGCCAATGAAGAAGAAAAGTATCAAATATATAAATTTGAAATTCTATTTGTTTGTCCTTTATAAGGATACATAGTTTTTAACCTAGAGCTTATAAGAAATTTAGATACTTACACATGGGTATAGCTTACCATAGGCGTCGTTAGAGATTTCTTCACTTCCGCTTAATTACCGGCGCTTAATTCCCTCAATCCAGTGGTTTGGTATGTCGCTCTACGGTCATCTTGTGCACACTTTGGGCTAAACTGACCGGGACCTAGCTAACGTTTAACGTGGATTCGAACCACTCACAAACATCCCATGCCACCGCCAGAATTCGAACCTGAAGCCTGGGATACCAAAGGCCAGAGCGCTAGCCACTTGGCACCAGGCCGCTCCACAATCCAGTGAGAGTGTTCGGAAAATAGAATAGTAATATAATAGAGAGCGTTTCCCTATTCTAAAAGAACAGAAAGTTGAGGTAAACATCTCTCATCCTTTGCGTACTAGAGTTAGCGATATATCGCCCTTTGGCTCCTTTTACCTTCACGCATTTATTTAGGAAACGTAAACAAGTTACGGAGCGATACTGAAAATTCGAAGAAACGTTTGAAATTCTTCTTCTCAAGTCATGCATTTATTGGACTATGTGCTTACTAAGGATAAATAGATACGAGAAATGTTATGTTTTATAACTTTCAACATTTTGTATGAAATATGATAAAACATTACATAAAAGTTCATATAACTGAATATTTTATTTTTCAATCCTTTGGGGGGGAGGGTATTAAAGAAAATTTATTAACAGAATATAAATACTAAATACAGAAATATAAATACTTAAAAATTTTACATTTGACAGCTCAAAAAAATTAATTCCAAAAGAAATAGTTCATCTTTTTCAGCTGTAAATAAATATAAATTTCATTTTTTTAAAAATATTTAGTATTTATGTTCTTTTAATATTTTTATGTCATTTCTTCCTTCGTGCCAACAACGTAGAGTATTAACAGCCAACGTCCAAGATTGTTGCCAAAAATCACCAATCTATCATCACGTATGTTATATTAAGTAAAAGTCACGTGATGTGTGTGATGACGTGATGGTTGCGTTTGCACCAAATTTACAATCCTGATAGCTCGCTCTATTATATTACTACTCTATGATTAGTACAGTCCAACCACCAATCGCGTTTAAAATTGGCAGGCGGCAAAGAGGACGGATTCAACAAGAGCAGCAACATAGGGGAGAAATGTCATTTATTATTTGCACAGATCCATGGAGAGGATGGTTTACAACAGACTCTCAACTGGTACCTAGAGTCTCATTCTCGCTTGCTGAAGAACAAACGGCTTCGAAAATTTAAATCAACCACTCACCACATTACTCTTTTTAGTCAAGCTATAAAAGACGCATTGGACTCAAACAAACAATTTACTCACAGCCGTTGATTTGAAATCAGCCTACGACACGGTTTGGAAAGAAAAACTCCCTGTTGAAACTTAACAATATGGGTATATCTGGTCATCTGCTGAACTGCATTAAGAGTTTTTTGAGTCAGCGTCTCTGCAGAGTCCGATACGGGGACGGTCTATCAAAAATCTCTGGTCTTCTTCAGACTGGTCTCTACCCAGGAAGATGTATAAAAATTACATTGCATTCTGAATGCTTATATCAATGACCGTCCAGTAAAATCAATTCAGGTGTCAAATGCCTACTTTATGCCGACGATCTTCCTCATTAGGACAGTGACACCCAAGAAGAATCTAATTCCCTTGACAGAAAATGCGCTAAACCAAGCCCTCACCTCCTCTGGAAAAAGTAGTGCGTGGAGAACAACATGAAAGTTAACATCTGAAAAACATATTATGAAAGTTTTTCCCTTTGCTCACAAAAAATCAAATCTTTTACTGTATGTAGGGGAAGGAATTCAAACAACAGATAATTTTACTTATCTCGGGCGGGACATTCGACCGTAAACTCTCATGGAAGTTACACTCTGAAACTATAATTAATAAGGCTTCAAGTAGAATTCCCATCTTAAAGCGTCTGGCGGGCTGTAGATGGGGATTAGCTGTATGGGTCAACCCTCAACACCACGTATAAAACATTTGTTCTTCCAGTGATTGCATACTGCTGCGAACCTTTGATTTGTGCTCCAAAACTGTCTCTGGAGACCTTTCATAACCAAGCCCTTCGCGTGATCACCGGAGCTGAGAAAAACTTCCTCTATAGACGCTATGCTTCTCTGTACTAGAAACTGATCATTAGAAAAAAATAGTTGAGGAAAAGGCTTTGGTGCTTTGGGAAAAAAATCCTGAGGACTCCTAGTTATCTCACCCTCTGGAATTTGGAAGAGCCCCAGTCAGCACTGTCTAAAGATTCCAAGCAGGCTTCCTGAAAGAGGTGTTGAGACTGAAGGGCTCTTATAATCTTAATTCCGTGTTTGAAAATTTGCCAACCCCCCACAGTCTTTAGACTGTCGAATTTTTAATGTGATCACAGATCTTGTTCCCAGTGTCCGAAAAATTAGGTACTCAGTTGTGAGGTTCTTGGGAGTATTTCCCGCGCAACTATCAACGAGAGCTATACCTCGAATCGAGGTGGCTGAGAATTTATACCGATGGCTCCCGAATGGAACGGCGAACAAATGCCGCGGGAGTTTTCTGCGACCTGTTTTCTGTCTATGCTCCTGTCTGAAGCTGTTTTGCATCTGCTTACGACGGTGAAGTCGAAGCTTTACGTATTGCCATAACTCAATTGCAGTGCCGAACAGAACAATTTACTAGAGCAGTCATACTATCTGACTCTAAGGCAGCAATCAACTCCGCCCTAACACCTCAGTCTACTTCCATCGAAAAGTGCATCTCTTGTCTTGAAGATCTTGACTCAAAGGGCAAGAATATCGTTCTGCAGTGGATCCCAGGCCATTGTGGGATCTTGGGTAATGAGAAAGCGGATTCTCTTGCCAAAAAAGGAATAACCATCACCCAAACCTTTTGTAAAGACATCTCTTTTCACTCGATGAAACTGATGATCCGAGACTTTTTTCGGAACACTCTATCTGATAATCTACTTGAAGGCAACTCATTTAAAACCTGGTTTAACTTTATTTTAAACATACCTGATCAGCCCAGGTTTAAAGCTGTTGCCCTTTACAGACTCTTGACGGGCCATGATTGTATGGCCAATCATCTTTTTCGTAGGAAAATATTTGCAAGCTCAAAATGCATGCTCTGCAGTCTTGGAGAGGACATGGATTCATCTCACCTTCCTGTCTGCCCTGCACTTGCTTCCTCTACTGTGTAGGGT
>BPLQ01007551.1:0-71902 GCA_021605075.1 Caerostris darwini
ATAAATATATAAATATTCCAAAATTAAAAAAAAATCTACAGAGTTACTGAAATTTTTCTTTGATTTCCCCTGGAACTGTTCGACAAGTATTTATATCGACATGATTACATGTGCACTCTGGCCGAAGAAACTTTTTTGTAAATAAGAAAAATTGAAAGCTTACTATAAGTTTTCTCTCTCGAAATAAATTAAAAAATAAGCTCAAAATATATTGGAATTATGTCTTATTTGCAGATGAAGGCAAATGGACTCTGGGTTCTATTTGGGATAAAACTTGGGTTCCAACTGATATATATTTTTATGGGAAGAAAGGATGAAGAACGTAATGCCAAGAACTTTTTCTATAAAAGCTCTTAATTTAAATATTAAAAAACAATTTAAAATTATCAGCAGAAAATTTAGGTATTGGAAAGATAACAAGATACTATCCTAAGCGTATGGATCTCAACGTTCGGCTTTAACCTCTATAATTGTCAACAAATTATGAAAACACTATTTTAATCACCAGATTGAAACTCATTCTAACATATTTAGAGTGAACTGGTGGATAGAGTAAGAAGATCAGATGTTAAAACGAAAACCGAACTAAACATACCAATGTTAGAAGAATGGAGGAACATTAATGAAGAAATTACCGAAAAAAAAATTATGAATTCTATGCTCAGAAAAAGGAAAATCAATTAATTGTGTACGCTGCGGGTTTTTCTACTAAGTTCCAACTGACAAAAATACTACATTATTTACTAATACGAAAGGATTTTTGCTAAGAGTACGAAGACTTTTGTGAGGTATTTTTTTGTTTCTTTTTGAATGTGGATTTTTCAAAACTTTTTTTTAATATTTCCTTAAAATATTTGATGTAGTTTCGTAAGGAAAGTTTACAGATATAAAATATTTCCATTCTGAAATATTAATTTTTAAGTATTGTTAAAGCAATATTTCATCGAAAGTCGTAAGTGTACAAAAACCTTTGGGAATCACTGTACATTTAATATAATTTTATGAATGCAATGTTACAGATTCTCCATATATTGGCATATTTCCTAACCTCTAATTAAGCTCATATTTCAATTTCACAAAAAGGGCGATTATATTTTATTTAGTCAAAAAACTGTAAATAACTCTGAATAACGTTTCCAATATAAAAAATTAGTTTAGTTTATAAGCAACATTGTACATATTAACTATTATACCATTTTCCATTTAAAATTCGAAATAATAAAAATTATTATCTGATAAAATAACTATTTTACTACAATGCTTATAGATATTCGAAAATTTTTTTACGAATGAAACAATGAAGTTATCCTAACGATAAATGTTTTATATAATTCTAGTTAAAAAAATGCATGATATTTATAGAAAATAAGATTAATTCTAATTTCATCATCAAGTAGTTACATCTGTAACCGATTTCGTAACAGAATATTATCTAGCACGCTACAGTTTTCACGCAAAACACGCTTTTCTAAGTTGCAATTGTTCCGAAATAATTCTTAATCAATACACCTTACTGCAAACAACTAATCAGTAAGAATTAAAGATGAATGTAGTCTTCCAGATACCCAACTGTTATGCATGATTATTTCTGATACTGGAATTATCTCATGTTTTGTATTAATCTTGGTAAATGTTTTAATTTACTTGATATAAAAATTCCTCAATATATTTCTCGATATAAAAATATAAAAATTGTTCGAATAAAAATTCGAACATAATTCGTTATAAAAATATAAAAATGATTTCAAAGTCACCGATTAATTGGATTGCTAAGCAGTAGTTGGAGTCGCAAAATCCTTATGAACAGATACAATAGTATACTCTTTTCTGTTAAATGCAGTGATGATCAGATATATCTTCAATAACTACAAAAAAAAAAAAAAAAAAAAAAAAAACTTTGAAAAAAACCATGAACTTTTTCTGATGATTTAAACTAATTGTGATAGAACATTTTTAAAACCTTCACGTTATATGGTATATATAATCTATAATTTACGTAATCTTAGTGTAATATTATTATATTTAGTTTCTTAATTTATGTGTTATTAATGCTTATAAATTTCTATTATGATTATTATTTTTGTTTATAAGACTCGGAGAAATTAATTGTCTTTATGTTATTCTTTTTTTTTTAAATTAGTTTTTCCCTTTTGGAAATTTTGCATGTTTAGAACAGTAAAAAATCAGATAATATAGCTTTCTTTTGGATTTTGAATTGAAGAAAACAGATTTGCTGAATTGGCTGTTGTTGTTTTGTCGCGTATTTTTATGTATGTGAATAAAAATAAACATTTTTATCTTATGATTTGAAACCCTGAATTTATCCTATTATCAAAATTCTCAAGTCCCTGAATTGAAGAAAACAGATTTGCTGAATTGGCTGTTGTTGTTGTTTTTTGTCGCGTATTTTTATATATGTGAATAAAAATAAACATTTTATCTTATGATTTGAAACCCTGAATTTATCCTATTATCAAAATTCTCAAGTCCCCTGAATTGAAGAAAACAGATTTGCTGAATTGGCTGTTGTTGTTGTTTTTTTGTCGCGTATTTTTATGTATGTGAATAAAAATAAACATTTTATCTTATGATTTGAAACCTGAATTTATCCTATTATCAAAATTCTCAAGTCCCTGAATTGAAGAAAACAGATTTGCTGAATTGGCTGTTTTTTTTTTTTTTTTGTCGCGTATTTTTATGTATGTGAATAAAAATAAACATTTTATCTTATGATTTGAAACCCTGAATTTATCCTATTATCAAAAATTCTCAAGTCCCCTGAATTGAAGAAAACAGATTTGCTGAATTGGCTGTTTTGTTTTTTTTGTCGCGTATTTTTTATGTATGTGAATAAAAATAAACATTTTATCTTATGATTTGAAACCCTGAATTTATCCTATTATCAAAATTCTCAAGTCCCCTGAATTGAAGAAAACAGATTTGCTGAATTGGCTGTTGTTGTTTTTTGTCGCGTATTTTTATGTATGTGAATAAAAATAAACATTTTATCTTATGTGATTTGAAACCCTGAATTTATCCTATTATCAAAATTCTCAAGTCCCCTGAATTGAAGAAAACAGATTTGCTGAATTGGCTGTTGTTGTTTTTGTCGCGTATTTTTATGTATGTGAATAAAATAAACATTGTATCTTATGATTTGAAACCCTGAATTTATCCGTATGTATTTTTATGTATGTGTGAATAAAAATAAACATTGTATCTTATGATTTGAAACCCTGAATTTATCCTATTATCAAAATTCTCAAGTCCCCTGAATTGAAGAAAACAGATTTGCTGAATTGGCTGTTTTTTTTTTTTTTTTTTTTTGTCGCGTATTTTTATGTATGTGAATAAAAAATAAACATTTTATCTTATGATTTGAAACCCTGAATTTATCCTATTATCAAAATTCTCAAGTCCCCTGAATTGAAGAAAACAGATTTGCTGAATTGGCTGTTGTTGTTTTTTGTCGCGTATTTTTATGTATGTGAATAAAAATAAACATTTTATCTTATGATTTGAAACCCTGAATTTATCCTATTATCAAAATTCTCAAGTCCCCTGAATTGAAGAAAACAGATTTGCTGAATTGGCTGTTGTTGTTGTTTTTTGTCGCGTATTTTTATGTATGTGAATAAAAATAAACATTGTATCTTATGATTTGAAACCCTGAATTTATCCTATTATCAAAATTCTCAAGTCCCCTGAATTGAAGAAAACAGATTTGCTGAATTGGCTGTTTTTTTTTTTTTTTTTTTTTTTTTTGTCACGTATTTTTATGTATGTGAATAAAAATAAACATTTTATCTTATGATTTGAAACCCTGAATTTATCCTATTATCAAAATTCTCAAGTCCCCTGAATTGAAGAAAACAGATTTGCTGAATTGGCTGTTGTTGTTGTTTTTGTCGCGTATTTTTATGTATGTGAATAAAAATAAACATTTTATCTTATGATTTGAAACCCTGAATTTATCCTATTATCAAAATTCTCAAGTCCCCGTTGAAAAGTTGTATGATTTTGAAAATCACATCCGAATTCACAGTAAATTAAGTAATTTTTATTTAAAGGTGCATAGCTATATCTTTATTTAGCAAAATTATGTTCGCACAAAGAAGGCTAGAATTGAAGAAGTAATTGACATAGTAAATTTGCTATGCCTATCATCTTAAACTATATATATAAACATATTCTATCAGTGACGTTCTAAACTTTTGCAGTTGTTTTGAATTTTTTCCTTTTTTTTTCTTATCTGTCCTAGTTTTAGTGCAATTAGCTATTCTCAAAACCTGTTAAAACGAAAAAAAATCAGTTTCAATAAGACATAACTGAATTAGAGTAAAAGGCTTCTTATGTTACAACTATGCCCAAAACGTAAAACCAATTTTCAATTTAAATTTCCCGGGCATATAGAATTTCAATTTTTAAAAAAAAATTTTTAGGTTGTCGGCACTGTCTTTGACATCTGCGTGAAATCTCACGTCAAAATATTCATTATTGTTTGAGTGACGCTTGGCTTTGTGAGACGCTAAAAGTGATTTCGGCGATTTTTGAAATGTCAGAATTAATTGAGCGAAGAACTTGCATTACATTTTGTTTGTGGAATTAGTATTCGTGTGCAGAAACATATAAAATGTTGCAGATTCATTCGGTAATCATTCCTATATCAGAAAGAAATGTTTAGAAGTGGTATAAATAGTTCAAAGAAGGCAACGAATGCGTTGAAGACGAAGAGTTCTCTGATCGACCATCAACGTCAACCGACGAAACTCACGTCCAAAAAATTAAAGATTTGGTGTTTGCAAACCGCCGATTTAAAATTATAGACCTTTTCTGATGATGTTGGAATTTCAAATGGATCGTTCAATTCCATTTTGAATCTCAAACAATCAAATCTCGATTGGTACCGAGAACTCTGGAATTTTTTTAAAGCCCTTGTAGCATTGAAGTGTGTGAAACAATGCTTTCTGACAATCAGGACAAGTTGAAATACATCATAACTGGAGAAGAGACTTAGATTTATGCTTACGACTCGGAAACAACCGATCAATCGAGCGAATATCGTGACAAAGGTGAAGCAAGAAAAAGAGCACGTCAAAGTCACTCAAAAATCAAGGTCGTGATTACCGTTTTGTGGTGCATTATGAATTCCTTCCGTCGGGCCAAAGTGTCAACAAGGAATATTATTTGAAAAAAGGATGCGTCGTTTGCGTGAAATTATTCACAAAATGAGGCCACATTTATGGAAAGATAACTCTTGGTTTTCACATCACGATAATTCGCCAGCTCACACTGCATTGATTCTTCATGTCTTTTTCGCTACAAATGAAACCCATATAGTTTCACTACCACCTTATTCATCGGACTTAGCAGCGTGTGATTTCTGGTATTCCCTAAACTCAAAAGACCACTCCGTCGACACCGTTTTGAGTCGATTGAAGAGATTCAACGTGAATCGCATCTCGCTTTATAGGCCGTCCCGTCCAATGACATTTTAGCATGTATTGAGGATTGAAAAAAACGTGGCATATGTGCAATGTTTCCGGAGGGCATTAATTTGAAGGCGATGAAAAGAATAGGAAGAATAAATAAAGAGTTTTGAAAAAAATAAAAATTGGTCTTACTTTTTGGGCACAGTAGTATTTCTAGATAACTTATTAGATAATTAAAATCCCTGAAATACAAAATCTCCGCTATTTGCCCTCATAACTATGTTACTAATTGAATGTCACAGTTAATATTTTAAATTTAATTTACCATTAAGTGCGGTGCTCTTCCAAAATCAGCTCTTAGGTATAAAATTTGGAGCATTCAAATTGTAGAACGAGTATGATAAAAGACCATTGAATTTCTTTTTACACCTGCTATATGTGTTGTGTCAGTCTGAAAGCATCCTTTCATGCAGGCGTAAGTAAGAAAACTTTTGTTGTAAGATATGGTATAAATATAATCGACTAGGTAATATGGAAAGGCCTTTAAGAGAGCCCAATCTAACGCCATTGGAATTTTTATTGCGTAGTGACAAACAAGTATGCAGCTTGCCATTACGCGCCGAACAGCCTTCATGACCAGATTATCCACGCACACATGTGTGTTTATCCATGAGCACTTTAACTTTCAACATAAGTTCCCTTCCAAGTATTGTTATGCATTGCTGTTAATGATAGATACTTTGAATACATGTTACAGTAACTACTGGCATACAATAATTTGAATACATTAATTGTGCTTTTCCGCATAATGCCCTGTTGTGGTATACATGTCTTACAAAAGTATTAGTTATATTAATGATCTGCATCATTGCAGAAATATCACACTTCCCATATTTTTTTTTCAAATTAATTATGTACATTAATTTTCTCGTTGCTAAAATAGTACGCTTCTCTATATTTAGTGATTTAATTAGGATGGTGATTGGATACACTGAATTTTGCATTTCGGGGCTTCTAAATTAAGTTATCGATGCATAGATTGAGGAACATTTTGTACTAAATAATATGTATTCTGTTTTAATATAAAATTATGTACGTAAGACATTGAGTCACATTTACCATAGATTCTTCTCATAAACTCATGTATACTTTTAAAATAAGACAATAAATAAAAATTAAGAATTTTTATAGAAATGATTATGTTATCAAAAAAAATTTATTACTTTCAATAAAGATACTTAGATGGCACTGTAATAACGCTGGATAATCTGGGAAACATTTATAAAATTGTTGCTAAAAAGTAAGAAATGATTAACAAAGAAGAAATTAAAACGTACAGCATTATTTACAACAAATGTGTTATTAAAAACGTCACGAGCCCTGTAAAGAATTGGGGTGGGTCATTTGCAAGACAACAAGTGTCTGCACGAACAGTTCGACGACGTTTGCAGCAGCATGGACACTCAGCTCGGAGACCATGGCGGCGGCTACCCTTGACGCTGCATCACAGACAGGAGCATCTTCAATGGTCTGATCAACGACGAACCTGGGCGCACGAATGATGCGAGACGTCATTTTTTCAGATGAAGCTAGGATCTGTTTACAGCATCAAGATAGTCGCATCCGTGTTTGGCGGCATCGAAGTGAACGCACATTGGCAGCGGGAATTCGTCATCGTCATACTGACCTGGTGTGATGGTATGGGGTACTAATGGATACACGTCTCGGTCCTCTCTTGTTCGCATTGACGGCACTTTGATCAGTACACGTTACATTTTTGGTGTGTTTCGACCTGTGATTCTACCCTTCAATCGAGCCCTTCGAAACACTACGTTTCAGCAGGTGAATGCACGACCGCATGTTGCCGGTATTGTAGGGACCTTCCTTGATACTGAAAATGTTCGGCTTTCTCCTGGCCTGCACGTTCACCATATTTCTCGCTAATAAAAAACGTCTGATCCGTGATTACGGAGGGTCTGGCTTGTCACCATACACCAGTCACTACGGTTAATGAGCTATGGCATCGTGTTGAGGCTGCATGGGTATCTCTGCAGGCCGTTTAATCTCTCTTTGACTCAATGCCCAGGCGTATAAGTGCTGTTATTAGTGCCAGAGGTGGTTGTTCTGGGTACTGATTTCTCAGGATCTATGCACCCAAATTTTTTGATCACTTGTTATTTTCAGTATAATATATTTGTGCAATAAATGTAAGGGGGAAACTTTCCTCTCTACCAAGACGGTCCTTCGTTTACCAACATGAGTCACTCCGATGTTGTCACCAGAGAAAAAAATTTAGTCAGGGGAAAAAATTATTCCAAAAAAAGATGACCCCTTGCATGCATCACTTCCGTTGCTGGCGGAGTTTCTTGTAACAGAACTTCCGTCAGATGAAGTGCCGGCTGTACTACTCACGTAATAATCAAATTTAAAATAATTAACGCATTGCTAAATTAATTATTGTTTCCATTTCTGTCTTTTTTTATCCGTATTTTTAATTTTATTGAATTTCTATGTTTTAACAACTAAAACAAAGAGTGTGCTTACGTGGTTCAACTTTTCGTTTGTAAAACCAACCGAAGACGGAATTTGATAAAAATATCCCCAAGGTTCCCATTTTCCCACATTTTTCCTTTTCAACATAACATCTTCTCTTTATCAATGATTATCCTTTATACAGCGTTCATACTGACTATTTAACTTTTCATTTATGTATGCGTATATGACAGACAAAGGAAGCTGACTCTCTAACCAAGACTTACAATTATCCTCGTTTATTCTAAGCATTCTACTGTAGTCACAGTTCGCATTGTTAATTCTATTAGACGTTCTTCAAACATTAGCAATTTATTAATGAAATGCTTTCTTTTAATCAAAAGACCAATTTCTAATACTACTTCTTAGCAAATAAGTTTGAAAATTTTCAAACTTTTCACCTATAAGAAATGCTTTCTTTTAAAAAGATATAATAATCAAAAATGATAAAAAATTTATGACTTTAAAATATATTTCATTTCAGCTGGTATTTATTCCAAGTGGAAGAAATCATGTGCATATTTTATAAATAAATATGTTTTACGTATTACTTCAATTGTAAAAAAAAATACTTCTATAGTATTTTTTTTTCATTTTTAATTTAAATTATATTAAGTTTCTACACATATTAAATAAGAGATGAATTTTTTTAATGTAATACATATTTATTAATTACAAAAGTGGTATTTTTTAATTAAATTAGTTTTTTTATTAAATTATTGTTAAAAGTTTATATATTTAAAATATTTCCGATTTTGGAAAATTTCTAACAGGGCAATACAGACAATTATTTAAATTAAAAAAATTACTAAAAAGCTTAAAAGGGTGTACATTATTTTTTTTGAAAAGGAAAACAAAATTGGATAGAAGATTAAATTTGTACAGAAAGGTTAAAATTATTGCATCAGACTCGCCAAGAAAGAAAATATGATCACTCTTGTTATTTGAATATTTGCATGTTAATTGTAATGATGTGGGATAATTTGTTTAATTTTTTTAAATTAGATTACAGGACGCACGATACCATCCAAACTAATATGACATCCTTTTACCAACGTTCTATAATAAATAAAAGGATTTACTTTGAACAGCTTCTCAAATATAGAATCATTTTATATCTAATAATGATCTCTAATCTAATCTAATCTCTTTTTAATATCTAGTAATTTTTTTTCAGTCAAAGAAAAATATTTACTTGTGTCGTATTAAACTTATTTAATTGCAAAAAGTAAAGCGCCCTACACGGTAGGAAAACATTTCGTTTTGCTTGCTGCAATAAAAATGTCGGAAAAAGTTCATTGAAAAAAATATGGAGATCAATTTCGTAAAATTGAATTTTTGTATGATTCTGTTCTCAGTAGAATTTCTAAAATTATTAATGTCCAAATTTAGCAGCATATTAATAAAAGTACAAATAGCCAAAGTTTCCAACTTAACGTAATTAGCATCTGATTTTCTAATTTGACGCAAATATTAATTTATGTAAATATGTACATTAAAGAAATATTTATATTTTGTTTTATAGTATCATTCTTCATGTAGCAACATAGGAGAGAAAGAAGTTCATTTAAATTTGATAATTTTTAATACAACTTTGATTTATAATAGGATAGTTACATAAGTTTCTGTACAAATGTTGATGGGAAAAGTATCCATCGGTAAATTAGATGTTTATAAAGGCTACCCATCAGAAGCTTTTAAAGCCAATGTATATATATATATATAAGTAACAGTAACACACACACACACACAATATATATATATATATATATAAATTTTACTGTGAATGTGATTAATCGGTGATTATGTATATTCACCGGTAATTATGAATCATCACTAGATTAATCACATTTATAGTAAGATGTGCATATAAGGTGATTATAATTAAAGTTTCACTTCCATAATGCTATAAAAAAAAGGAGCACTTGTCACAATGAGTTCAAATTTGAACGGAAGATACCTGAAAAAGAGGGAAACGGTACGGCATCAAAACACATTCCACAAAGGGTATTAATAGATGGCACTGTAAGCAGCATAAAGAAAGTGAATTCGGTTGCCAGTGATATATTGAATCGAAATTACAACGTATTTTGTATGAGTTGCGCAGTAAACTAAATGTAGTGTTCAATGTGCTTGATTGTTTCGTGTTTTTGACGAAAAAAGGACTTCCAAGTCATTCAACAGTTGTGACACTGAAAGTCCATCCACCATGGCAAGGCCATACCAAATTAAATGGGAAAATTCGGTGGAACTTTTTTTGGAATTTGTTTATGCCATACTGTTTTCTCCTTCTTCAAGTATCTTCAGTTCAAAGTTGAACTCATTGTGACGAGTGGTCCTTTTTTTACAGCATTTTGAAACTGGAACCTTAATTATAATCACCCTGTATATATATATTGTCCGAATTAAATACTGCGATTTACGCTGTTATTAAAATCTCTAATTTTATAAAATGTTAAAAACTTAACAGTCATTAAATTTTTAAACCCATGCAAAGAAATGAATTCTGATTGCCAAACCTTATTGCTATTTGAGATAGTATGGGTATTCTCAAAAGAGCGAAATTTATTCAGAATACAAGTATTGAAAAAATCAAATTATTATAATTTTAGAGAAGAATTCTGATTTTGTTGATATCGTTTTTAAAACGATTATGGCTCTTAAAAAAATGTATTAGTTGTAGAATATCTTTGAAAAATTTAATAGGTATAGATATCGCCTTACTGGGCAATATCAATAAACATGTCAATTAAAAGGAAATAATTGACATGTTATAATAAAACTTATTTAAAAATAAAATTTAAATAATATAATTGTAACATATTTAGTATCAATAAAAATTGTTATTAAAAGTTACTTTTATGGAAAAACAGAGTGGAATTAGAAACTCTAAAAATATTTGGAATTATGACATTTTTTTTAAAAAGGAAAATCATTTTTTGAAAGTTTTAATACAAAAGGCTATGTCATTTGAAGTGTCTAGAGCAGGGGTGGCCATCCCAAATGATCTTGAGACACACTTTGGAAGTGCATTATAACATATAATGCATTATGTATTTTTTTTAATACATTGGTTTTCACTACTTTGGCCATTATAAAATAAATATATTTTGTAAAAGTGTGATAAATCTAGAGGGTCAGAAAAATATTCAAGGTGGGTCGCGGGTTGGCCACCCCTGGTGTAGAGACACAATTTGAAATATCATTTATATAAAATTTTGTCATTGAAAAATAAAATTGTCCTTGAATTTATCCTTAAATGCTTCTGGGTTGCTCAGAGAGGAAAGTTTAAAATTTGGGTTTTTCGGAGCATTACTAAATAAAATTTGACTTGAATTAAAGACGAATTTCCTCCTTTCTCTGAAATCAAAGTGTAGTTCTACTATTTTACATTAACTATATATTAGAAGCCAAATTTTCAGCATGAACGATTATAAATATGAAAATAACGGCCCAGAAAATTATGAATGGTTTAATATGAAGCATTCATCCAAGAATTAAATCTGTATGTAAAAATAAACAAACACACCCAAATAATTAGTAAGAATATTAGGCCTTGTTATTTATTTATATTAAAACTGTGTTTTTATGTGTTATTAGATAAATGTTTTTAATTGCATTTTCCTTATGATTTGTTACCAGCAAATATTCTGTTTAGAAGGTTGGTACAAATGGTGTTAACAATAATTGCTTAACCTATAAATTTTCACGAAGATAATTTGTGTGATTGAATTATTTATAATGAGATTTTGTTACATTTGGTACTCTGAAACCAGATACACTTAAAAAAAATTGAATGGATATATTTCTAAATTACTCAGTTTAACAGCAAATTCATATAATATATTTCGAAATCTCTCTTTTTTTTTAAATTATGGCAAAATATACATGCAATTCACAAAAATACATAATGCAAGAAATCCTAAATCTTCAATCTAGTTTTGTAAATAAAATGTTACATCTTGTATATACCGATTATAGTATAAGCATTTCAATATAATATCAAGATCATTCTGCAATATTATGAATAGTATATAATTTTGTTACATTTCAATGGCGAAAACAATGTTTTCGTAAATTTTAAAATTTAAAATAAAACGAATTATTAGAGAAAAGCAATGATAAAGTATAGTCAATGTTACTAAAGCATGTTATTTTTTAATATTGCCTGAAATAAAATTTTCACAATTTTACATTATTTTTTAATTATATTTAAGTTGAACACCTTGTATTTTTTCAATATTGAAATATAAAAGATATTGGAATATAAGTAGATAATCTGATTGATTATTTAACTATAGTTGTAAGATGTATGCTCATTTTAACTAAACTAATGTTTTTATACTGCCAACTGGCGGACCGATTACGGAGTTGACCCCTTAACCTACTCATCTTAATTCGTAGATATATTTACGTTTTTAATTGGCTGCTTAATGTTAGTAAAAGAGATGCAAAATAAAGTTTCAAAAAATTAAAATTTGGTACACAAAAACTAAAAAAATACTAAAAATAAATTAAAGCGATATAAAAAAATTAAAATTAAAAGAATTTAAGTTAAAATTCGGTACAATTAGAGACCAGTTGTCGATGCCATAAAGCTATTGAAAATGATAAAAATATTATGAACGCTTGGGAAGCGTAATGGTGATCTGTAAATTAAAAGCATTAATAGCGCTCCCCCCTTCCCCTCCCAAATAAAGGCCGATCTCAGAACCAAAGTTCTGGTATTTTATTGTCATTTTTATTTATTTATTCATTTTTAGATAAAGTTTTTTTTTTCCAATCCTTTTATTTTAAACAACACAGGAAGGGGTAAAGAAGAAAATTAAAGAAAACCTAACTGTGTCACTAGTCAGCAAAAGAATTAAGATGCACAACGTTAATGTCATACAGACATTATATTGACATATTTATAATGATATAAATAAATTAATAGACACGCTTAAAAAACAAAAAAACACGCATTTAGAGTTAATCAAACTAAAATGTAAAAAAATAATTGTTAACATAAGAATAAAATTACTGACGAGAAAATGAATGTCAGTGTTCTAAAAGCATGAGGTGGTCGATATCAATCGTTATAATTTTTCACTAATCTCATTCCGAAATGCAGAGTTAGCTTAAAAATGTCATACAAAGCACCCCACGCTTTTAGAACAGTGACATTCATTTTCTCGTCAGTAATTTTATTCTTATGTTAACAATTATTTTTTTACATTTTAGTTTGATTAACTCTAAATGCGTGTTTTTTAGTTTTTTTAAACTATTAATTTATTTTTTACTTTTTAGTTTGATTAACACTAAAAACATGTTAAAAGCGTATTAAAAAGAATCCACTGTTTTCGTTTTGAAAGATGTAAATCTTTCTTTGCAACTTAAATAGTGTGTATGAGGAGAAACAGATCTCCAGGGGAAAAAATGATGCGCCGATCAAGATAACTTTTCAAAGGCTGCGTGTTTTAATCACTCATCTTGGAGATCCTAATCACGATGAGATAATAAACTTATCAAAATATTTTATTGCCATCGGTCCTTGTTAAGTTTACAACATTTAAATTAAATCTGGTCGCTTAAAGTAGGGCAAAATCGAGCCCAAAGAGTCAGTTACATACAAACAAGCATACAGGTGAAAGTAATACAAGCGTATTAAAATATGAAAGATCTATTTTTGAAATAATTTATATATAACTTGGAACACTGTTTAATCACAAATTCTAGCATTAGTATTAAACCATAAAGCATTATAAAGTTTTCGCATTATTGAAAATGTTACTTTTTACTTACAATTGACCTGTAGCATTATCTTCTAGCTCATAGAGGGTGCCACCCCGTTGGATGCGATGCACAAGTAAGCGGCCATGTCTTCTCGATACACCTGGCTGATGTTTAAGTACTCCCCTGGAACATTCAGTGCTGAAATAGAAATGGATAAAAATAAACACAATGCATGAAAACAAAGGAATAGGACAAATATGCTTTAATAATTATAATAAGTACTTTCAAACATAAAAATTATATAACAATATTTTTTTTTATTAAGAAATTTGATCGATTTATTTTTTTTTTCATTCATATATTTTATAAAAATTTTCATTCCTAGACAGGAAAATTAAAATCAGCAATATTGTCTTATGAAATAATTTTATTTATTCCTGATAAAGCATAGCATTTAAAAATAATGTTTTTCCTCGGAAAAATGGGGTTTTTTTTCTGTCCTACTCAAAACATTTTATTAAAATTTGAAAAGGTGACACATATCATCATAAGAAAAAAAAAATGTTATTATCTGGTGTTTTTCAAGTTGCAGGAAATGTTACAAAAATTATAATATTTGTCTGTATATGTATATATATGCTTAAATATAGTGCTTTACCGAAAATTAATTTCTCAATATTAATACTTTACAAATGATTATTTATAGCCGTTATCACCGTAACATCAGGAAAAAAAATATTAATAAAGCTTAAGACATTTTGCTTAAGCAAATATTCAGTTATCAATTTTTTTAAGGATGCCTATAATTAAAATGAAGATGTCTAATTTTTAATCAAACGAAATACTTATCATAAAGCAAATGCATTGATAATATGTGCATTTAATTTTATGTGTGTAAAGCATTGATAAAATTAAAATAAAATTAATTCTTTAGAATATTAGTAGTTGTTGTCGTCTCCCTCATGGAAGGAGGGAAGAGAAGTGCAGCTTCTGTTCTGAGGAAGCACCCGTAGGTAGAAATCTGACTTCTGCTCCGTGACGCTCTTGCATAGGAGACAGGGACCTACGGCTTAAAGTGGATTCCGAACCACTACAAACATCAATGACACCGCCTGGACACGACACCGAAGCCTGTGGCACAGACCGCTAGATAATCGGCCATTCAGGCCCAGTACTAGTAGTATAGTACTCTTTTAAAAAGTCTCGAATTCTAGCAAAGCATAAATAATACAAATAATAAATAACAATTTTAACGAAATTCAAAATGGAAATTTTTAATTTCCATTTTGTTTTCGTACGAGATGGAAAAATAAACAATTTTTAATCACAAAGTAATATTTAAAAAAACCTAGCCTTTTCCTTTTATACTTAATTACACTTTGATTATTTGTTTTTTCATGTATTAAATTATTATTTTTATTAATTTCTTAAAATATGTACAACTGCATTGCGTTTCTTACTGTTGAAATATATATTTGTAATAAAGTATTATATATTATGAAAGGATTAATATTTTGTATTTTTTAAGTATAACTATATCAGTGTATTTACAATATTCGCGATTAAAAGCATAATTATGTGGACTACATCTTTTATGCTTATTTAGTAGTTTGATGAATTTGACATTTTCATTAATTTATTGTAGTTTACATTTACATTACATTTTACACATTTACATTTACATCATTAATTACCTAAATTTAAATGAGGGTTAATTCAAAAGCCGGCACATTTTATGTAAATTTTAATTGTAACTTCAACTATTTAATCGAAGTTCAGCATTCAAATCATTTATAATTGTCAGGATTTGTATTTTTCCAAAGAAGGACAAAAGCAGTATGAACTAAAAATTTGGTGGAAACATACTAATCAATGCTGAAACATAAAATATTTTATTAACAAAAATCAATAAATTATGCTTTTTTCTTTACGTTTTCGGAAATTTCTTTGTCATAAGCCAAATAAGCCTCCAGATAGGGGCGCTTTTACTACATGGATACACACTTTTGTACACAAGAAATATAACATTAAAATATGAAAAGAGAAAAGCGTATTTGGATATTTTAAGATTAAAAAATGCGATCAATAAACCACTATGGAAACAGTTGAATGAAGGGGATGTCCCACAATAGATAATTAAAAATGTAACAATTTTTAATCAGCGTAAATATAATTTTGTTTTTACTTCGAAAAAAATGTATTAAACGTCTTATATTTATATAAGTAATAGATTTTAATTGCTTTTTACAGACCTACAGTTTTTTCATTTAAACTGTAATAATTTAATTTCCAGTATTAGTTCTTGTAAATGAATCAAATGTTCGATTTATAATTATTATCTTTCCATAAAAATATGATTCTATAGTAATATGATATATATGATATTATAGTAATAATATGATATTATAGTAAGCAACAAATCTCAAAGTTTGTCTCAAAAAAGATTCTTTAAATCACGACTAATGATTAAACTTGAAAAGTACTTATTACAGTACTTGAATTATAATTTATTTGAAAAGTACTTACTTCAAATTACAAAACTATTAATATCAAATGGAAAATAAACAAAGGTAAGATTACATAACATATTCTGATTCGAATAAATAAAAAGAGTGTATTTACTGAACAGGTCTAATTGACTTTAAATTTTGCAATGAAAAAAAAGAGATTCTTTAAATCACAACTGAAGGAAACAAGACTAAGAATTACTGGAGCAACTAAAAATAATTATATTGTATATAAATTAACAGAACCTCAGAAATAATCTAACCTCTTAATCTATATCAATAAAAAATATCTTAGCAAGTTAAATAATTTTAAAAATTTATATACTTACGCTAATTCACTTGATTTAACTTTTGAACAACTTCGTCCGTGAAAATATCATGGCTTATTACGATGTAGCCATACAATTTACATAACTTTATTAACTCAATTAATATTAAAAACTCGAAAAAGTTTATTCGAAATTAATAAAATTTTAAATATTCGAGAAAAACTCTTTAACTATTAGATTGAACGGAAAGTAATGCTGTATTTAGATAGACAATTTTGAAAGAAAAAAAAAACACTCATTGTCGTGAAAATTTAATCATTAATATATTCTCCATCATTTTCTGATATTTAACCACTTTCCCAGTAACTTCTTGATTCTATCTTTGAAGGATGGTTAATTGGCTAGCCTCTGGCCGTTCGTATCACATACTTCAGGTTCGAATATATTGTCAAGGATATTTGTTAGTGGTTCGGAATCCACAGTAAACTATATGTCCCTGTCTAATTAGCCCAAAGTGTGCACAAAATGAGCTGAGAAGACAAACCACACCAAACCAAACCTGTTTATTATTTCATTTTTTACCTTTAAGAAAATGCTGCAGATATCTAAATAGATAATTATCTGATGGGTTTATATGTCTGAATTATAAAGTGGATGAGGTAGAAAATCCCATCCAAATTCTTTCGGCTTCTGTTGAATCATTCGTGCGGTGGGAAGACATCCGTCATCTTGAAGAATCACACTCCGTCTATCAAATAATGCTGGTTTTTTGGTGAGTAAAATCACCTTTAAATTCTCTAATCATCAATAATAATGTCTGAAGTGACAGTTTGTCTATCGTCAAGCAATTAAAAATAAACATGCCCTACCAAATGTAAAACAAAACCTTCTCCGGATTTAATCCTGGTGTTTTCGGTGAAAATAGGTTTTTCTTTACTGCTTAACCACTTTTATTGGATTGAAAATTTTCATAAAGTATCTACTTTTCATCTCCAGTCATTATATGCTTCAAAGAAGGTTAATTTAATTTCTTGTGATTAGTGATGTGCAAATATTTACTTGTTGTTTATGGTTTTGAGCTGTAACTCATGTGGAACCCAACACACAATCTCGATAAACATTTCGTATTATTTTTTTGTGTTCACTACAGTTTTTTGTGCATAGTGGGGTCTGCCAGTTAGTGTTTTATTTACCATAGGGAATTCTAACTCTACCTATGCTTTTAAATCATTATCAACCTGCATTGGTCATGCAATTCTCTTTTCATCTTCAAGGCTAAAATTGCTTTGCTGAAATTTTCTTAACCAATATTGAACTTGACTTTCGCTTATACATCCTAGATACACCAAAGAAATTTTTCGAGTTTCTTTTGCATAATTTCCATAGAGTTTAACTCAAGAAGGATACTATGGTGAATATCTAATTTACCATATTCGATTACTTCTCTGGAAATTATAAATTTATTGGAACTTAGGGCATGCTATTAAATGGATTTTTTTTTACAAATGGGATTTAAAAAATTGAATTCATGTATTTATATAGATTTGGTTTTAGGTAAGTTAAATTCCGTTTTTCTTTACACCCAATCTAATATATTTCAGTTAATGATGTAAATAAATGGACGTAGAGCTGGAAACCTACCCTGTAAAAAAAGAAACCATATACTGTTTCGAAATTTACCAGTAGGTAGACGTTCTAGACCAGCTACAGGGCTGTTGCGCTAATGAAGAAGAAGAAATTTCTTTTGATTTTGGACATGCAAATTAATAGCGATAATATCGATTCCTCTTAAGTTAAAATCAGAATCAAGGAAGAAGAAAATTTTCACTGATTCAGCTGAGTTGGGTTTCTTACAATTTGTAGCAAGAATCTACTTGGCACAGCAGGGATTTGTATTATATTCCCACCTTCTGGAATTCTATGGCAATATTTTCTGATATATGTATTTCTCATGTTAATTCATAAAAAGCATAGATAGAAGCTAACGGCTGTTGCGCAGCCACGGAGCTTCACCAAAACTCACATCATCATCATAAAAAGCATTTAACACATATAATAGAACTAAACTGTAATCATGTTCAACAATTCAGCCTTTTGAATGTATAAAAAATATTATATTCAAGCTTCTTTATGACACTTGCTTATAAACGCTTCAACTACAAATTTTTTTATTTAAACACAATTGAAACAAAGATTCGAATAGAACCATCAATGGTCATTCTTCCGTCCATTTTTTGATAGGAATGTTTTAAAAAGTGCTATCTGTAAGCAATAACCGATCTTGGTAAAAATATTTATGTAAACTAATTTTTTAATAATTTTATGTATATTTTTAATATTAAGTATCTTCTTCAAATTTAACAAATGGAAGTTTATAGCTACGAAAGAATAATCTTACTCAGGATTTATGTTGTCTCACTTTTACGTTAAGTTACATATAGAACTCCCATTACAAATTATTAAATCTAGGCATAAAATGTATACTGCATGAAATTAAATGTCAAATATGAGAGAAATAAAATGTACACAGTAATAAAATCATAGTAGGAAGTATTAAATTTCATTTAATTGTTAATACTCTACATATAGAACAAGATTTAAGTTAACAAAAATAATTTTTTACAATAATAAAAGGATTCTACAATTTAAAAACTATTATAATAACACATGCATCATCAAGTGGATCATATAGAAAAAATCATACATACACGCAAAAAAAACCTATTTTTCTTTTTGCAAAAAAAAAAAGATATATTCCTTGTTTTTAAAAAAAATGAAATTTAAAATATGATTCTGAACAATATACTTAATGGAAATCGCAATTCTTAATGGAAAAACAAATGTTAAACGAGCATGAATCCAGAATAAGATAGGTATCTTATTTTTAAAAAGAATTCTAATCTTCAAGACATTAAAGAAACTTATCTAAAGAACTTAGCGAGTACTTACTTAAAAAAAAATACTTAAGGGAAAACTTGAGGTCTTGAAAAAAGTTAAATAGCATAGAATTTAATTCGTGTCTTAATTCACATTTAAGCATATGAAATTTAATAGGGTTTAAAAGACAAAATATTAACTCATTCTAAAGAGTTTCTAAATGTAAGCAATGTATTTTAATTGTTTTGGATCCTAAATTCCTCACACACAAACTATATGCATTTTAAACAGATTAGATCATTCTGCGTGACTTCCTTCACAATCCTCAGTCATCAGGTTTTAATTACTTTTCTTAGACCAGTGTGGCTGGTTCCTTTATACTTGGTAAAAGCCAAATGCTCGGTTTTCAAACTGATCGCCGACTTATCTTAAGACGATAAGTAAACTTTAGCTCTGATTTCAATAAAAAAAAACCCAGCCTGGTGCCCCATTAATGGATCTTGTTTCTATTTAGAAAGATAGATAATTTTTTTTTTATTATTATTATTTTTCTTTTTCAGATCCTAGATAAATTTCTAAATGAAACTTTAGTACAAATTCCTTGAAAAAATAACAATGTCAATATATAATCCCATGTTTATCTGTCCGAATGTTGTGAATGCCGCTAAGCTAGGCATATGTGTTTTCAGTATTTTTAAATTAAAAACTATCTGCCTTGAAGTAAATTGATTTCTATTTAGATAGAAACAAAATTCCCTGAAAAATTATAATTTTTTTTAATTGAGTAAAAACTTCCTTACAAGTAAATTGATGTCTTAAAATAAATAATTATTTCTTAAATATGTTTCTTTTTTGTTAGTTTCTCCGAGAAATTATTCTCTTTTTACTATTAAAAGTAGTTAGTAAAAGAGAATCACCTCGGAGGCTTTAAATTTAAAATTCATCGATAAAAAATTTTAGCGTCTATAATTATCTAACATCCTATTTTGAGAGTTATTAAAATATATAATACATGTTTCGAATTCTCAATAAAAATACAGTAAGTGAATTTTACTAATAAAGTTAATTTATTTTAATGTAAAAATGTTTACAATTTTTACGTATATATTATATTGGTTTTTTGAACAGCATTTTGCGCTGGTGTCAATATTTTGGGACAAAATGTCCATTTTATTATCTGAAGGGAGACAATGTTTTTGAATTATTCTTCTTTCAGACTCTTCAACTTTATTTTATTGCTAGTTATTTTATTTAAATAGAAAATAAGTTATTAAAAGTTTCACTTAATTTTTCAGTTGTGCACCATAATAAATGTTAAAAAAAAGAGTTATATATCTCAGTATATATTATTTTTTTCCAACCAATTTTGGGGAGAATATCAAGCAACACGCTGACGAAAGCAGATGGTTCTTAAATGGAGAGTCTTAAAACAGCAACGTTTTTAATTAATTAAAAAAAAAAAAAAGAAACAAATGAGAGCATTTCCTTAAATTTCACCTATCAGGTAAAAAAAAAATAGGGACTTTAAATGTTGCAATTTTGATGTTTTAAGAACACACACACAAGTCTCAGACTTTACGTATAGGGCATTTACTGAAATATGCAATATTCGTTGGTGCGTTATACAGATGAAGGTTTTCAGTTACCAGAAACTTTGATTTTCCATTGAAAAAGCAAACGTGTTGATTTAGTAAATGATTGACGTTGAAAGCAAATGATTAATGTTACTCCGGGTACATCACGAGAATAAAAGGTTATCCCTAGCGGCGAAAAAAGTCCCTAGCAGGTGAAATCCTAGCAGGTGAAAGAAAGTTTTCCTTAGTGATCGACAAGAGTAAAATGGCATGGCCGCGAGTGGCTATGTCTGTTAATAAAGTGTAATGTAATAAATACAGTGGTTTAATTTACATTGTGAGTGCTTATTTGTATAAAGGATTCCTAATTATGCAGTGTATTGAGTACTATAGTGTGAGGACATTTGGTTATCGTGAGCCGGAGGCTTACGGCTCGTGAATCATAGTGTTGAGTGATAGAAATAAGTGGAATTTAAAATCCATACATTTAACATTTCCAAATTATTTAAATATGCCAGTGAATGTAAGAGTTGAGCTTGTAAAACAAACCATATGTGCTTTATATATATATATATATATATATATATATATATATATATATATATATATATATATATATATATATATATATCAAGGTTTAATGCCGTGTTTTATAACTAGAGAATATGCGGATAGACTTAATTTAAAGAAAGAAAAGAACTAATCTAGTAAATGATGCGTCTTTAAATATTAAAACCCAAGTTACTACCAAATTAAAAAAAATGAATCAAATAGCTACGAAAGAGAATTGAAGTTTTTATCAACAATTTAACATTCCAGGTAGAATAGATATTTTATTATTTACAGAGGTTTTTTTTATAGCCTTTTGAGACCAGGACAAATATATCTCCCTGAATCTAGCATATTTTACAAAATTCGTGATTTGGATATGTTGTTTCCGGGAGAGTTCCTAGTGGTTTAAAAGGAAATATTCATTGTGGATTAATTAGAAACAATTATTAGCAGTTATATAAAACTGTTAAATCTTTCTGGGAAGTAGAAAACATAAAAAAACCCCATTCCTCCTAATAATGAAACCCTGATATGTGAAGAACATTATAAGAATAATTTTTATACAGATAAATAAGGAAAACATGTGGTTAAAATACCCCTTAAAGAAGATCCTAAGTGTTGGGGAAAATCCAGAGATATTGCGCTAAAAAGGTTCGATTCCTTATGGAGACGTTTAGTAAAAAGATCCTGACTATTTAATGTTAAATAAAGATTTTTTTAACTGAATATGAAGAAATGGGACACATGAATCAATTTAAAGAAAGTGGAGAAACCGAGGGTAATTATTGTATACCTCACTTAGATGTATGCCTGTCCTAGCAAATTAAAAACAAAACTTCGTTTCGTGTTTAATGCGTCTTCCCTTAAAACAAAAGGAAATCCGCTCAATTCTTTACAATATAACGGAGAGGATAATACAAGACGACCTTTTTCAATTAGGGTTTATTCGTTTTCGTCTGATATTAAAAAATGTACAGAACCATAAATATTTGCCTCGGTCAAAGAAAATTGCAGCGCACTCTGTGGAAAGACGGAAGTAATGAGCCAGTTAAAGCATACTAACTCGCAATTGTCACATACGGAATAGTTAGCGCCCTTTTTTTAGCTATGCTCACGCTTAAGCAATTAGCAATAGATGAGAAAGATAACTTTCCGGTATCGGCACCTATTTTGAAGAGGATTATTATATGGACGATGTCCTTTCCAGCGCAAATACTGTAACGGAATCTATCAGGCTTACTAAAGAGTTAACAGAAATTCTGGACAGAGGTGGAATGCAGTTACATCAGTGGTGCAGCAGCGGAAATTTTCTGACGGAGAGTGACGAGGCTGATTACTCCTTTTCTCCAGAGGAAATAAAAACATTAGGAATAATATGGCAACCTAAAAAGATTGTTTTTCCTTCAAAGTGAAAGTAGACTGTGGCATTTCGTTTACAAAGCGTACAGTGTTATCAACCATAACAAAGATTTTTGATCCTTTGGGTTTGCTTGGCCCAATTGTGACAAAGGCAAAAATTTGTTAAAAATTCACCAAATTCTTCTTTAATGTATTATAGTACTTATAAGTAAAGAAACGAAATATACATATGGTAGATAAATTACGAGGTTTTGTTTAGTGTGTCTAGCGTTTTAAACTTATATTATGACCCTGTGGTCTGACAATTCTATGCATTTCAAAAGGAGACATATGTAGGATACTGAAGATACCACATACCTGTGTACTTGCGTCCACCGAAAATTCCCAAGGTGATTTCTTTCCCATCTTCCCTTCTCCATGAGACCTTGGGATCCGGGTAACCAGAAGCCTCACAGCGAAGACTGACCTTGGTTCTTTCTTCGATCACCGTGTCAGAGCTCGTGCTCGTATCGAGGATGGTCGGAGAGACTAAAGAGGAAAAAAAATTCACTGTCATAAATATGATTTTTTTTTTCATTTGTTGATAAAATAAATTGTAATATTAAATATTTTATTCCCCAAACAATATTAGCTCCAAATATGTAAAATACGTACAAAAAATTAATACAAATAATTTTAAATATTAAAAATTCATTCATTAATAATAAAAAAGCATGTCAACGGTATTAAAATCGTAATGTCAGGAGAAAATAGCTCTAAAATTTATTTTTTCATCTGATAATTTATTGTCAATATAAATTGAATGAATGAATTTTAAAAACAAATTTATTGATGGAAATGAAGCTATAAAAGTGCCCTTAGAAAGATAAATGCATGGCAATGATTTTAAATGAATATATTGCCTGTAAATAGATTTTTCGAATTTAAAATAAATAAAGATAATTTTAAAGCAATAATTTTAATTTTATTAAATGACAAATTAAAAAATTATGTTTTACATAAAATGAAGGAATCAACGGGATAAAATAAACCTCAGAAAATCAGGTACATAGTTTATATGTTTTTTTTTTTTAATTTTATTTTCAGAAATCTGCTTTACATGCATGTCTGAAAGTATTTCTATACATTTCTATTAATTTCATGAATGATTCCTACTACATTTCTTTTTGTCATAGTAGTATTAATTTTTCCCAGTATCATGATTCTGTCTAAATATACAGGTGATTATAAGAAAAAATTTCTCGATATATGAGCCGCATATTGAGATCCATGCTGTTCACAGAAACTGAACAAAATTTAGTTTTGATGTATGTACACAAGAATCATATGAAAAACAACAGTTAAACTCTAACAAATAGGTTATTCCATTTGAAAATTTTGCCAAAATGTCAAAATTTTCAAATGAAAAAAAAACCATTTTGAATGTGATCCTTGTGGTGGGAAAACCATAAACACACATAAAAACTATAAACAGCTTTGGAACGGTATTTATAGCACGAAAATTGCCTGCACTAGACAAACTAAGAAGAAAAGAGAAACCAAAAGGACAGAGAAGCAACAGAGAGCAATACATTTTATTGTGCTTCACAAATTTTTTAAGTGACATCCTTTGCATATGATGACACTGCGCATGCGACAGATGGTGGATAGCACTGAAGCACGTACCATGAGAAGAGGAATCTGTTGAACCTAATGTCTGATGGAATTTTTCAAATCCGACGAATTAGATGCATACACAATGGTATTCAGGTATCCCCACAGCCAGAAGAGGCTTGATGGTCAATTGGCTAGCAATGTGTCCTTTGGTACCACAGACTTCAGATTCGAATCCTGACTGTGGCAAGGATGTTTGTTACAATCTACGTTACCTACTTAATCTAAATACCCGTCTAATTAGTCCAAAGTGTGCACAAAATGATCGTAGTGCAACAGGGCGAACCAAACCAAAGCCGTAAATCCATAGGAGGGAATTCGAAGGACTTTAGCGGCCAATGAAAAGTGAAATGGCAAGAGCTAACTTTTTTACCTCACTGTTGTGTTAAATATCGTTTTACAGAAGACCACTCATGTACAGGAGCGCCACCTTGCATCCACATGAGGAAAGATAAAGCCTTTTGCCAATGCAAATCAGGAATTACGTAATTAGTCAACATTTATATATTGCGAACAATTGTTACCGTATACGTTTATAAAACTTAAAAGTAGTAATCTCTTCAAAAAAGTAGTCGCCGAGGATGAAAGGTTTTTTTTTATACCGCACCACAAATTTACTTTTTCTTCGTATAAAGGAAGTGCAACCATATCATGGGGATTATCCTCTGCCCAGTGTATGCACTTCTTCGGCTTAACGTTACCAGTCAACGAGAAATGGACCTCGTCCGTCGACTGAATGCTTAAAGTCCAACTGTTACCATAGTCATACGGGAGGAGGAATTTCTTCGTGAAATTTAGCGGTGTTTGGTTATCACCAGTTTGCCACATCTGGACACGCTGGAACAAATATGGAAAACAGAACGCAGAATCTTGATGACCGTAGAATTTGACAACTGCAGAAAGCATGAAACATCGCGTGAGCTGTCAAGACGAATGATTTTTGCAAGGACTTTTGAAACAGTCTGTTCAGTAACGGAAGATCGTCCCGGCAGAGATCAATCGCTTGTGTAGTAGCTTTTACAAATTTGCTTGTCAAGTTCCGTACAGCTAGACATTGCAGAACAGGAGCCTCAGCAGAGCCTTGTTCTGCAATGACAATGCCTCCTACAGCAATGCCACTGCAGCATTTTGTCCATTCAAGTTATAATTGTTTACAATTTCCCCTCGCTATTTTCCAATAAGTGGCATGTTATTCAGAGTGCAAGAAAGCAAGATACACTGCAAACGTTTCAGTTTCTTTTCTTTCATATTGTGGGACAACTCGAATCATGATGGTGTTATTGCATAACTTGTTCTTTTTTCCTCTTGTGCTTGCATAGTTTCAATTAAATTGGAATCATCACTATGCTCTAGTGAGCCCAGCAGTAGACATTATCATTTGAAACTTTCGAAATCATGTCATTGTAACCGTAACTGTTAGGATTTAACTATTCTTTTTCATTTGATTCTTGAGCGCATACCTCAAAATACCTTAAACCCAAAATTTCGTTCAGTTTCGACATGATAACTAGCGGCTCATATATCGAGACATTTTTTTTATAAACACCCTGTATGTATGAGAAATTACAAAAAAATCACATCTTTTCACAACTGTGGCTTACAGAATTATTTTTACTTTATTTGAAATTTATTCTTAAATTTAAAAATGTCCTCAGTGAAAGTTATCTGAAAGAAAAATTGCTTTAATATCAAATTAAATTTTTTATATCAAATCTTGTTGTTATAAACTTCATACACAATAAAAAAAAGTATTACTATATTTTTGTTGTTGCAAAATTTATGAGCAAATCCATTATCATAATTATGAGCTCACTTAGATGGATAATTTTATGCCATTTTATTTTCAATTGTATCGCGATCACAGTAAATAACAACAGGCTCACATGTCTCAATATTTTTAAAACACAAAAAGGAACAAAAGAATCTGATATGGATACCGAGTACTTTTAAATAGTTAAACAGCAAATAATTTAAATCATAATATGAATAATTTAATAACTTGATTGAAATATTTTTTTTTAATTATTAAGGTTTCGTTTTAATTATTCACACTTTGTTGCGTGATTTCTAAAACATAAGTGTCTTATTTGGCAAATAAATAATTTTTAAAAGAATTAAAGAAATAACTGTAAAAAAAATGTTTTAATAACTTTTATGAAATAAAAGGATAGCCTATTTCCAAAAATCAGATCATTGCTATTTTTCATAAAAAGAATCTTATGAATGATTCCTTTTTATGCTGATCTTTATTAAAAGAAAATTTTAACTGTCTTTACGAAGGAATAATTTTTTAAGTGCTTTTATTTGCAAAAATTTTGGTAAAAATTTTTACATTACCTTTCAGCTAAATTAGTGCAATTAAAAAAATATTTTAAACACATTTCAAGAATATTTTTATATGGAATCTAATAAAATATTTTATCGTGAGTCGTTCGTGTTTAAAATTCATTCTAGTAATAAGATAAGTTCTAGTAATGTTCTATATCAAGTTTCCGTTTGAAACTACATTGTACAAAAATAAATTTAGAAAATAATTTAACATTAAGGAAGGATACCATTCAAATACTTTCCGTTTTACAAGCAAATGGATTTGCGTTAAATTACAATGAAATAAGGAATTTTAGACTGACATAAATGATAATGTGTCGTTGATTTTTTTAAAAAATATTCTTGTACTGAAGTATTTTATTTTTATTCAAACGCATGGCGCAAAGAAACAAAATTGCATTTTCTTCGCATTATCATAATATTTCATTTCCAATAACTGTTTAAAGATTTGTCTATTAAAAAAAAAAGCGTTAATAACCATTCTTGGAATAACAAGAACATCGTAATCGTTATAATAAATTGACCATCAATACTGTTGCTTTCAATTCAGAAGAGAGAAAATATGGAATGTGTTTCTTAGATTAGGAGCATTTATTGCTTTCATTGAAAGCAATACTCTAAGCCACTTTTGACCGTATGAATTTTGATACTACATAAAAAGTTACAACTATATGATTTAATCTCATGACCTTTTTGTTTGAATGCAAGCTCATTTTACAGAATGATCCTACTAGCTCAATTTTCTACTAAAATAAAAAAATGCTAAAATGACATTGAAAATACAAAAAATTTTAATGCAACAAAAATTCGTTACTTTTATAGTAGAACTACTGTTGTAAGATTTTTCCCATTTAAATATCTGTTTTAACCCTTAAAGCAGGAATATTGAATTTTAGCATTCCCACATTAGTTATGTTATGCCTTCATGGTTCAAAAAAGTGCAGCACATTAATTGATTTCGTATTTTTTTATGAAATATTATTTTCGGTAATTATATTTTTAATTCCATAATGGATTAATTTGCGTTCATTTTTCAAATTCAATTTAGCGTCAGAATTTTTAATGAAATGGAAAATATATTTTTTTTCAATTATGATCAATAAGTTTTATTTTTGAATTAAAATTATTAAAATTTTATTATTGGAAATAAAATACAAGTTTAGCCCTTAAAATTATTCATAATTATAATCCTCTGATTCTATTTCAGAATTTTTAATATCATCTTATGTGGATCACTGCAATTATCCCTAAAATTGTTTCCTTTATTCATTTTGAAAAATGAGTAATTGGAACTGAAATCTAGTCGGTATTAAAAATTAAATAAACGCCGTTCTTTGCCAATTTTATGGGTACAGAACGACATCGCATCGAATGTCTATAAAACAGCGTAAAAGGCTCATAGAATGATTGAGATGTATGTTATCGTGTTTGGGTTAGAATAATATAAGGAAGCCTGCAGTACTCATTTCATTGCGGAATTAAAAATTAATTTTTACGCGAGTACCTCGTGATGGTCCAAAAACTGCAAATATGAGATAGTAAATTCAAAATATTCAGATAATTCAATTGATTTTAATTGTTGTTCCAACTTCATTTTCGAAAATTAATTCTGTATAATATTGCAAAGCCTACTCTAAGTTGAAAGGAGCCGCAGAGTACTTGAATTTTTTTTTCTTTAAATGCAGCTGGCAATTAGACCGTGATTTTTTTATGCCGTAAGTTACCGATGTTACTCACTTTGCACTACCCAGGAGGTGCGTGTAACTTGATGATAAGCCACTGACGCGGAGTAACAATGCCCCCGCAATGCTCTACGATCCTATTAGGACCGGGACCTACGGTTTAAAGTGGATTCCAAACCCTTACAAACACCCATGGCTACGCCGAGATTTGAATGCGATAACTGTGGTACCGAGCGCTAGCCACTGGGCCTTCAGAATACTTGATAGATTATAATAATATGTAATTTCCAATCCTCATAATGAGCTGAATTAAATGAGACATTTCAATTTATTATTTGAAATTAATAGAATTGTTTATTAACATTGAATTTGTACTATTGCAACAAATCCTAAAACTAACAATGTTTGTTTTAATAAAAATAAAAAATGTTGCGCATGTTTGTTCATGCGGCAAATTCTGAATTTATGGAGCAGTAAACCAAATGAAGACAGAATCAATCATTTTTGCAAAAATATTCGCTCCGCTACAGCAAAACTGTAGAAAATACATGAAAATAATGCGAATTTTTATTACGGGGCCAAAAATTAAATAAACACATATCAGTTAAGGTCGTTATCTATAACAGAAATATCCGATCAGAATAGTTAAAAATTGTGAACCAATATTTGGATTCTAAAACTCTTACGGTCTTTTATGAGAAGGCAATACGAACATGTTGAATCTCTTGTTCAAAATGAAAAAAATCCTCATAACTGAGAAAAATTATTTTATTGAATATTTTCTAATTTCTAAAATATACCACATATGACGTGTGATGTCAGAGAATGAAGAATGACTTTTCACTTTAAATTTGTTGAGTTGAATCATTGCAGGTTCTAGATTTCGAAAAAGAGGAAAAAAGTTCACTCTATCATGAAATTTCATCGCGATAGATCACGCCATATCTTTAAGCAATCAGTCCAGGGCCACGTTGAATATTTTTAATGCAATAAAAAATGCATCCAATGCATTAAAAAAACACATTATGTGTGCATCCATATACTAAAAAAAGGGCTGTCGAAATTATGAGAAAAAATTTATTTTGATTTTAAAATAACATTCTTATGAATATATGACAGATATTTCCTGTTTTATTTATGGGTTTACAGTTATGATTTCGTAGAATAATTAAATGATACGCTCGCATCTGGGAACGTCAAATATAACAGGTTCTATGTTTCACTTAAAGGGACTTCAGATACCATTTCTAGATACGAACAGTTCATTGTAGATATCAGAGCAAACAAGACTTTTAGTTGTCTAGTAATATTTAAAAAAACCTATACTTTTCCTTTTATACTTAATTACACTTTGATTATTAGTTTTTTCATGTATTAAATTATTATTTCTATTAATTTCTTAAAATATGTACACCTGCATTGCGTTTCTTATTGTTGCAATATATATTTGTAATAAAGTATTATATATTATGAAAGGATTAATATTTTGTATTTTTTAAGTATAACTACACTCATGTCCATAAATTAAGGATAATTCAGAATCACACAGAAATTGAACTCTAAAATAAAAATTTCACCTGTAGAATTATCACACACATCTTGAAGAAGAATATGCAAATTACAGGAAACCACCAGATGGAGCGGATAGTACGCCACAATGACGAGAGTGTAAGAGAAGGGTATGTAAGGAATGGTGGCAAAGAAGTAAAATTGTTCACAAGCGCTTTAAAAGCCTTTCACTGCAATAACCGCATAGTTATGGCACAAAGGAAGCATTTGGATGATTTTTTACGTGGTCGAATTATCGGACGACTGCAATGTGGGCGTACTAAGTTGGAAGTATTCGAACTTGGAATCGCTCAGAGTGTCATCTCCAGGCTTTGACAACGATTCCAAGATGATAATAATGTGAGTAGATGTTACAGCACAGGTCGTCCCCCGAGTTACAACGCCGAATGAGGACCGGTATTTTGCAGTTACTGCCAAAAGAAACAAACGGAGCACAGCATCAGACCTGTCTCGTCAGCTCTCTTCAGCTACCGGTACGACAGTTTCAAGGCAGACCGTGTATAGACGCTTAGGGCACATTAGTCTATATGATCGTAGGTCTGTCAGATGTGTTCCACTTACCGCAACTCACTGTCGCCTGCGATTAACCTGGAGTAGAGAGCATGCATTGTGGACACCGCAACAGTGGTCTTGTGTGATGCTTTCCGACGAGTCCAGGTTTAGTTTGCAGTCTGATTCTCGCCGGACTTTCATATGGAGAGCGCCAGGTACCCGTTACCACCAAGAGAGACCATTGAACGACACCGTTACGGTGGTGCAAAATGGCTCGTTTGGGGAGGAATTATTCTTGGTTCCAGAACTGACCTGCATGTTCAGAGTGTAACGATGACAGGCCACATCTATCGGGATGCCATTCTGGAACAACATGTACGTTTGTTTCGGGGGCCATGGGTGCTGAATTTTTGTTTATGGATGACAACGCCCGTCCTCACCGTGCAAACATTGTAGACGAATGCCTTCAATTGGAGGATATCATCTGTATGGATTGGCCAGCATACTCACTGGACTTAAATCCAACAGAGCATGTGTGGGATATGCTTGGTCGACGAATTGCAGCCCGTCAACCCCCTCCCACCTGTCAACCGGGACTTCGGAGGCATTGCTTGATGAGTGGTGTAATATTCGCCAAGATCAGATTGATAATTTGATACTCAGCATGCCTAGTCGTTGTAAGGCCTGTATTGCATTGTCCGGGAGACATACTCCATATTAACCATCATACTAACCAAGTTATACTGTTTTTTGTAAATAGGTTCTTTTTTGAAATTTGCTCCAGGGAGTAAAAATCGCAATTTTTATTAATTATGTCAAACATATAGCATCTTTTTTGCTCTTTACCTTTTGTTTAATAAATAGACTTTACAAATAAGTCAAATTTGTTTTGCTTCTGTCTCTTTCTTTGCCTGAACTTCATTATTCTTAATTTATGGACATAAGTGTATATTGTTTCTTTAAAATAATTCATTTTTTTATAAGATCAAAGCTTTTCGAAAAGAAAGTGATTTTTAGAATGACAAAGAAATATATTATATATATGGAGATTATATATATCTCCCCGTTATATTTTTTTAAGATGCAATAGACATCAACTTGCATTAATTTACTATTCTATATTAGATAACATTGTATACATGTTTTCATTCATTTTTTTATTAAGCAACTCTTTAATTTTATGTTAGCAAAGCCCAAACTCTTTAATTTTATGTTAAGACATTGTTGATTCCCAGATAGTCATCACTTCTTAAGGCAAATTTAAATTAACGTCCTACTCCGTGGCACAGTCGACCAACAACAGTATTATTCATTGCCGATTGGGTTGTAATCACTGATTTCAGAAACGATGAGAATCGACGTATTTAAAATGAGTGCAAAAGCATCTCGCATCGATAGTTATGGTGCTTGGAGGGAAGTATTTGGTTTTTCGCCCACATGACTCGCAATTGAGGAATAGTTACAGTTAAAAGTTTTCCTGCAAGGCAATGTCGTTCTCATTGTCCATCTGTGGGTTGTTCATGGCATGCATAATTGGACCAATCAATGTTAATCAACAACAACAAAAAAAAAAAAAACATCCACGAAAATCAATACATCAGATTTTATTTATAAATTAGAATGTACTATTTCACAGTTATTTCAAAGCAAACTTTTTTTTTTTTTTAATATGTGTGCGTCTTTAGGATGACCAGTTTGCTTCTCTGCATTCAATGTCTAATCGTTGAAAAATCTTTTCACAATGTTCAAATATAGTTCCATTAAATATTAAAGCGAAGCCCAAAGACAAATCCGTGTTTTCCTTATTCCCCAAATACGAATTAAATGTGCACCTCTCTTCCTCCTACATCCTTGCACTTTCGCTGTCCACTTTTCTCGCGAACCGAGAAGAGTTAGATCTGCAGAGCTGAGCACCAATTTCAACTCAATTGTCGCGCATTAACTGGCGAGCGGCATCGGATAAACTATGAACTAAGCGTTTAGTTAACGAGAAATCGGGGGGTGGGAAGGAGGATGTATCTAGCACAGCGGTGACCCCACGGTCGGGGTGGAGGGACACATTCAGAACGCCTGTTTTGTATATCCACCACGTCTCGCAGGAGTTGCCTTCGCCGCGGCTTGTGCTGGCGCTGTCTCTCCTGTATATATTAAATCAGAGTAGGTGCAAGTGCTACCTTCCCTCCGCTGCGCATTCAAATAGCTCATAAAAGTTTTCGTCGGTACCAAAATAATTATTAAATGAGAAAAGCTGAGGTTTTATAAATGATAGCAATTGCAATACTCACACAGTAAGGGAAAGGTGAAATCCGCCCTTACTGATACGGGCATGAGTTGCATTTATCTGCAAATGCAATTGCTAATTTGGGATTTACAACTGGAGATGCATGGTTGTCCTTATGGGAAATTTTTAAGCCCTATCCAGTTAGAGACAAAAAACGTTAAAACTAATTCGTTTCAGCTGCGAGTTGAGTGATACATTATACTGCGAGTTACACTGTTCTTATAATTTGTTATTCATTCCATTGTTATTTTAGGTAGGAAATTTAAATTTAAATTATGTTCATTTAAAAGAGAATGCGAATATGAATTAAGTAATTTCTGATATTCCTGCAATTAATCTTTAATTTTATGAGAAATGTAGTCTTGTCTCAGTAAATTAATTTAAAAAAAAGTTTTTTTTTTTTTTTGTAAATTATAATTTTAAATAACATCACAATTTGGTTTGCTTGTTTTTTTTATTTCCCTAAATTATGTAAAGATGTTGAAATTTTAATAGAATTAAAATATAAATTTGGTTACCTATTAAGATAAGTTGAAAGAGGAATGTATACTGAAGATAAAAAATATTATCGTTTATAGTTTCACATAACATAGATTTAATTTATGCATATGTTCAATCAAATGTATATTATCACATATACAAATTAACATTATTAACATTAATTGTTAGATTAACATTATTAATATAAAATTTGTTAACAATATAACAGTTGTTAATAACATTGTTATATACAAATTAAACCGTTGAGCAAGTACATTCGACATATGTTTTTAAAATCAATATAAAATATCAATATCAGTTTTTTAATGTCAAATAATTGTGAATAATATATAAAACAAGTACGGCAGAAATCGTTAAAACAAACTTTTTCCTAAAATTATTTATTTAATTTGTAAAAAATTAAATTAAAAAAAAAATGACATATTTTCACTCATAGAAGAACATTGTTAGTTCGATTATCTCTTTTGTAATCATGGTAAAAATAAATTAATTCTGTTAGTTTAAAATGTATTTTAATAAAGTGGGATGTATTGACAATATATGTTTTTTTTCCAAGTAAAAACACATGACTGAAATACTATCTTTTTAAAACATTTTTATTCGATTCCTGACTAAGATTGAGTCAAAATTCCGATTATTTTGAACTCATTAAAAACTGCTGGTTTCAAGGTTCTCTCTCCCCTTCACATTTAATGAAACTTTTTTTCCTCCTTTCAATAGTTCCGCTTTTATTTGAACACTTATTTAAGGTCTGTGTGACCTGATTGTTGACATGGTGGAATCTATCAAGCAAACCGAACCAAAGTCTTGTCTATAGCAGGGATATTAAACATTTTAACTGCGTAGGCTGAACATTTCTTCTGTTGTGCTCATGAAAAGGAAAGAAAGACGTGAAGCCCCTAAATCATTTAGGTTAGCATTATAAATATTCGAGGCGTCTTTTCCAAATTGTTAGGACACAATTTAGGTGCTGTGTATGATAAGTAGAACTTGAGTAGCACTGAATCTCGTACATCTTTGCCTTCCTACTGACAAAATAATCTCAAGTTAAAGTGACCGGCATTCATTTAAATTTACTTTTTTTAATTCCAATTTTTCTTATTACCGTTATTATTTTGTATATTTGCTTTGAGATAATAAACCTTAACAGGATTATTTGAAACTAATTCTTCCTGGCTTATAAGACATCTTTACATTCCGAATTGCATAACTCGATTGTTGATTACTTGGTCTGAATTTTCATTCTTCTTCATCATAATATAATATTCATAAGAAGCTTAGAGTTTCTCTTAAATATGCCACTAATAGTCCATTAATGGGTAAAATATGAAGTCATTCCATTAGGGAGGTGTTTTCGAATTTTTGCATTTTCATGAGTGAAAACCTAGCAAACAAGGTAGGCTGAAAATTTCGATGTGAAACAATACCTCATTCTTTTACAATAACCAACACGACTTTACGTTTCTGAGCTTCAACGTATGCCTCCAGAGGAATTAAACATATTCTTATATTAAAAGTGAACATTATCGCGGAGTCACTAGTTACTATTTTACATGTCAGTATTTTATTTAAAGGTATATTTTACTAGGTTGGTTATCTAACTTTTTCTGTGTTTTTGCATTCTACTTAATTTTAATATTGATACCGAAACATTTTCATAACTTTGATAACAAAATCTATTCCCTTGGAAATATTGGTTAAAAAAAAAGGAGAATCATATTTTTTTAAATGATGCATATTATGGAAATTTTTTTAATGATGATATTTTTTTTAAATGTACAATTTAAGATCATTGAACATATTTATCTCATATTTTATACTTAAATACAATTTTTTTTCATTTCATTACTATTTTTTCGCAAAAAAATTTAACAAATTAAAAAACATTGTCATTATTAAAGAAGAAAACGCTAATCGCTCCTCACCCAGAGATAAACACATAAGGATCTTTTGAAAGAGCTTCAATTTTCTGCATTTGTTGGTTAATTTGTAGCAAATTAAATTCATTGCAAGTGAAGTACTTTATATTTTAAGTATTAATTTTGTCAACTTTATAGGATTATGTTGTGTTGATATGAGTGTCAATATGCATTTATAAAAAAAATTTGTAGTAAATTAAGTTGTATGTAATTATTATATTATTCTTGTGTTGTGGTGTTATATTTTTTGTGTGGCCGATGGAAGGGTATCTTGAATGGTCACTAGCCCTTACCGAATGCGAATCCCAACTGTTCAAAGGAATGACCTTTTTCTGGAGGAAGCAGGTCTTTTGCAACAACTGCGAGTGAAAGTGATATCTGTGTGTGGTGTTTTAATTTTCTGGGCATGGTCAAGAGCGGAAGTTCATCAACGCAACTAATACTTAATTATCTGTTCTCGAGTATTTATTGATGATGTATCTTTGTCGAAAAGAAGCAGAAAGCTTCCTCCGGCGGCGTATAGGCTGATAAACTAGTGCTTTTGGGGCCGTATTATTATGTATTCGCTATCACCCTCACGAATGAAAAGGCCCATAGGCCCAGAAACGGATTTTATGAGAAAATACAAGTAATACTGAATGAAGGGGCGAGGATCTGAAAAGACATTAACAAAAAATGTTGGAGACCTCAAAGATCATCGATAAGAAGGAGATACATTGAGACAGGTGTTCTCCGGAAGTGGATGAAAGAAGAAAAAAAGCAGCTGCAAACCAGAAATGGGAAGAAGGATAAGGTCCTTACCATTGTTCTTCCGAAAGATTTTAAATTTCACTGATATGAGGCAATTGTGGACTGCTACACGCAGGGGATGTTTGATCCTTACCATTGTTCTTCCGAAAGATTTTAAATTTCACTGATATGAGGCAATTGTGGACCGCTACACGCAGGGGATGTTTGATCCTTACCATTGTTCTTCCGAAAGATTTTAAATTTCACTGATATGAGGCAATTGTGGACCGCTACACGCAGGGGATGTTTGACTTCGAAAGATTATGCACAGCGAGACTATAGAAAATTCCCTTGCTGCCGAAGCAATACACAAAGGAGCTGCATATATATATCTTCATGGTGACCTGCTTCCCTTGTGACCGATTCTCGTAAGGGACATATATATTTTTTTAAGTGATGTAAGTTAAAAAAAAAAAAAATCTCCACTTTACCATCAGTTGTACACAGCGAATGGGTTCGGGCTGGTGGACATTGCACTTGTATTATATGAGATGTAGAAACCCTCATATTTCTTTGTTATTAATTTTTATTGCGGTATAACGTATATATATATATATATTATATTTGATTAATGCTTATTAGAAATTCACTTATGTTAATATAATATTAATTGTATATCGTTTTAATTATTTAAACTGTAAATATTAATAAATATATTAGTCATCTTTTTTTAAAATCATGAAATTATTTTCTTCTGATTGATTTTTTTTCCACGAGTAAAAATGATGATTGAGACGATCAAATCAAATAACTCAATCAAATCCACTTTTTTGCTTTTGGTGATATTAATTTGCTTTTCATTTATTTCATGTGTACTTGGTTCCTTTTGCAACTTGTAGCTTTTTTTCTCACACAAACGAATCACGCTGGGCAATGCAATGAAATCAAAAGTTTTTTAATCGCAGAAGTCACAACTTCGCCCAACTTGGCACTGGGACGCATTCGAAAGCGAGAATGCCGAGGAGCTCCGTCCGTTTGCTACTGCAAGGGCCGTTTGTCTCCCACGCAATGAAAGCCCCCGTCGGAGCATGATTGGGGCGCGCATGGCAAGGGCTGATCTTTGCATCTCGACATTCGCCCCTTTTTGGGCTCTTTGTCCATTTTCTTCTTCAGCTGAAAGATGTTGCCCAGGCATATTCGGCCGCACGGAATGATCGGTAGAAATTTGGGTTTTGATTTGGAAGGCAAATATTTGATGGTAACATAATTTTGATTTGGACACAAAATTATTTTTTGCTCCTCTTCACAAAATAGTGATATCGTCTAATGGGAATTTGTTGGAATAAAACAATATTTTGTGGGATTTAGTTTCTCTTCAAATTAATTTATTGTTATTGCTTACTCTATATACGAAGGTAAGGCAAAAAATTCTCGTCCTGACACAGAGATGGCACTCCAATGAACAAAAATTTATGTTTCCTGCCTGGGTGCAGGGGTCATTAGTTCGTATGACAAGTTTCAACTTGTTCTCTCAATTAGTTTGTTTACAGAAATTTTTGCATTAGACGTCTTGATTGTTTTTCGTTAAAATGGATAAACTTGAATATCGTGCGGTCATAAAATTCTTCGTTTTGGATGGTTTGACCCCTAAGGAAATACATTCGAAGTTGACAAAAGTTTTCGGGGACTCTGATCCTTCCATGTCAACCGTTAAAAAGTGAATAGCTGAATTTAAATGGAGTCACACATCCATCGAAGATGACCCACGTCAAGAACGGCCAAAAATCGCAACCATCGAAAAAGTGCGTGATATCATGTTGGACGATAGGCGATTGTAGTTGAGTGTGATACCTGAGGCTGTCTGGGTATCGGAAGAAAGTATGCAAAACATATTGCACGAAGAATTAGGGATGCGAAAACTCTGCGTAAGATGGACGCTGCATTTGTGCCGCATCCGATCGAATTTGTGCACTAATTTGTCACAATTGATGAGATATGGATCCACCAATGCACGCAGAAGCAAAACAGCAGTCCAAACAGATAGATCGCATCTGCGGGCAACAACTCCATCAAAAGGAAAGAAAATTACAGGCGAATATTACTCCAACCTTCTTGACCTGCATAAAATATAAAAAAGCACGAATAAAATATTGACCAGAATAAAATATAGTTGTATACAATAATAATTATTATAATTTTTATTTAATTCAATGTATTGTCCATAATAAGTATTGATCTTTAAAAAGATAACATTTCTTCACACAAAAACATAGGTTTAAACTAACTAACTCCCCAACACTACAACCCAGGTTGGGCCAAGGCCGTCTGTCTGCTGTCAGATTCCGAGACAGAAGATGTTTTCTTTAATAGTTCAACTCTTTACAGTAATATTAGACCGTGATGTACGGTTTAAAGTGGTTTCCAAATCCCTAAAAGCATCCAAGGTACCTCCGGGACTCGATCTCGAAACCTATGACAACGAGCGCCAGAGAGCTAGTCCCTCGACCATCTGACCAAAAAATATAGGTTTAAGTGCAATAATTTTTGATGAACAAATAACAAAAAAATTATTATTATTAGTCAATAATAACCATACATTTGGCAGTTAAAATATCTGAGATATCAATTTAATAATATTTTAACAAGGATTGTTATCCTCAATTTGTTTAAAAAGACATCACAATCTGTTTATTAATTTCGAAACATAAAATTTTACAAATTTACAATTATTCTTATTTATGAAAAATATGTCATTTTTCTCCTGATTTAAGTAGAAAGGAAATAAAATAAATGTTGTTGCAAATCCGAGATTTCAAATTACATTTTAGAATTTCAAGACTCAAAATATTGAGCAAAAAAAAAAAACCCTACATTCTAGAGCTCATATTTATATAAGTGCCAATGTTAGTTGTCGTAGTAATCCTGTTCACGATGTTATTGTTATTAAGCAAATGGTCGAATCTATCGAAACACAAACGAAATACAAAGAAGACTTCATCACAAAAATGCTTCCAACTGATAAATAAAAGACCAGCAAAGTAAATAAAAAAAACAGTGCAAGGACATTTGGACTATTTCATATAATAAGTGCCTCTGCATTTTAGATAAAGCTTTTCCACGTTGCAAATAAAAATTGAATATTCGGAAATGATGACTTTATGATAAAACTATTGTTAGCGAACCAATAAAAGCACTGTGTTCCATTCAACAAAGCTCTATCTCCCAAAAACTATAACTCACAAGACTATGTGTCCCCACTCTATCTCAAAAGACTATATGTTCCCCATTCTATCTCACAAACACTATGTCTCACAAGACTATATGTTCGCATGAAATTCGCAAGTAACTTGGCCTTTTCAGCAACACTGGCCTATGTGTGTAAATTTAATTTGTGTTATAGTTATTCTTATTCTTTCGGATAACTACTTCCATCAAACTCCTCACAGCTTTTGTGAAAAATGTCAATAACAGAGAAGTCTTGAATATAAAAAGTCTTTTAATTTGTAAATTAACATTATATAGCCATATGAAAGAAAATTTTGGAATATTTATCGTTTTTACTGTGCTTATTTTTTATAGATGGTATAAAAGTTATTGATATATTAATTGTATTTTTTTCTGTTCATTGAATTGTTATCGATAAAGAATGTACGAAATGTAATTAAATTAAGCTTTTTATTAATCTAAAGCAGAAAATGAAATTCTAAGCTAGTGAACAGAAAAGGGCCCTTGAATTGTATACATTGGCTTTTAAACGCATGGTTTCAAAACTATAAATCTCTAACTGTAAAGAATTTGCTGAACTTTTTGTGAGTTTTTTTTAAATTCACTTTTTGTAAGCTCTTTATAAATGATTGTTTTCATATAATTTATTAAAATTAAATTATAATATTCAATATTAAGTATTCTTTGCATTCTTTTAATCATTTATATCGCAATAAATACCACTACAACTTATAAGAACATGATATTTCAATAGAATATTGATAATTTTTCTAATTCTATTAACCAGTTTTAAAAATTAAAAATATATTTGTGAGTTTTTTCACTTATTGCTAGGCATTTTTATGAACAAAGTATAAAATCAGAAAACGTTTTACAGAAAAAGTAAAAATTGTTTAGTGAATAAACTCTTCATGGAACTATTTAAAATAAGGACAGATTTCTAAAGTTTTCATTACTTCCCATTATTTTTTTTTTATCCTTAACTTTCAGTGTCTAGATTGTCTTACTAAAAATAATAAATAAGGAAAAAGATTCTGAGGTTACTAAATAATATATTAAAAGTAAGAATACTAATGTGCAAAATGAGTTAAGTTATTTAATATTTTATATTTTTTTACACATATTTTGGAATGATTTTACATTTTTTCTTAAGGAATAAATTTTTATTTTACTATGCTATTAAAATAAATTATAAACTGTAGATTGTTTTCTTTTTCCTGTATAACCCCTTAATCACATATTATACTTATTGATAGCTTCAGATTTTTAAAGAAAGAATAAAATTTTAATTATATTTGAACAAATCATTCTTTTATTTTGAAAAATTGAACGAATAATCAGAAAAGAAAAAATAACAGAAATGAGTCTTTCAATATTATGGCATGATCATCATATCAAATGGATACAATTATCTGTTTTCTAAATTACATAGATAATATTGAAAGATTTTTGTTTTCCAATCAGAATAACTAAAGAAATAAAAAAATGTATTAAATGTAAAAATAAAAGCATTTTTATGAAAGATTTGATCAAATCATTGATCAAAAAGTTGAAAAACATTTTTTTTTCAATTGGCATGAGATTAATTATTTTATATGAATGCATATTGTTGCATGCAGATGCATATTGTCATAAATTTTAATGTTATTTTCGTTTCTATTATCTTTCCCTGTATATAAACCCAAAGATTTGTGTCTAACTGGGACTCTATTTCTTACAAGTTAATCACTACAGCTCTTGTAAGACTTTCTTTTTAATTGAATTCGCTATTTTCTTTATCTCATAATTAACCAAATGTCACAAGACAATTATTAGTTATTTTTAAATAAACAATGAAAATTTTAATTGCAAAATTGGGCTTTAAAAATACTCTGTTCTAGAAGAGTAGGATTTTTTCGCCGTTTAATATTCCGAAGTAATAAAAAATAATGTAAAGTTTACGAAAGAATAATTAAAAAAATAATTAATTCAATAAGAATAATTTAATGTATTAGGTTTTAAATTTCATATCAATTAAACTGAAAATAAGTTTTCTTTTTAATTGAAGAGAATTTTTAATTTTAATTTTTTAAGTTTCTTTTTAATTCATAGAGTTTTTTCAAAGTTACCTAGACACATTAAAATTAAAATGTCCCTTGTTCAAATAGAAAAATATATGAATATTCGTGATTATAAAATAAGTCAAATTATTAAAACATAATCACATAACTATATTCAGCACCTTTTTCAAATATTTGCATTTCGCTCAGATGATGCTGACGTTTGCTAAAAACTCGAGTAAATAAGCTTCTTGTGTATAATTTAACTTACGTTAAACAATTGCCTATGTATGAGAGATAGTCCAAAATTTCCCAAAATTTCGTTGTAACATTTCATTACCACAATAAAGGTACTTTATTTAATCGCCTTCAAAGTAGGTTCTTTTAGAACACACACACTTGCTCCATTACCCCTGCCATTGCTGGAAACAACGATGAAAGTCCTGTTGTGTTATCTTCCAAAGTTCATCCGTCACGTAGGTTTTCATAAGTTCTACGGTGTCAAAAAGTTACCTTTGTAGCCCATTTTGGTCTTGGGGAAGATAGAAATCCGATGATGCTAAATCCAGTGAAGGAGGTTGGTGGAAGAGTAGAGTGCTATTTTCTGCAAGCCATGTCTGCACAGCAATCAATGTGTGGGATGGAGCATTGTGGTGATGCAGTGACCATCCTCCTTTGCATTTGGAGGGGCGTGTTTATCTGATTCCCTCCCTCGGTCTTTTCCACGCTTGCTCATACAAAGAGCCGATAACTGTTTTTTGTGATGGTACAAATTCATTGTGCATCACACCTTTCATTATCGAAAAAAAGAAGGACTATCACTTTTGTTTTGGATTTGGCATGACGTGATTACTTTGGTCACAGAGAGGACGCTGTGTGTCATTCTGATGACCGCATCTTTGTGTCTGGGTTCTAAGAGCACACCAGTTATCACCAGTAGCGTTTTTCTCAAGAATCCTCTACGCGTTTCTCAAAACATTCATCATCAAAACAACAAACCTTTCATCGTCAAATTATCTGAAAGTATTGTGCATAACTGAATCCATGAGATATCCCTATTTGTGCCAACTCATCGATGGTCATTCTTCGGTCTTAGCTGTTAGATTGAAAGTTTCCGACTGTGGTATTCGTTTTCCAGCGATTCATGGTCACCTCGGAATATTGCTAGCACTATGGCCTTTGGTACCACAGGTTCGAATTTTGGAGGTGGGATGATGTTTGTTAGTAGTTCGGAATCCACGTTAAATAGTAGATTCGCGGGATAATTAGACTAAAGTGTGCATAAAAATGACCGTAGAGCGACAAGCCAAACTAAACCAAAAGAACTAACCTTCTGTGCAGTTAGAGTTGGTTAACAAATTAATTAAATAAATTTTTCCGTTAGAAATTCGAGCCTATTAACGCTATCGACTCAGCAAGATTGAATTGGTATACAATAATTTGTTTGTAGAGATTAGATTAAAAGTTTCAGAGATATAGGAATTAAAAAATTGACTCTTCTAATGTTAAATTAAACTTTTGATTAATAAAAGGTATAATGAATTTTTTTTTTTATTTTCTGTAGAAATCAAAAAAAAATATATATCTTTTCGAAATAAAAAGCATAGCTTTAGTCGAATTTTCGGGAATATATTTTTAAAAAACATTAAATATTAAAGTTATAAAAAATGAATTATAACATTAAATTATAAAATTATATTGTCGTCAACCCTTAAAACATAATTCTTTTTTGAAATAATTATTAAAAGTTGACGAGATATTCAAGAAAATGTCAACTAGGAACCCGGTTCCTAATTTAAAAAAAGAGTATTATAGATCTGTTTTTGCTCGAGTTCGGAAAGTTTTAACTAAAGTTTAAAGAATAATTTAATTCCCTTAGATTTTTAATATTTTTCAATTCCTTCTATTAGCTCACACTCTCCCTATATATATCTTGTTCAAATTTTCATCGTTCATAAAATACTTTTTATTTCTCCACTCAAGTTCAAATACATTTTTTTTAACTTTTTGTGTATGACATTTGATGTTAATACAATTTTTGCAAATATTAATTCAGTAATTTAATTTAATTAATTAATTATATATTTTTTTATTTAGGTTGCATATATCTACCAATAGATGGCGCCAGACAAACTTAAATAAGTAATATAAAAAATTTAAGTCAATTCCTACTTTTTTTTCACTATATTGCAGAAAGTCCTTTATAAATAATTTTCATTCATTTTTTAAGTTTATCTGGCACCATCTGTTGGTAGATATATACAACTTAAATCTAAAAGAAACTAAAATTAATTAATTTAATTTAATGAATGAATTAATATTTGAAAAAACTGTATTAACATCAAGTGTCATCCAATATATCTACCAATAGATGGCGCCAGATAAACTTAAAAAAATGAATGAAAATTATTTCTGCATGAAAAAGGAAAAAGGACTTTCTGCAATATAGTGAAAAAAAAGTAGAAAATGACTTAAATTTTTTTCTTATATTACTTGTTAGTATTTAGCTTGATTTTCGCATTTTAAAAATATTTATTATATATATATATATATATATATATTTAAATTTAGTTGTATGTTTTTCAGAAGCAATATTTATCTAAAAAAAAAATTATATTTAAAAATTATTTTATAAATTTAATCATAAAAAATTAATCCATTTGCATCATATACCCATATACTATATGTGGGGAAAAATCTTGGCCATTATTGTCGGAGAGCATAGAATCATTGTTGTATAAAGTGACAATTGCAAACGGATTAAAGTATATTTCCTGGTAAAAGCAGGTCTAAATAATAACAGATAAAAATGGAAGATTTTGATTCCAATAATAGCAAAGAAGTTAATAGACTACAAAAATCTACCAATACTCAAAAATAGACAACAAAGACTTACATGATTTGAGCTGTTATTTTCAAAACTATTTATAAAGAAAGAACATTTCACGTTTTCAAGCAAAAATTAGCAGAAGAAATAATAAACGAACTAAAACAAAAATAAAAGCAGCAGCAGCAGAAATTATGTGTTTCTGTGTCCTCGTTTCAAACACATGTCCATCATTATCAACAATTATTATCATTACTGACCAACATTTTTTAATACAAACTGAAATAACTTCATTATGAAAAGCTCGTTATAAGAAAAACATTTTAATAGGATGATAATTGATGTAACAGAATATGAGACAACTTATAAGTATGAATATTATCATTGTTGGAATTCAAATGTTTTAAGAATATATAATTTACAGATGAGCACTTTATTGAACTTATGAACAAAAACTGTACAGAAATAATTAAGTTGTCCTCAATTGAAAAGGTTCCGCCATTTCATCAGAAATGGTCTATCAACAAATCAGTAAGTACAAAAACTACAACCATCAAGCGTTTTTTGGGCATTTTAGAATCGAAACAATCATATTCAAAATAAGAGCACATTATTAATTGATTGAGGAAACGGAGTGTAAATATCATTGTCATGGCAAGATTATTCTATTTATAATGCTCAATTCAAGGTACAATCCAACATTGACATGTTGAAAATGATGACACAACTGGTTCTATCATTGAAATCATATGGTCTGTCTTCCAACATACACTAATGAAAAGCGAATTCCAACAATTCATGTAGATTTTGGCAAAACATTACAGTTTTTCACGAGACATAATCACACAGTTTAGAGTCAAGTTCAGTGATGGAATCGTTAGAAACTATTGAGAAATCCGTTCAGTGGTTCTAATGGTGCCCATTTTATCATGCTGTCATATATTTCGGATCAATCTCTGTTCACGATGCATTCAAGTGGCGAAACTCTCAAACTGTTTCAACTTAACTACCTCTGGAACACAGTTACAACAGTTACATTGTTAAATGGGTTGTAAATTGATTATTCTAAATCAAGTGATAAACATAGCATGCAATAATGACTAGCGAGCGGAAATATAAAATAAATGCGAAGTTTCACATTGTATTCCATTAATTAGAAACAATTTGATCTAGGTAATACTCATGAAAATTATGGGAGAATAAATAACATTAAATATTTATTGTAGTTTTTTTTATTAAAAACTTATAAAGAGGATAAGGTAATTTTGATACAAGTCTTAGTAATTTATTTAGACGAATTCCTCCATTTCACTAAAAATAAAAAGGAGGAACACAAATATTTAAATATATCTTTTCATAAATATGTTCTAAGCATTTTCTCAAACTGCTAAAATATCCTTGTTACAATAGATTTTTTTTTTTACTTGATTTCGAGTAAACAAATTTTATATTATCTCCTTAAAATTTAATTAAATTAAAAACAAAATAAAAGATAACTATACAAATATTAAATTTTTTTCTTCTAGCCCTTTTAACTCTTAATATTCATTTCATTTTTTTTTATCTTCCAGCTATTTTATTTGACCTTCTGGAATTACTTATTTCGAAGTCAAAACGAGGTATTATTCTACGGTTGTGATTTAGTTAAATCATCATTAAAATAATTAAGTGATTAAATACCTTTTATCTAAAAGAAAATTATATTATTTAATCTGATTTTTATGTTTATTTCTGCTATAAATACAATAAAGATGTAAACTGCATAAAAATAAACAGATAGTATATAAACACTCATGTCCATAAATTAAGGATAATGAAGTTCAGGCAAAGAAAGAGACAGAAGCAAAACAAATTTGACTTATTTGTAAAGTCTATTTATTAAACAAAAGGTAAAGAGCAAAAAAGATGCTATATGTTTTGACATAATTCATAAAAATTGCGTTTTTTACTCCCTGGAGCAAATTTCAAAAAAATAACCTATTTACAAAAAACAGTATAACATGGTTAGTATGATGGTTAATATGGAGTATGTCTCCCGGACGAAGCAATACAGGCCTTACAACGCCTAGGCATGCTGTGTATCAAATTATCAATCTAATCTTGGGGAATATTACACCACACATCAAGCAATGCCCTCCGAAGTTCCGGTTGACAGGTGGGAGGGGGCCAAGTATATCCCACACATGCTTTATTGGATTCATGTCCGGTGAGTATGCTGGCCAATCCATACGGGCGATATCCTCCAATTGAAAGCATTCGTCTACAATGTTTGCACGGTGAGGACTGCCGTTGTCATCCATAAACAGAAATTCAGCACCCATGGGGCCCCGAAACACACGTACATGTTGTTCCAGAATGACATCCCGATAGATGTGGCCTGTCATCGTTACACTCTGCATATTCTTCTTCAAGATGTGTATGATAATTCTACAGGTGAAATTTTTTTTTTAGAGTTCAATTTCTGTGTGATTTTGAATTATCCTTAGTTTATGGACATGAGTGTATATATATACCTATCTGTTCATTTTTATGCAGCTTATATGTATATATATTGTAAATAATGATAACATGCGAGGTTAATATAAAAATGTGTTTTGAATGATTGATAACATGTATTTTGAATGAAAACTAATCTCACTAAGTTTTAAATCAAGGGTGGCCAACCCGCTGCAAGTAGGCTGCATGCGGCCCGCCTTGAACATTTTTCCGGACCGTGAGATTTATTACACTTTTACAAAATATATTTGTTTCATAATGGCTAAAGTAGTGAAAACCAATTATATTTAAATATACGTTATTTGTGCCTCTATATATTCAAAAATTAACTGACGAAATTATAAGAAAAAATTAACTTTGATTTTAAAATAATAATCTTGTGCAAATAAATATCGCACTAATAAAATAAATATTTTTTAGGGATTTCATTTTTTTTTTATTTCCTTTATATTTATGAATTGTTTTTTGCTTCATTTTTAGTGTTATATATTTCCTTACAATGTGCGCTTAGTATCATTATTATTATATTATCTAAGTGTACATGTAAGAATAATAGTGAATACAATAATAATAACTCATTATGTTTCAATTTTTTCACTCCAAAAAATATCTATAATGGGTCTAAATCTAATATGGGAATATATAATTTTATATGCGGCCCGCGGAGTAAGGATGCATTTCCCAAGTGGCCGGCAAGATCATTTGGGTTTGCCACCCCTGCTTTAAACCGAGAAATGATATATTTAGACTTTAATTTAAGAAAGCAGGTTATTCCAATTTCACATAAGATATAATAATTCTAATTATAGTTCTTAAGCCAAAAATATTTAAAAATCTTTCTGCAAATCTACAAAAACTAATTGCTACAAATCTACTAATAGATGATCTAGTAAAACGAGAAGTGAAACTAAAAGTTTACGAATTAGATCATTTACTTCTGTTTCTACCGTTATTTATGTTTAAAACTACAGCAGAAGTTTTTAAATTATGATTAAAAATTAATGCACGTGTATATTTTTATTTGCATTTATTCATTTTTAGCATTACTTGGATTAGAGAGCCCGAAGACAAATATGGAACCTCGGAAAATAATACATGAACTGGAATGTGTGAGATGCTTTTCAGAGAAGTGAGTGCCTCTTAGAAATAAAATCCATTTTTTAGTTCACGAATTTTTTTAAAAATTGCAAGTTCAGCATTGCCTTCATTATGATACAGGATACTTATATAGTAAACAAAATTGATTTCTTCAAAACTGTCCATGTTAATGTCTATGTATCAGAAATTCATCATATTGTGAAGCAATGTTTTCTTTTCAACACATACAATATTGCCTTCACTATGGTAAGAATATTTATAAATAAAACTTATATATTCAATACTTTGCCTATAAATATCCTATAATACCTATTTATCAGAAATTCATCCTATTTTGAAGCAGTTTGTTGACGTAATGGTCATGTTTTCTTTTCAATACCTTCAATTGCATTCAAGAAAGTTGATAATATCCACTATTAAACCTGATTTCACCTATCTTTCTATTCTGCTTTTATGTATCCATAAAAGGATATCCATTTAGACGGAGTTTCCATTTATCAATCAATTTGTTTTTATTATTGTTTTGTTTCCATTGGCCTGGGCAAAAAATAAGAAAAAACAGGCAAGAGGTCAATAAATTGTCAGAATAATCGAAGTTATTGCCCCAAATACTGTCTCGCTCTTCAATATCGGCATGCCTCAAAATATCTACTATTGTGCCCAAAAAGTAAGACCAAAACTCTTTATTTATTTTAATTGTTGTATTTATATTTATTTTATTTTTTGATGTACATAATAATCTTTAATGTGGGAATGCAGTACTTTTTTATTTAAAAAATATGTATAAAAATCGCAATAATTTTATACAAATTCAGTAAAATAAATAATATTTATGAAATTAAAAGTATCCGAATAGTTTTAAACAATCAGTAGAGAATCATCGATATTGTGTTTTGTTCATGATTATGGATCACCTCTAGCAATGTCCAAAAAGCTGACATCTTTTTGTAATGATTTCCATACATGTATCTGTATTTATTAAAGCATTTTTAAAAATAAATATATCTAATTGAAATGTAACATCTATGTATTCTTTTTTTTAGCATATATAAATTTGTTTAAATATACATGTAAAAAAAATGATTAACATATAAAAATCTGTTAATATTTACAGCAATGAAAATTCAAATTTCTTGCAATAAATTACATTAATATATTATATGTTTAAAAGGATGAATACAATTGAAACTATATAATTAATATAATTGCAAATAAAATAAAAACACTTTTATTGCAAAAGTTCACATTGCTTATGAAAGTTATCTAATGTCAAAATGATAAATGTTTTTTAAAATGTTTCAGATAAATTAAATCACAGGAAATAATATGTACATATAAGAATAAATATATAATTACCCAATTTAAAATTGATGTATTAACTTGAATTTATGTTATGTACTTATTAATAAAGTAAATGATTAAGAAATGTAACTGTTTGACTTCAAATTAATAAAGATTATATTTTATTTGTAAAATATTTTTTCAGCTATGAAGTTGCGTGTTGGGAATCAAATGGCTTAAAAGTTAAAAATTGGGCAGCAATTTTTGAAATACTTCTTAAATAAAATTAGATCACTTTATTATAGAAAAATCTGTTAAATAATTTAAAAAATTCTCATTGATCAATAAGATATATTTTCAGTAGTTCACAAATGTATATAACATGCAGTAGTTCACATGTGTATATGCTTACCAGGGATGATTGTGTTCAGAAAATTTAAAGATTCCAGTCCTAAAACCTTAATGCCACACACTCTGAAAATGCTTATTCCTCTCTGAAATAAATATACTTAAAGAATTCGTAAGATTTCCGTATAAATTCTTTAAATGGTAAAGGGCAACAGTTTCTTTTTCCCAAGTGAATTAAGTATCGGAATAGCTAGTCATTTCAAAGATATAAAGGCAAAAGTCTGATATACTTAACATAAAGGGTGCACCAATCAGAAATTATCGTAACGAAATTTCGCAGGCAAATGCCTTGTGATGCAATATAAGATTTAGAGCACTGAATAAATATTTGGAATTCTAGAGCACCTGGAAGGCGTTTAAAAGAGTGAATGCAGTTCTAGGTCTTAAATGGTTATAGAACTTGATTTCTAATTAAAAAAATGTGTTTTAATAGGGGGTATGACCAGACATTTATTTTATTTCCAATGTCAAGAAAAAAAATACAAACTCTACGGAATCAAAACAGTGTAAAACACACACACAAAAAAAAAGTCAGTGTCTCAGCAAAGTTCTAGCACTCCAGTATCTTTTCACCTCGGAGTAATGTTGCAAGGGTAGGCATCCTGCTATATGTTACCTTTCCATGATCTTTTCCCCGTAGAGTAGAGTAGAGTAGATGCTAGTGTATGACTGGAGTACTTAGGGATTACCCTGTACCTCCGTGCAATTATAAATATCTTAATTGTTAAAATTTTACCTATTTAGTTATTAAATTAGAAAAACATTAAAAAGAGCACATGCTCTGTGTAAAAAAGGGAGAAATTACTGTTAGTATTTAACAATTTTAAATTTAAAAATGTAAAAATCATAGTTTAAGTAAATATTTATTTCAGTAAAATATTTGGAATAATTTTAAGTTATTTAGCCGATACAGTACCATTCCTTTAAAAGAAGAAAGGAGAGAGAGGGCAGAGTCTACATCACATATCATAAACAAAGTAGGTTGCTTTGCAAGGCAAAAGGTTTAAGCGCTTTCCTGAGATTGGCGGAACGAACGTTAAAGCGTACGATGTTACTGGTTACAAAAATCGGGTGAGTAAAAATATCCACTCGGAGAGAAAATTACGCGTTTAGAAAATATTATCCCGGATCGAAGTGTAGGCGTTTCGCGGTTGGAAATGATAAGAAATCTTGATTAAATATCGCGGTCGTTTTTTAGCATACGTAGAGTTGCGGTTGAATTCCGGAAGATTAAGAAGAAGCGGATTTTTAGTGATTGGAATTTTAAGATGAAAACTTTCGGAGATCTTTTTTGGTATAATTAAGGATAGGTTCTAGATTTAATTCGTTATGGATCATTTTTCTATTGTAGGGGGGTGATGGTTAGCAGAATTTGATTTTGAAATACCTGAAGTTTTTAAGTGTATTCATTGATGGACTGCCTGACTGGAGCTGCATAAAGCAGAACCGGCCTGATTAGAGAAATATAAATTGTAAGTTTACCTCCGATCGAAAATTTACTTCTTCTGTTTATAAGTGGAGTAATTACGCGTTTTGCTTTAATTGCTTTCCCTATGGTGTAAGTTAAATGTTTACTATAGTTAAGTTTCCTATCTAGTATGACCCCCAGGTACTTGTATTCGGTAACAAAAGGCACTGGTTCATTAAAGATTGTAAATTTGTGCATATTTGCTTGGGATCTTCTTCTGTTAAAAATGAGCACTGCACATTTGTTTGGGGGTAACAGGATGGGGGCAACGGGCGGCTACAGGATTCCCCGCTCCTGTTCCCGAGCAGCGCGTCAATCGCGTGCCGCAAGCGCCGATGATGACTCCCCAGCCGAGATGAATGTTTCGCTGAACATGGGTCAATTGTTCAGCTTCATAAAGCACATCCTATTTTAGCCCAAGCATTCAAGCAGTGCACGCGTAATAACATCACATATATTCTTCTCTTGCGACTCCAGAGATTAATCAATGCGGTCACTGGAAGAAGATTATACTTCTTTATTAAAAATTCAACTCCTTCTATCCCAGTTTCCGAAGGTAATTCCACTTCCCTTAAGAAAAAGAAAATTTCTCAAAAGTAGAAAAAGCAAACGATTAAAAGATCCGCTGAAGAAATCTCCACTCAAATTTAATTCTCAATCTAATTCTCAAAATTAGTACCACAAGTATTATTGGATTTTTCCACTCATGTAAATACCGATACTCCCGTAAACGATTCTAACATCAGGGCTGACACTCAATGGACTTCGAACCTTTAACTAATTCTGAAACCATTAATAAAACTTCCGGGTCTAAATATGTCCCTCCAATTTTTATCGACGATATCCAACAATCCACCAGGATAATGCAGGATATTTGCTCTGCCACAAATTCAGGGTAGAATCTCCGGTGGAAATCTAAAGGTATTTCCCACAACCCCTGATGAGTACCGTATCATCGGGAATAAAATTAGCTCTCTAAATCTAAAAAGCCATACGTTTGTTCTCCCGCAGGAGAAAGCAATTAAACACCGTTATTCAAGGGCTTCCGGCCAATCTCTCTCCGAGTGACATAATGGAAGAACTCCAGGCTAATAACATTCACCCAGAGTTTGTAACTCACATGAAAAATAGATCAGGCAACGGGATTATGCCACTGTTTCTAGTGGTTCTTCTCAAAAATGAACAAAATAAATCAATATTTAGTTTAACATCATTATCCTATTATCGGATGAAAGTAGAACCATTACGACGCAAGAATGGTCCTAGCCAATGCTATTACCACCACAGTAAGCTCTACACACATGGCCCCCGATGTTTGAAGTGCGCAGGACCACACTTCACAAAAGAATGTAAAAAAATGATGTAGGAACCTCCCAAATGTGCGCTATGCTCGGGTGAACATACGGCCAATTTTTCAAGGTGTTCTAAAAACCTCCTTAATTTCACTCTTGTCCCCCGCCCTCCCCCACCAAAAGTAAATGTGTGGTCGGAGAGGAAGAAAAATTTTGAAAGAAATATTAATCAACAATCTATCGTCACTCCGTCCATTCAATCTAACAACATAAATACTTCATCTCACGCCGATTTTCCATCTCTGCCAGTTGCTTACGATATCAATGACCTAACTTCTGCTAACCCCCAGAATATAACGCAGCAAATCCCTTCTTTTCCAATAGTTTTAAAGCAATTAACAGATTCCCTTTCGTATTTATCCATATTACTAACTGCGCTCCAAAATCAATCAACTGTTAACATTCAATAGTTCGTCTAATAATTTTATCTCATGCCTGAGCTGGAACACCAATAGCCTTCGCGGAAAAATAAATGAGCTTTAAAATTTCATTTCAGAACACAATCCTCATTTAATAGCCTTTCAAGAAACACATTTTTGCCCCTGTGATAATTTCAACATTCCTAACTAGTCGATTAATCGTTCTGACAGACTCACCCATCGAGGAGGAGGTACAGCACTCTGCATTCATAAATATATCACTCCTCATGAACTACAATAGCTTTGAAAACTCTGCAATAGAAATATCACTTAATTATAGCCTTAAAATCACAATAGCCAGTATCTATCGACCACCAATTGGTAGATTTAACACTCATGAACTAAACTTAATAGATAATTCAAATAATCAAGTTTTGCTTCTAGGTTACTTCAACTCAAAACATGCTGCCTGGAACACTGGCAGAAGCAATATTAACGGCTCTATTCTTTTTGACTGGCCCAATATTAACCACCATCTGACCCAACTTACTTCTGTTTGCATAACTCTTCTAACAGTACATTAGAAGTACAGTACATAGCCTTACTAAAAACCCCACAGCAGTACCAATCACCTCAATTAACAATCTTTCCAGTGACCATAATCCAGTGCTTATTGAAATCCCCCATAATTCCATCACTCCATCTCAAAAATAGCATTATCACAACTGCCAATTGGGACATATTCTCTAACATTCTTTCAAACTCTTTCATGGAAATCGTACTATTATCAGCGTTAATGACATCGATCTGACCACTAATAATTTCAATTCTAAAATTATCACAGCCATTAATTTGTTCAATAAGTCTAAAGAAATTCGCTCCACTCCTCTCAAACTACCCATCTCAATCCGAAATAAAATAATTGAAAAAAAAAAAAAAAAAACCTCCTACGCAACTTCAAAATGGAATCGAAGCATTTTCTCCAATTTTATTAATCATGTTTCTTTATATACAAGCTTTTTTATTTTCATATTAAGTCGAGCAGCGATCAGTTACTCTTGTAAGTATTCAACTTAGTAGTAGTAGAGCGCCTTATTTAGGATCTGGAGCTTGCCGTAAACGGAGCTCTCTGTGAAGCATCTAAACCAAAATTTAAACCTGCACCTCTTAGGTTTCCAAGCGAAATTAAAGATGCAATTAGAATCAAAAATAGACTACGTCGATTCTGGCAAAGTTCGAGAGATCCTAATGCTAGAACTGATTATTATAGACAAGTTGCAATTTTTGCACTTATGATAAAAAAAATTTTAACAGCAACGATGGGAACATTCCATAGAGGCATTGTCACCTCAAAGAAACTCACTTTTTAAACGAAGTCTTTCTTATGTATACCATTTACCAACATTCCATCACTAATACGCTCCAACGGATCATTTGCTTATGCACCGGAGGAGAAAGCCGAGCTTTTAGATCATAGCCTGCAACTTCAATTTGAAACGAATCACGACGTCGAAGATCCTACTTTCTTCAGACGCAGCAACACTACAATAGCAGACTTCCTTCACCAACCACACGTAAATACTATTAGTAAAATTAGTCCAGCAGAAGTCTGTGAATTTATTAAGAAAATGAGCCAAACAAAGCTCCTGGTATTGATCGCATGTTATAGTCACTATTATATACCTATATTCTATTGATCACTTATCTGATTAATTTTTTAATTGATAAGTATTATTTTCTTTAAATCTGGAAAACTGCTGTAGTAATTCCTCTTCTAAAACCGGACAGTAATAGAGCTTACGCTCAAAATTATCGTCCAATCTCACTACTTAGTGGAGTGAGTAAAATATTCGATTCTTAAACGTCGGGATCAGCATTGCGTAGATAATAATGTTATTATTCCTGAATAATTTGGGTAAAGGATTCAACTTAGTGCATCTCACCTACGTGTAAATGAGTTGATCCATGAAGGCTTTATCATTCGAAAATCTACGGGAATATTATTTTTTTGGACGTAGGCAAAGCCTTTGACAAAATTTGGCAGAATGGCTTATAATTCAAGCTCATGCGAAGGGAATTTTCGGTTCAATTTATTAAAATTATTCCCTCGTATCTCACTTTACGTAATTTTTAATAATTTCACTTTGCGTATTTTTTTTTTTTTTTTTTGCGAGCGGGAGGGACCATTTCTAGCAATCATCCTATCAGAAGCGCCGTTCCACAGGGATCACTGCTCGGCCCCAGATTGTTTTTAATCTCTGTGAACGATATTCCCAAGACCAGAGTTCTGTAAGCAGGCCATGTCCGCAGGTGACACATTTATTATTGCACAGCACAAAACACTCAATTCGTCGTTGATTTACTCAATGATTCTATTCCTAGCTTGGAAAATTGCTTGACCACCTGGAAAATCAAAGTTAATCCTACAAAATGTGCGTGCCTTCTGTTTACTCGGAAACGGAAAGTTGGTTCCATTTTAGATGTCACTTTTTTCAGCCAACTAGTCTCCTGGGTTACTCAGTATGAGTACCTGGGGTTAATTTTAGACTCAAAATTGAACTTTAATACCCATATATCTAAAGTAGCTGCTAAAGCAACTGCAGCTAGCTTAAAAGCTAAATTTTTTGAAAGAACAGGCTAGCGATCAGACATAAAGTTTTGCTCCATAAATCAAACCTTCGGCCGATTCTCTTATTTGGATGTCCCATTTGGGCTTCCACCTCAATAACAAACTTAAAGAAGCTGCAAAATAAACAGATAGCTATGATTGTTAATGCTCCGGGGTTTGTACTCCACAGAGACCTTGATCTAGATCTTAATATTGACTATATTTTCAAAATTTCTAAATGCACTCAGATCCGCAACGAGACGATCAGACAAATATCTATTTACGATCCAGGAGTAGCGAGTTCCAAAAAAAAGTGTGGTGTTGCTTATTAATGAAAACCTTATTTAAACAATACCCAATCCTTTAAACAACTGGCTACGCCGTTTACTTAACACACACACTAACCATTATGTATAACCGCAATAACCCATACCACATTTCAAATCAACAAGTTCGCATGCCTTCAGAGACTTATAAAAGTTGGAAAAAGGAAACACACTCACATGAAATAATTCACAGACAAATTCATAGTTTTAATTATAAACAAAAGTGAATTTATTATTATTTACAAATTTAAGTTTGTAATAAGTCTTGCAATTAACCTTATCTAAGTAACTGTGAAATTCTGATATTGCTTTAATATGAATGTAACCTATACAAGTTGCCGCAATTCTAAAATAATATTTAATTATGAAAATAATATGGTGATAGACGTTCCAGTTCATAACTTGAGACGATAGCTGGGAAAGAGAGTCTATCTTTTTTTTTTTTTCAAATTTAGTACTTCTGTGTTAATGATGTTCTATACGCACCATTGATCACAGTCTTGGCAGCAGGGGACCAATCGCTCATGGGGCTCTTGTGTCGGGCAGGAGACCTGGGGAAACTTGTTCATATCATGTAGCATGGATTGTACAACTTTCTTTTTCAAGTGACGCTGCTGCCAGGGGATCACCAGCTAATTCGTAGAAAACGTGAGAAGTATGCAAGGGATGCCAGTCACTCCGATTCACTGTCAAACTCCCAGTCTAATACATCTATTTCAAGCTGGACATGGTACAACCATCTCAGCCTCGATCATCTTCCTGTCTTTGTTTTTTTAATTTCAGCCACCTTCCTTCAAGCTCCGGAGAACAGTTCTCACCTCGTCTCTTTTTTTTCTCTCTCTTCCCTACGATGTCCATCGCCTCCGTTTTATAGTTCATTTTCGGAGGGGGGCGACGGTTGCCGACATCATATCAGAGTCTATATCCGTACGGCAGACTCACACCTGTCCATAAAAATCCCAGCATACTAGTAGACAACAAGAGTCTTAAAAGTCTTAGTAAATTATTGCTCTTGGCCATCTGGCACGATGTTTCGTAAGACCCCTGCCAATAAAAATATTTTCCAGAGATATTCCTTTCACCCCCAGCTGTGGCAAAAGACCTGCACCCTCCGGAAATGGGTCTTCTCGTTGACATATCGGATTCCCATCCGGTCAGGTGCAGAGACGGGGAAGAGGGAGGGACGCACATAACATATGAATTATACAATAATTATATAAAAATATTTACATAAATATATTGCTCGTATTGACACAACACAGAGCTATTCACGACACCTCCTAGGAGTCTTTTCCGGCTTTGTAGAAACGTAGGGGAATTTATTCCTCGACGATTGATTCTACCACTGTATCTATGTCAATCAATTCAAGCGACGAATCTGAGCTCTTTGAATCTGATACTCTTTGACATTTAAATTTTAATTAAGTGCTACGATGTGCCCCTCAATCTAAATAATGACTATCTGACTTTTAACTTTTTAATTTTTAATAATTTTAAGTTGATCTTTAATTTGTTTTAATGGCTTTTAAATTTTTCCTCATTTGTTTACTTTTTAAATTTTTAACTCAATTGTTTATTTTAATAGCTCACTTTTACTGGCTACATCACTTTTAAATTTTTCTTAATCTTGGTTAATAGTTTTAATTTAATTTTTTACTTTTTCAAATTTAAAATAATAATAATAAAATTTATTATTTTTTTTTTAAATTCTTTTATTTACCTTATAAATCTTAATTCAATAGTCTTTCCTAATAGCTCTGGTCATATCTTAAATTTTAAATACTTAAACTTCGGCTTTTATTGTCAATTTTGATTTGTTAAAACATCAAAATAAAGAAAAAAAAAATTCCAGTACCCAAACTTCTGGAATTATTCTGGACTATTCTTTTGGTTCCAGTACCCAAACGAAGTTTGGGTACTGGAACCAAAAATGATGGCGCCATCTGTTGGAGCAACTGAAAGCTAAGATGATTTTTTATTTTACTTTTTAAACTGATGCACTTGCTGTTACTTTGGATACTGCTGCTTCGATATATTTTGTTATCTTTTGTAATTTTAATTTTGAAATTTTGATTTTTAATTCTTTTATTTTATTTTTATTTAGCTTAAAATTTAAATTTTTTTAAGTTTAATTTTTTTATTTTTGGGCTATCTGACTTTCAACTTTTTAATTCTTTTAAATTGATCTTTAATTTGTTTTTAAATAGCACTTTAAAAATTTTTCTTTATTTGTTTTAAATTTTTTTAACTCAATAGTTTATTTTAATAGCTCACCTCTACTGGCTGTATCACTTTTAAATTTTTCTTAATCTTGGTTAATAGTTTTATTATAAATTTTTAATTTTCAAATATAAAATAATCAATAAAAAAGTTTTCTTTTATTTACCATTTAAATTTTCAATTCAATAGTAAATACTTAAACTTAATAGTAAATATTTAAACTTCTATTTTCGTTGTTAATTTTGTTTTATTAAAACATCAAAATAAAGAAAAAAACTCCCTTTATCCCCACTTCGGTTGGGTTTTTGTTTTGTAATTGATTGGAACCAAAATTATGGCGCCATCTGTTGGAATAACTGAAAACCAGAAAATGAAGATGTTTTTATATTTTTTTGCATTGAACTCTTGACCTTCATAGAAGCGTACCCAGCTAAGAACGTGCATTATCGGTGACGGGCGAAGATATCTCATATCATTTTTGGCCATCAACAATCCTTCTTTTTTGTACTCTAAATTGTAATTATTTATTAAACATTTGCTTTACATGTTTCTATAGTGTTTAGTGTATTCTACCTCAGGATATATACATTAAAATTTCATTAATTTCAAATAAGTAGTTTTCATCTTTTTCGTATTCCTTCTATTAGCGCACACTCTCCCTACATAAATCTTGTTCAAATTTTCAATCGTTCATAAAATACTTTTTATTCATCCACTCAAGTTCAAATGTATTTTTTTTTTTTGAATCTGCAGTGGAGGACACTGGATGTTAATACAGTTTTTTCGTCTATTAATTCATTAATTAAATTTAATTAATTAATTTTAGTTTTTTTTTAGATTTAAGTTGCATGTATCTTTCAATAGATGGCGCCAGATAAACTTAAAAAATGAATGAAAATTATTTATGAAGGATTTTCTGCAGTATAGTGAAAAAAAAAAAGTAGGAATTACACTTTAAAAATTTTTTTTTATATTACTTGTTTTTCAAATTGTTGGAAAAAAAAATCTTATTTCCTGCATCCATTTTTTAAAATATTTGATTTCAGAGATTAAAACTTTTTGGTCTATTTAATCAATGAACCAACATTTGTGAATGAAAGGAAGTAAAAGATTTTCATTCTACAAAATTTTTGCTTATTTGCTATTGATTCATAAATTGTACGTTATCTTACAATTTTTTGTTTGATGAGGCCCATTTGAGCGGAAGATTTTAAGGGCTCTTCTTGGAGGTATTAGGGAAAGCGATTTTTGCAGAAATTTATAAATGCTATAAAGACTCAGACATTATAAAATTTATTAAGATAAATAGAGTTGAAAAATTTTTTGCTGTACTAAAGCTTAAGAAATGGAGGACCATTGTCCGTCACAGGAGTATCTTCAAAGTAAAGCCTCGGCCTAACATCGGCTGCCCGTGTTATTGATGATAATATTATAATTCCCTTTGTGCAGCCTGAGACAACTCCTTTTTCCTTGTAATCTCGTTTCCGAGATTGCATTGAACTCTAGGTACCAGCAGCTAATGAGATTGGGAAAAAAATAATAACTGATCCCGCGAAGCTTCTTGATAACTTTACAGAATAAATGCCATATGGGAGGGTCAATAATATTTTCTAGTATTACTGCAATTTAGAAAGAACACTTACATGGCTAGACAAGGATAATTCACATTATTTTCCTTCTTATGATATAGTATTCTTATACAGTTTATTTCTCTTTCTTGTGGTTGTTCTTTTTACTTAATTTCTCTTCTTTTTTAATTAATATTTAAACAAACGATGAAATATGTATGAGAAATATAATAGTCTAATATTAATTAGACTTTTTATGAATAAAGTTTTTATTAGCATAATGTTTGAGTCAAAATTACTAATTTTCTTGTATACATCCACTACAATATGTTAATAAAAAGAAAAGAAAAAGTATGGATTAAATTATAAGTTTTAAAATGCCTTTCAACGGTAGAGGTGACAACAATTTATGTTGTTTCGCTAGATAATGTTTCACCATTATTTTCGTAATATTTTTAAGTGTTCTTTGAACCTGGTATTTTGTTATTAAACTGATTTTTTCAACAGATTCAGGTTATTAATCACAGGCAGACATGGAGATTTAGGAGTAGTGTGCAAATGTATTTTAAAATTACACAACCACCATAACTTTTAGCTGAACATTCTACATTAATGTTATTGAGATGTAAAGAATCTAAATTCTAAGTTGTAAATTATTCTTCACTTGACTTGAATGCATTTAGAGAAATCATGAGGATTCTAACAAACGGTAAATTTCTTCACAATTTATTTTTCTAGTTATGTGATTTTTAAACACAGGTACCACATTTAACCTACTTTTATGATATCTTTAAAAAAAAAAAAGGTAAAATTGGTTATTTGCGTCGATGTTAAATGACATATGTTTATATTAAAAAGGAGATGTGAGGTAAAGAATTTAGATCATATTAATGTAACATGTTTTAAGAAGTTGTTCTCTAACATACGATTATCCACTAGAATGAATTTGACAGTTAAAATATTTTGAAGGGTTTTTTGGATAGAAAAATTAAATACGTTTTACTTAATTCGCATTGCATTTGTTTAACTATTTAAAATAACTGAGAACAATTTGTCATTTTTTTTAATACTTTATTTTAAGGAAGAATCATAATAAAGATTAAATTGAATATAACGTGAAATTTACTGTGTACTGTGTATTACTGTTACTATTAATATTATAATTTGAAATCCACATTTCCTCATTTCTTCTTCAGAAAACTAATAATTTTTAAATCTACTAAACATATTTTTTCCCTCTGTAAGATAGATTAAATCTAGAAATTAAGCGTGCCAAATTTCAAACTTAGAATAACCCAACCAAATCAGATAAAAATTAGATAATTCTTTTTCAATCTTAATTTTTTTACATAACTTTCTGTATTTTTCACTTTAAGCATCAAAACTTTTTTCTGCTGAGGACAGGGCTTATTTTTTTTTTCTCTACAAAGAAATCAATCTATATTAACAGACTTTAAAATGATTAAGTTGAAGTTTGAATGCATTAAGAATGAAATTTAATTTATGTTTAAATTATTAGCATTGAATTAACTGATATTTTATTTTCTTCAAATGTTGATAATGATTGTTAATAGTATTTATTATGACATGTGTGTTAATTTATTTTATTCAATAAAATAATTTTGATGTTATATGAAGAAATGTTTTTTTCTCTTTTCCTTTTCCTGAAACCAGTCACAAACATGAGAAATGAGAGAAGAATATATTACAGATATATAAATCCATTAACTTAAATAAAAAATATTTTATTACAATAACATTTATTGATGTATTATTAATAATTTTTCCATGTTTATGAAAAAAGAAATGAAAGCTAATCAAAATAATTGTTTACACTTGGAACTGAAAACATAATGATTCTGTGAATAAACTGAATTATTATTAGACTTACATTAATTTTACCTACAACAAAAACAGAAATTTGACAATTTTACAATTTAATATACAAATATATAATTTATTTTATAGCATTTTATTACCCATCACTATGTATATTGTATTATTATTAAAGATTTTTTTTCCCCTTTAAATGGATATGTATATGTATTTTGCAAATAAAACTGTTTTTTTTTTCTTTTTTTTCCTTTTTTTTTTCCGAAGCATTTTCAAATGAAATGAATTCACAAACAATGATAAAAATATATTCATATTCTAAAAAAGAATATTTAACATTATAAATCCACACATTTCAATACAATAATTTAAAAAATAAACATTTTTACAAATATACAGATTTATGTTAATTATTATATTTTAATGTTAATTCATTTATGTTAACCAGCATTAATATTCCACGAGCAATATATTTTATACATTATTCAGTTATTTATAATAGAATATATAAAAAAAATTTGAAAAATATAAATAGTACATAAAATTGAATTAAAATAAACATCCTCAATAAAATTCGTATCAAAATATTTTGGGTTAGTGAAAAAAAGTTTTTTTGGAAACCCCAGATAAAGAAAAAGGTTCAATAATGTTCATGTTTCATGAAAATATTGTTCAATAAATAAAAATTACCGAATTATATTTAATTATTATTAAATTTTCAAATACAATTCATACAATTTCAAATACAATTTTTGTTTTTGTTGTAGGAAGTAGATGAGCTTACTTTATTGGAAGGGATTACAAAACTATCAGGACAATTATTGGAGAACCTTTTATAGAAAAAATTTTAATGAAAAGTCTGGCTCCCACTGAGCTTTGAAGGCGTTCGAAGGATACTTACTGAGAAAAAGAATGAATATAGCAGCAAATTTTTATCAACACAAACTATTATATACATCTATATTATTATCATATTTCTGAAAAGAAAATTAACTAAATAAATTTAATTCATTATAAAATATTTAGACTGTTCAAAAGATCGAAAAAATAATTAAAACCAGTAGATATTTTTACAAAGCTCAAGAATAAAAAATATTTTATATAAATTGTTATCTCAATAATTCATAAATTAAGTAATATTTTAAACGATCAAAAATTACGGGGAGGTTTCGATCATTGGGACAGGTCGAACTCTTATCTTAACCGCTGTCAAAGCCAATAGCGATAAGCGGCAACTGAGCTGACTATAGCTGTTGGAATTGGGTTTGTGGTAACCATAGATGAGCACGAATACGTTATACGTTTTACATCGTGTTGTGGTACATGCCTTTTTTGCTCGTGTTATTGTTGTTACATATAATGTTATATATAGTATATACAATATATAACAATGGAATATTGTTACATATATTTTTAAATAAAAAAAAAATTCCCTTTCGTCTTTTATTTATTATAGCTTTTAATTTTATCTTTTTCAAAATGGAAGATTTTTATAAATTTTAACTTTGTGACAGATCACTGCATTTAAATATAATTTAATAATAAAATAATATATATATATATATATATATATATATGTATATATATATATATCATCTCTGCCTACATTTGATTTAAAGACAGTAGACTTCGAGACAGGGGACGTTCTCTTTTTACGGAATAGGGATGCCAGACCAATTCTCTACACTTATATTAGACCGCGACTTACTGTTTCCTACCTAACGTGGATTCCGAATCCTTACAAATATCCATGGTACCGCCGGGACTTGAACCCGAAACCTGTTGCATCGAGTGCCAGATAGATAAATATAGTTGCATTTATAACAATGTATCTGTATAATTATGTATAATTCGGGTTATATATTAACTTTCATAAGTTTTTTAATATGTATTTTAGAATTTTAGATTTTAGATTTATTTATTTTCATAATAAAAAAAATAATAATAAGTGTACAATTATCAAGGTTGATCTAGAACGTATTTCATATTTTCAATATTTCAGGAAAAACATGAGTTCTGGATGGTTTATTTTGTCTGCTCCGCAACTATTCACTTTAATTTCGATGTTGGAGGAACATTGCTTTAGGTCAATGCCCACTCAAATAATATACCGCACATTATATATATTTATATTTAACTAATATAAAAGGCAATAGATATAAAATAAGAATAAGTTAAAGAATAAAAAAAAATTGAGGATTTAAAAATAAAAACATTTATTTTTAATGAGGAAAAAAAAAATTATAAAAATAGGTGGGCCCCACCATCAGATGGGGCTTGCAGTAATGTCACTTCAGGAGAAGGAATGAGGAGAAAACAGCGTGTTATATGTTGGGAACAGTACGCCGTCTTTTTCCATTTTTAAAAAAAAAAAAAAAATGTGATAATTGTTAAGAGATTTTATAAACCGAATTACGAATGTGAGATAGATTATTGTAGAAATTTTAAGTATGAATTGGCGAATATTTGTGAGGGTAAGCGATTGCCTATTATCCTGATTCCTGAAATACCAAGGTGAGTTATTAATCATCCTAAGGATTTTGTTTTCACGCCTTTGAATGATTTCCAAATTACATTTTGCTGCAAACTGGAGCCCCAAACTGGACTTGCATAATGTAATACATGCAAATAAGCAGTTTGTTATGTAGTGACAGGTTAACATTTCAACAAATTAGAGGATAAAAGATGTGGATAGATTTATTAAATTTATTTTGAAGGTTTTTAATATACTGAGAGGATGCGCTATGTTACTCGGGAAATTCAATTCCCATATCTCATTTTATATATTCAAATTATAAAGTTTTAAATTTATAATTGAAAATTAATTAGTGGGGTTTAAGCTAAGCAAAGGATCTGAAAGGATTGTAAATTTTACGAAAATAACTAAAAGAAATCGTTCATAAAATAAAAGCTATTTTCTAGGCAAACTTAATTCTTTGCGTAATCTGATTAGTTGGAAGAGGGGGAGAAAGTGGGGGGGGGGTCAGGAAAAGGCGGGGGTGAATGAAACAGGAATGTATAGTAATAATGACTAAATTGCCAACATGACAGGAAATTCTTACTTTACTTTGAAAATAAGAATGAAGTAGAGAAAGAGGTGGGAGAGTGAAAGAAAACTCGAAAAGAAACCCTAATAAACTAAAAGCAAGTAATATAAATAAAAAAAAAAAACTTTTAAAGTCAATTCCTACTTTTCTTTCACTATATTGCAGAAAGTCTTTTATGAATAATTTTTATTCATTTTTTAAAGTTTATCTGGCGCCATCTATTGGTAGATATATGCAATTTGAATCTAAAAATTTTGTTAATTAATTAATTAAATTTAATGAATGAATTAATATTTGAAAAAACTGCATTAACATCAAGTGTCATCCACTACAAGTTCAAAAAAATGTATTTGAACTTGAGTGGATGAATAAAAAGTATTTTATTAACGATTGAAAATTTGAAAAAGATATATTTAGGGAGAGTGTGAACTAATAGAAGAATTTGAAAAAGTTTGCAAAAATTACCAAGACAATCAATGTGCATCCCTCTCTAGTAATTTTTTTAATATATAAATGCAAATTCGCTAAATGACAAGATAGCAGTGAATGTATGTTAAAATGCGTATTGAAAATAATTAATAAAAGTAAATTGAATGAATAAATTTTACTTGAATTCAGAACTCCTTTACTACAAATATAAATGAAAACGATTGAAGTTTAAAATGCATCAATTTAATACAACAATACACATCATCAATAAAATACATCAATTACCTTGGAATCTTGGAAAATGTATAAAATTTCGTATTGTGTTTTCCTACAGTTAAATGAAAAAAAAAAAAAAATTACTTAGGCGCTGAAGGATAAAAAAAATTTTTTCAGTAAAAATGTTAACTCGATTTCATATTCCTATTCTTAATTTACATTCTTTCTTTTTCTTTTTTTTTCCCAACAAAATAAACCAAAATAGACCCGTTTTAATTCACCATTGGATGGACCTATTTTAGTCTTATTTTCAGCGTTTCTATTGCTTATTATTTTTAATTTTTCAAATTTTTTCTTATATGAAAGAATAATGAAAATATCACATTTGGGAGGAGGTGGGGGGGATGGACTTTTGGATATTTTTTTAATTTGTTCATTTTATTTCAGTTTTTAATCCATTATAATTTGTGATGTTTTAATTTAGCCCTCAAAGCGTATATCTATCTGATCACACTATGAAATTTAATTTAATTACTGTTTGACTTGTTTTAAAATTTTTAATTTTTTTTATTTAAACAATAAAAATAATAAGTAAGTGTCCAAAATATTAGTCAATTAATAAGTTATACATAGAACTTTGGTTTTTCATGGAGAAGTAAAATTGTAAGGAAAATATTAATAAAAAAAAAATTATCTTTAATATTTAGAAAATTTTAAGCTCATGTTTTCAAGGCACATTTTTTAAATAATTAGAAAAGCTCTTAATAATATAAAAAGAAGCACTAATGAATTATCCGTTTTGAAAATATTAATTAAATACATATGTTTTAAGAGTATTGAAAATTAAAATTTTTCTGAACTTTCTACTTTAAAATACGCATCTGAATAAATATATTTATTTATTTTAAGTAATTTATTTATTTAAGGGATTTTTTTTTAATATTTGCATCGAGTTTTTTTTTTAATGTAAAGTAATTAAAATGATAAAATGTAAAGTTTTAATCTAATTCTTGAAATTGTATAACGCACATTTTAAGCAAGCTGAAAAAAATTCAGGTGACTTAATGAAGCAGAATTTCTGTGCTTGATTTTTACAAAGTAATGATACTAGAAAAATTTACTTAACTTTACAAATTATTTAAATTTTTGTGCATGAAATCCCTTGCAAACTTTCCTACGTGCCAAAGAAACCAATGACAATGATATTAAGGAACGCGTAGTCAGTGGCATAACTATATCATCTGAGGCTCGTAGTACATTTTCGAATTGGGGTCCCCTCAATGCAATGTATTTTCTTTTTAAAAAAACTACTTAAAATACACATTATTTTTGGTTGATACTATAAACTTTTAACTTAAAGGGATATTAAATTAAAATTACCGGTTATTTTAGTAAAAATTTTAAGTATTAAAATTTCTTTTTGCTGTGTTTCTGATCAGAAAAAAATGTCGATGACAGCATCAAAGTTCAAGTTTCCGGCACTGGAATGTTTGATAGATGCCCTAAAAAATGAATTCAAAAATGTCCCAGTGGCACATGGGTAGCAGCGGTAATTCCCACTTTTCATTTTATAAGTACCTATTCACAAACCAGAAATCGTGGAAGTCCCTGGCATCGGGATTACACGTGTGTTATTATTTCTATTACTGTTACTACCAGATATGATACATTTTTCACACAAATGAACACGTTCAAAAACTTGATACAATTTTTTTTAATTTATCACTTAAGTTTATTAAATACAGAATTAAACAATTTTACTTTATTTCGTAATAATAAATGTCAGATCTTTCCTGTACTCATAGTCCCTCTGCTCGTGCCGGGGCCTGTGGAAATTCGCCAATCGTGCCCCCCTATTGCTACGACACACTGTACTGAATACTTTTTATAGATTTAACAACACATTTTTCTGGCTAAAACAGATCAATAATTCCATACTGATAGGCTATATTAAAGATTTTATATCCTAGATGTGAAAAAATAAAGCAAAATCAGACATTGGATAAATATGTACATTATGTCAAAATATTAAAAATATGAGTGAATAAAAACCAAATAATGTTTAAAAATATTAAATGCGATTTCTAAAGCATAAACAATAAGCAAATGTACATAATTATGAAGTTAATTCGGTTTTTTCTCTAAAACGTTCTTATTTAACAAAAAAAGTAAGACTATGATTAGAAGATTTTTGAGAATTTTGTTTGTACACCGGATTAAAAACTACCCGAGGAAATATATATATATGTGTATAAATGACTCATCAGTATATTTTTACTTATCCAAAATTTTCAAGTTATCACCATGAGATTTAATTCATTTAATATTTGAATGATTAAAGTTTAAAATTATGGCATTTAAGTTTGTGGTCTTTTAGCTTTAATGACCTTTCTTATTTAATTTTTAATTTTGGTTTTATATAATTGAAAGACTTTTAAAATAATTTAAAAAATATTATTTGTTTAAAAAAAATGAAATAATAAAATATTTTGTTTGGTGAAGTCGTTATAAGCATATGTAATAATACTCTAAGAATGGTTAAAAGTCATATTGGATACCTCTTTTTTTTTCCTCAATAACATTTCCTATCACAAATGTGATTTTTAACATGATTTGTTTTAAGATAGTGCGCTGCAAAATTTGCAATTTACCATTTTTACATATGATATTTATATATGTTTAACAAGTTGGCATTTTATTCGCAAGAATTTCCCTATCAAAAAAAAAAAAATTTTTTTTTAATCTTCTGAGTTTTGCAGCGCTAATGCCTGTATTTGGAAATTTATATCAAATATTCTTTTAATTTACTGTAATTTTTATTGGTGATAATAAAATTGTTAGTGAAACGAATTAATATGAAAATTCTTAGGAAAAGTGGGCCTTGTAGTGAGTATTAAAATTTTCAAATAGCTTTAATTTTTCTGATTTCATTGAGAAAAATGTCTTCTTATTATGAAAAGAATTAATAATTATTACTGTGTTTTATATATGTACATATATTATTCTGTTATAACTCTTCTTATCACAGGAAATTAGAAATCTTTCTACACTTTATTTTTCTTTACATTTCCTTCTTCATATTTAGTGAAACATGGCTTTAGTGCTATCACAAATATGTTTAAAAGAAAGAAAGAAATCGATTGAAAACAGAAAATTGTAGTTTAAGAATACTGCTAACATAAATAGAAACAAGGATTAATTTATTCATATCAGTTCATCATATTCGCTATTTTTATTTTTCTATTATTCTTCATTATTTTAATTTTCTGTGAGTAATGCAAATGTAACAATGTTCTTAATAAAAATTTTTATAATTTCAAGCTTCAAGGTGTCTTATTTCCAATATGTTTGTTACCGATAATGTTATGGGTATTATTTTAGAGAGAGGGGCTTTTCGTTTCCCTGATCACTTTTTTCATGTTCTCGATCAGTTTTTTTGTTTTCTGTACCACTTTCAACATGTCGTATTGGTTTATTATTATTTTTTTTAATTTCTTTCACGTGCTATTCTTAATGGTTTATTTAAATTACTTTCATGTGCTTTTTTCTGAAATTTCTTTCCGATGCTCTTTTTTAAAATCGTTTGGAATTCTATAGTTTTTATTTAAAATCCTTTCTTTTTTTCAATTTTTAACAATAACTGCTGAACATAATTTATTGCCTGACTATGATTTCGTGATACTTTTTCTTTCTTTATTTGCTTAAGATTTCTATTACTCTTTTTATTTTTACATAAATTCTAAATTTTATGGGTAACCTGTTTATGGGAATACAATAATGTTTAATAATGCAAAAGATATATGAAGCTATTGATTGGAATACTACAAGAATAGCTAAATTCAAATAGCCACATGAATATAGCATTCTTGAGTAGATCAAGAGCTTCATGAAGATTGAATTGTTCAAGAATCTCTAAAAGAATATACAAAAGTAAGATAAAAAGTCGTTGCAAATGACGAATGAAATATTACAAGAAATGTTTCACATTCAAAAGAATATATCAAAAGAAACGTTATCAAGAAACATTCAAAAGAATATATCAAAGTTTGAAAATATTAGTCGTAAATGAAGAATGAAGAATTAATTCTACAAGAAACGTTATCACATTCAATAGTCAAAAGAATATATCAAAATTTGAAAATTCTAGGCATAAATGAAGTATTCCCAATTCTACAAGAAACACTATGACATTCAATAGTCAAGTGAATACATCAAAGTTTGAATATTCTAGGCATAAATGAAAAATGAAGTATTCCAAATTTTACAAAAATCACTATCACATTCAATAGCCAAGAGAACATATAAAAGTTTGAAAATTCTGGGCATAAATGAAAAATGAAGTATTCCAAATACAATAAGAAACACTATACAGCTCAACAGGCATGGGTTTGGTTTGGTTTGTCACTCTACGGTCATCTTGTGCACCCTTTAGGGTAGATAGGCCGGGAACTACAGTTTAAAGTGGATTCCGAACCATTACAAACATCAATGGCACCGCTGGGTCTCGAACCCGAAATCTGGGGTACCGAGGGCCCGAGCGCTAGCCACGCGGCCATTCAGGCCCCTCAATAAGCATGGGAAAATGTCAAAAGTGATAATTAGGAAACTTCAAGAAGAAGGAATTGATCAACGCACTACGAGTACTTATAGCCATTGGATATACAAATGTTTAAAATCCCAAGCCAAAACGTGAAAAGTGCTTCAAAACCATAATACAAAACGGATACCTGAGGATTAACGTTATTCATGAATCATTTCAAGAGTTAAGGGGCCCAAACTACTATTTTTCCGCCAAAATTTGCAAATTTGGAATGGAGTTTTATTTGCTTGCTGCACTTTTTGGATTGCGCCACGAACCCCTAACCAGGTCATCATGTTCGCACATGATGATAAATAAATAAATAAAAAAACATGTTTCTTCGTCTTGAATATTGTGAAATTTAATTTTTCTGAACAAAACTTGCTACAGAAATAACATGAGACTAACATAATATTAGACACATGAATGTTAGAAATAGATTTTTTTAAACAATTTTTTTTCCTGAAAAAATGCTCGTTTGTACTAAGTTACATTTCCTCTACTAAAATTCTATGACTCATTTTGATTTATACTTCTCCTTTTTCAGGTTATCTGGAATAAAAAGTGCTATAAGATTTTATTCTTGAAAATGTGAATAAATAAATTGGAAATTCAAGCTTGTTGATTTTAAAGCTGTGTGATAAATAATAAAAAATAAATCCTCAAATTTTTTTTTTTTACGAAACTTTATATGTTTTTTTTTTTTTTTTTTTTTTTTTTGGAAAATCGAAATATTTGTTATACGGAGTACTTTTTCTCAGAAAATCAAAGAAGAATAAAAGTCAAGAAAATATACAATATTAGTCATGAAATAAGTTCTTAACTGAAAAGAAATTCTAAGAATTTTGTTATTCACAATCTGATTTTTTTTTCTAAAATAAATATAGATTGATGATGTTTTATTTTTTAATTTTTCCTCCAAATCGGAAAGATAGAAAAGATTTTCTAACATAAGTGTTTTTAAAATATGCATGTTTTTCATCAAAGTCGATGAATTTCAATACGAGAGATTATTGTCACTGTACGCGAAGCGTACTTCTGCACTGAATCATAAGTTATCAAACTATAAGAAACTATAAGAAAAATCTGATATAATGAGCTTGTGATTAAAGGAAACAATTAAAATAAATAGGGGAAAAAACATGAATAAACAAAGAGCTTTTATATTATTCATTGCTGCAAATTACAAAGCAGGAAATTACGTTATTTTTTAAAATTTTGTACAGAAATGTATTTTCATTTGTATCACAAAGTTATGAAAAAAAAATTATTCATTGAAATTTTTTATCTTTTTTAAATTTGCTATTAAATTTACATAATGCAAAAATATGCATTACAATACAGTAACCTACTGAGTAATTTATCTTTACCAATTCTCTTAATGTAGAGGATTATTATAGACTGATTTGTAAAATGGTGTTGAATTATTTTATTTTAAACATAAGACTGAATCCTTCAAACGGTTATATTTCGTTAATTTCAATTGCTCTTTACTAAAGGCTATAAGAAAAATTTTATACATGTCATTAATTAATGTGTAACATTTATTTGTAAATTTAAAAGAAATTGATTTAATAAGAAAAATGATTCTTCAATTTTAAATAAAACTAACACATTTCCTCATTGCATATTTTTTAGTGAAAAAAAAGATATTTGTTAAATTAAATTATTTTCTTTTTCCTAAGGGAACAGAGTGAGCGTGGACACAAATATGATTCAGTGCCATAATTAACACTTATTTTGATAAATGAGGCATTCCCAGTTTCTATCAGTTGAATAGAAATTCTGCATTTATGAAACAATAACAGAATATAAACAAGTAATATAAAAAAAAAAAATTTTTACAGTCAATTCCTACTTTTTTCTCACTATATAGCAGAATGTCCTTTATAAATAATTTTCATTCACTTTTTTAAGTTTATCTGGCGCCATCTTTTGGTAGCTATATGCAACTTAAATTTAAAAAAAAAACTAAAATTAATTAATTAAATTTAATTAATGAATTAATATATAAAAAAATTGTATTAACATCAAGTGTCATCCACTACAAGTTTTAAAAAAATGCATTTGAACTTGAGTGGATGAATAAAAAGTATTTTACAAATGATTGAAAATGGGAACAAGAGAGTGTGAGCTAATAGAAGGAATTGAAAAACAAGTAATATAAAAAAAAAAAAATTTAAGTCAATTTCTACATTTTTTTCACTATATTGCAGAAAGTCCTTTATAAATAAATTTCATTCATTTTTCAAAATTTATCTGGCGCCATCTATTGGTAGATATATGCAACTTAAATCTAAAAAAAACTAAAATTAATGAATTAAATTTAATTAATGAATTAATATTTGAAAAATTTGTATTGATATCAAGTGTCACACACTACAAGTTAAAAAAAAATGTATTTGAACTTGAGTGGTGGAATAAAAAGTATTTTATAAATTATTGAAAATTTGTACAAGATATACACTCAAGAGCCAAAACAATATGACCACCTGTCAATAAACGAGTTGGCCACCTTTGGATGCCACAAGTCCTTGGTAGATGACCGGAGA
>BPLQ01007553.1:2500-250162 GCA_021605075.1 Caerostris darwini
GAAAATATTAAAATTTTATTTCACATTTAACAGTCTTTGGTATTACACTCTTTTGTTCTTTGGTTTTATTTCGTATTTAACAGCGTCTTAGTTTAAACAGGGTTTCGATCTTAAAATTTTGATTAAAAATTAGAAGATATAATAAAATAAAAAAATTTTAATAAATAACGTACTTGGGAAAAAACTCCTGTGGTGTAATTTTTTTATTATTTATTGTGGAATAAAACATTCCAATAAAATTGCAAATATTTGAAATTAAAACAATAGTAGAGAGTTTCCACATAAATTTAAAATATAATTAATTCATATAAATCAGCAAAGTGAATTACATATTTCAAGTACATTCATAAATATATAATAGTTAGTTTAAATTACTGAAGTATTATAATTGCCACTTTTACTTTATATAAATCTGCTAAGTGAATTATATATTTCAAGTATATTCATAAGCATTTATTTGTCAGTATAAGTAACTGAAATACACTCAAGAGCCAAAACATTATGACCACCCTACATTTTGCAATGAACTCGCCTGGATGACGTGGAAGGCACGTGATCAGATGGAAGTGGTATTTAACTGCTGCTGGAGAGTCTGAAGAATCATTCTTTCACTTACTTCTGTGTGTGATGGGAAAGGCTGCGGATCTAAGCGACTTTGATAGAGGGCAGATTGTAATGGCTCGAAGGCTCGGAACAAGTATTTCCGAAACTGCACGACTCGTGGGTTGTTCGCGATCTAATAGTTGTTAGTACTTATGCAAAGTGGATGAATGACGGTGAAACCAGCAGTAGACGACATGGTGTTGGACGTCCACACGCTATCAAAGAAAAAGGTCGACGGAGACTGTCTAGCATGGTGAAGCAAAACCGGAGCCAGACAGTGGCTCAGCTGACAGCCCAATACAATGCAGGCCCAAGTAGAATAGTATCGGAGCACACTGTCTCCGGCCATCTACCAAGGACTTGTGGCATCCATGCCATGGCGGTTGAAGCTGTGTTGCGCGCCAAATGTGGGCCAACTCGTTATTGACAGGTGGTGATAATGTTTTGGCTCTTGAGTGTATACTTGGCACTTTTACTTTATATACATGGTGTAATGCTTTATACATCGAGTCCTCCCGTTTCTAAAAGTAGTGAATCCAACAATTGCCACTATCGGATTCAAACCTAATATCTCCTAATCGCGCGTTAACACAGACTCATGATTCAGAAAGTTTTAAAAGTTTAAATTCAGTTCTTATCCCACATAAATGAATCCGTATTTAAATGAGATGGATTTTGTTAAACTGGTTTAAATATATTTGAAGCTTCGTTAACAAAATTTTCATCAAATTTAAATAATTTCACTGATTTAAAATTCAACAAACGTAAAGTATAAATGTTGAACTAGCAAAAATTAATTAAAAGACAGCTACAGGATTTAATCTTCCTTTCAAACTGTTTCATGCTTACAGAATGTGTATTTCGATTGTTAAATAATAACAGTATTACGCTGAAAACTCCAAAGTCTAGAATAGTTCTACGTCTTTAACTATTCTAGAATAGAGAAACAGATAAAAGAAGAGCTTCAACTGTCTGTTTTCAAAATCCATTTCTGAAATTTTAGCTTACGTATATTATCCAGATATGTGTATGAACAGTTATTCTGAAGAAAATTTTCTAAAGGAAATTAGTTTATTAGATTACATCTAATGCTTTACAAAAAACATATATGTATATAATAAACTGATGAAAACTTTAAACAATGGATGTAAAAGTATGGATGTAAGAGTTTTCAATTTATTTTAAGTACTTCTGTCTGAATTGAAATGAAAGTCAAATTAAATGCGCTTTCAACATGAACGTTTGTTATGTGAAAGTAAATTGAAAGTTCTTATCCGAAAAATTCTATCTAAATTATTCTGAAAATGCTATGGAAAATTCAACTCAACATGAATATTATATGTAGAAAAATAAATTGAATTTTCTTATGTATATATATGTTTATTGAATATTTTTGCTTAAATTGCATCGTAGATCGAAAGCATTTTAACACTTGTATAAAATAAAAGAGTTATGGGCTGTATAACAAACTTGGCATCACAAAAGTGTTAAATTTGGCATGAAAAAGGTACAGACTTGGCATCGAATTTGTATATCGATGTAAAGAACTGGTATCAGTAACTAAAATCAACTAAGAATATTAGTTTATTCTTGGCTCAAGTTCTTTTGATATACTTGGGAATATTATAACATTAAATATTACTATTAATATTACTTATATAACTTCACTATCCTTTTTGCTGCCATAGTTTCTTATTTAGATTAAATTAGCGTTAAAGGTGATGTTATTATTTTTTATCCATTAAGGATTGTATCTTTTAGAATTTTTTCTGTTTTCATTTAATGTTTTATTTTTCTAATTAAATTATCCTTTGCATTCTATTGATTTTTTATTGAGTGATTTTTCGTAGGATTAAATGATCTTCCTAATTTGATTCGCATTGACATGATTTTAGCATTGGGTAAGGGGCTTCCGTGAGCTAACTTTAATAATTGGATTAATAGCTTTCCATCCGATACTAAAATCTCACGTCGTAGAACCTCACCCTTGTAGAGTCACGTGCACTCATGCTTTCAATTTGCTGGCGTTCTCTGACGTCAGAATTTAGCAACCAATTGAAATTCACTTTATCATAGAAAAAAAGGAGGCGGATGTCCATGGTATACATATCAGATTGATAGCAGTAACGAGAAGACCTTATAGTGTGTAGAAGTTAGTAATTTAAACTTTTGAAATGTTGGACATCTTATATTGATGACTGTCGTTACAGAAGTTGATCATATAGGTCGAACTATTACATTAGTTGCAATTTTCATTATTTAAACAATGGAAGAAATAAGAATAGATTAAAATTTAGAACGCTCTCTTACTCATAATAGGCGCTTCATTGCTACTTGCCTTCTTTTTTCACGTATTTCCTCAGAAAGGCAGCTATGTATTTATTGTATTAGTATACAAACAATTATTAACCAAAAATATGCAATTATATAGATAACTTCTACTTCATAAATATTAAAAAATAGACTTAATAATGTATGTATATATTATGCAATAATTATTAGTCCTTAAAATGTGCAAAGCATCAAAACTAATTATATTAATTGGTAAAACAAAAGCGACGTTTTTAGAAACATCAAATGTACACATATTTAGAGAATGAAGCATTTCTTTTGAAAACCGTTACATAATATGTTTTTTTCCCATTCTCGCCAATAGTACAGTAGAGTCGCCAAATAATCTTCAAACTGCCATCGCATAAGTTAAGCTACAAAATCCTAAAATACATGTCTAATAATAATTCTAAAGGGATTAAAATTCATATAATCAATAAATGAATATTATAATTGTTTTTCTAAATAAATATTATCTATCTAACATCTTAAATTACAATATAAGCTACAGTAAAGTTACAATTTCTTTTTAAAACATTCGGTATTTTGTTCATTATAGCAAATAAATTAATTTTTATGTATCTGTAAAAATATGAAGCTTTTCTTTCAGACATTTCTTAATACAAGCTAACAGAACCCTATTTAACCAATTTTTTTCCAGTGTAAAGCAAGCAAGCAAAGCGACTAAGACTATGCAAATCAATAGGAGACTGACAAATCCGACTGCTGAATTACACACCGTCACGTGATGAACATGTTGACTTCAAATGGCAATCCTTATGCACGCTCTACTTCATCATTACTCTATGGTCTAGATGATAGCTTTATACAGAAAGAGAGAAAAAATTTAATTTACTTTAAAATTAAGATGCTCAGTAGTAAGATGCAACCTAATGATTTGCTTTAACGATTTTCTAAGTGGGTATATAATTCAAAAGTAAATTTCAATGAGTCTTTGTGCTCTTGCAATTACTAAATGATTGAGCAAAACAGACACATTATTAATCATCATTATTCATCATTCAGTATTTGTTCAATTTAGCAAATAAATAAATTCTTACATATCTGTGAAAATATGGAACTTTAACTTCACACATTACTCAATACAAACTTACAAAGAATCATATTTAACTATTTTTTGCAGTGTAAAGAAACCATACAAAATGACCAAGGCCATGCGAATAAATGGGAAATTGACAAAACCGATTGCTGAATTACACACCTGTCACGTGATGAGCATGTTGACTTCAAACTGGCAATCCCTATGCACGCTCTACTTGTTCACTCGCTCACTTTTTTTAAAAAGAGAGAAAAATTACTCTTAAAGTAATTTTGTTTTTCAATTCCTTCTATTAGCTCACACCTCCCTATATATATCTTGTTCAAATTTTCAATCGTTCATAAAATACTTTTTATTTATCCACTCAAGTTGAAATACATTTTTTTTGAACTTGTAGTGGATGACACGTGATGTTAATGCAGTTTTTTCAAATATTAATTCAGTAATTAAATTTAATGAATTAATTTTTTTTTAGATTTAAGTTGCTTATGTCTACCAATAGATGGCGCCAGATAAACTTAAAAAAATGAATGAAAATTATTTATAAAGGACTTTCTGCAATATAGTGTGAAAAAGTAAGAATTGATTTAAAAATTTTTTTTATATTACTTGTTTTTAAACAGTCCTACTTTCTATTCAATAAAAAGATTCAATTTAATGATTTGCTTTAAAGATTTTCTAACTGAGTATATAATAATTCAAAAGTAAATTTCAATGAGCCTTTGAGATCCTACTGTGTGCTGCTTCCTCAAAATAGCTTCTGCAATTGATAATTAATTTAATAAAGGAAACCCATTGTTAATTGTCATTATTCATCAAATGATTTGATTCACTACACATTCAAAACTTTAACTTATAAAGTACCTTTAACACTACAAAATATTTTTAATAATTATCTATAATTAACATTCTTCTTTATTTTGTAAAATTGAATATTAAGTTAAATATAAAAGGTTGCGACATACAACTCCTCTGTACAATTTCTGTGATGTTCTATTTTCAGAAATTCTCTCTAAAGATAAACTATCTAAATTAGACATGGCTGAACATAGAAAACCATAAACTGATTCAAGAACCATTTCAAAAGTAATTGACGGCAACTATAAGAAACCGGGCTAATTATCGACCTAATTAGAGTTGTTAAAGTTCTGTCCAAATGTATGAACACTTCAAAGCCAGAGAGAGACATTATTTTTCAGTGGAACATACAGTTAAGAGTTCAACATATTTCCTGTAATACTTCATCCTGATATAATTGAATAAATGCACCAATATCAACTATCTCTTGGAGATGTAATTAATTAGTTACCAAAGCAGAGTTGATTCGTGTGTCGTCGGGAATTAGTTTTTAGCAATTTATTTCATTGCCATCGTAATATTCAAATGAAGTACTACAGTCTAGATATTTTGTCGAAAAATGATGTTGTTGCGTTGGAGCTTTAAATCGTAGGGGAAGATTTTATTGAATTCATATAAGCATCCAACTATTTGAACCCTTTTCTAAATTTCCAATAAACTAATTTTGGTATTTTACTTCTATATTTGTACTTACTAATTAAGGAATCAGTGTTTCATTAATGCAAGCATAGATCCTATTTTACAGTTATGACTGCTTGTTTAAGTGTGTCATTGAAAGTGATATACAGAGGGTATTAAGGCATTTTTAAAATGATTTAGATGTTACAATTGAAATGATGTTAATGATGTGGGTTGAAAATTTATGGCAAATATATATACTTTAAAATGAGAAATAATGTAAGGTAACTTTGAATTTATACTTCTTAAAATCCATTAACGAACAAATATTTTGTCACTTGAAAGAAATTAATGAAATTTAATTTTTTGCATACATAAGGAGAATCTAATTAAGGCACCAAAATTGGGAAAGAAATAAAATATTTATTTTTGTTGCAAATGTTGCAATGTCAACGACAATTCACAACGATTATTTTTCTAATGCATTATACATGATTTTATAACTATGTTATGCAAATTCACATTAAAAGTAGTTATAGTTTAAACGAATAAATCTATAGCTTGGGGTAAACGAAATTCAACTGACGTAGATAGATTATAGGGGCTACTATAAAATTTTAAATCATAATTAAGCAACATTATTAATTGAGTAAAAGCTGTCAGCTAAAGTTATTATACACAAAACATACTATTGTGCCCAAAAAGTAGGACCCATTTTCAATTTAAAACTCCTGGGGCTTATGGAATTTTAATGTTTTTTTTTTCTTTTTTAGGTTGCTGGCACTGTCATTGACATCTGTGAGAAATTTCACGTCAAAATATTCATTAGTGTTTGAGTTACGCTTGACTTTGTGAGACGCTAAAACTGATTCCGGCGATTATTGAAATGTCTGAATGAATTGAGCAAAGAACTTGTATTAAATTTTGTTGGTGGAAACATATAGAATGTTGCAGAAGGCATTCGGTGAGCATTCCTATATCGCAAAGAAATGTTCAGAAGTGGTATAAACAGTACAAAGAAGGCAGAGAACACGTTGAAGACGAAGAGCCCTCTGGTCAACCCCCAACCTTAACCAACGAAGCTCAAGTCCTAAAAATTAAAGATTTGGTGCTTGCAAACCGTCGATTTACAATTAGAGACCTTGCTGATGATGTTGGAATTTCAAAAGGATCAGTCAATTCCATTTTGAGCCTCAAACACGACAAATCTCGATTGGTACCGAAAACACTGAATGGGCCAGATCACACTGCATTGATTCTTCGTGACTTTTGAAACCCATATCGTTCCACAACCACCGTGCGACTTTTGGCTAATCCCTAAACTCAAATGACTACTCCGGGCACACCGTTTTGAGTCAATTGAAGTGATTTAACGTGAATCACCGCACACTTTGAAAGCCATCCCTGCCGATGACTTTTTAGCATGCATTGAGGATTGGAAAAAAAGTTGGCGTAAGTGCATTGTGTCCGGAGGGGATTTCTCTGAAGGCGATTAAAAAAATTTAGAAGAATAAATAAAGAGTTTTTGAAAAAAAAAAAATTCGTCTTACTTTTTGGACACAGTAGTATTCCATAGAAATAAGCGAATGTAGCTATTCATCATCATAATTTTTATGGTATTATTATTACAATTATTATTATTATTTTGAAAAACGTCATCTTTTTAATCAACGTGTAAAAACATCGCTTTAAAAAAATAGAACTGTTTTTTTTTTTTTTTACTCTTGTTAAAAGTTCTCGAAGAATTTCAAGCATCCGTAGCATGCCAGACCTGAGAACAAGAATGCAGTAAATAGGAATGCATATAATTTGCGTTTTGACAATGGATTTACATATTAATTTCTCGCTGAATTTCCGCATTTCTCAGGAAATATTTGGTGGTTCCGCTGTTTAGCATTTCACAAGTTCATCAGAGGTTTATAGAGCTCTCGTATTTTGCCGCTCGCGCTGATATGATTGCATTTTAATTTGATCTGAGGAAGAGGGCATGAATAAATTATTATTCCTAATTAATTAGATTTCCTGGCAATTGGAGTTAGTTTTTCTTTAACATGAATAGCATAACTCATCTACATATATCTACTTATTTGTGAAACCAACTCACTTTGTTTCAGACTTTTTTATCCTAATGGAAAAATTTTGGTTTAAAATATTATTGCCTTTTAATGTAGTAATGCATATCTCATTCAACCTCCAAATAAGCTGTTAATTAACTGAAGACATTTGTCACCAAGTATATATATAGGGGCATAATCTAATTATTTACATGAATAGCAACCTTAAGATTATATAGTGCAGCGTAATTAATGAAATACCCACATTTGGTTTCCCAGTTACACATTTGGATACCCATCACCCGGTTACCACATTTGGCGCTTTGTCGTACAATAACGACTAGCATCCCCTTAAATGAAATGTACCGAGAATTTTTTTTTTTTTTGAAAAAATTGCTTTGTTTAATCAAAATTGTCTCAAATTACAAAATAAAATAAAATGACAGTTAATGTACGTTTTAGGTATACCGATGAAAAGGATAATGAAGTCTTTTAAAGTCACTTACAATTATTTACATAAATACTGATATACTACATTATAACAGAAATGTACAGGCTTTTAAAGACCGTTTGCGTTTGTAAGTATATAAATATAAATATATGTATACTTACAGAAGCAAACAACAAAATTCTGTATCTATATATATATATATATAGAAGCAAACAACAAAATTCAAGTGAACGAGTGAAAATTTTTATGTCTTTAACAGTGTTGTCACACATATAAAAATGAAGTAGAGAAATTAGGTAGTTTCATTTTTGAACTAAATATTATGTCTTTGCTAAAAGCGGACTTAAAAACTTTCAAAGTAATTATATTTGTAATTTCTTTTAACTACGTAAATTTATTTTAACAAAATAATGAAAATCTTGAAGAATTTTTTGGGAGAAGTGTATATAGTTAAAAAGTTACTAGCAGATTGCATTCATTATTATCATTAACTAATTTTTTTTTTTTTTTTTGGTCAAAAAGGGACTTAATCACTTTTAAAGAAAACGGTTTATTTATTAAAAAAAATATGAATTTTCATATCAGAATTTCCTATTAAACAATGGTTTATGTGGGATAATTAACCACATTGCATTTATTTTGCATAAAATTATCCAACTAGAACAATTTTAAGAAGAGATGTGTAAAAAAATTATACAGGTTAATCGATCTAGGTCAAAATCCTAATTTAAACGAAAATACTTAATTTTTAAATCAGTTTTCTCTTACAAAAAAAATTGCATAAGCTTATTTGAAGAGTTCATCGTTGGAAAGAAGGATTATTAAGATTTATAACGAAGCAACAATTTTTTTTTGTTCATAAAGGAATTAAAAAATTATATTTATTTCATTGTTATTTTTGAAGAAAAGTTTCGAAGAAAAAAAAAGACGTTTCTTTTATATTTAGTTAAGAAAATTTCTATAATCTATCAATTTTAGTTTTTATCGCAAACTTGAAACTTTATACCTACTAATCTATCTTTTAGAACTGTTATTAGCATTTCACACTTCAGAAACTTTGTTAAAGAATTAGTAAAGGTTACTTTGACATGGACGTAAGCTCCATGAAGCTTTACTGAGTTATTCAAAAGAATAGAAAAAATAATGATGGAAAATAACTTGCTTATAAAGAAAAAAATTTGGTGCATGAAATAATTTTTTTTTTTTAATACTACATATTAAAAACTAAACATAGCAACTATAAATTAGTTTAGAATATATACACATAATTTAATTAATAATTATATGACATAATAATAAAGAAGGGACAATATATATATTTATTTGCTAATTCTATGATAACTTCGTTATAAAATAAAATAATGTAAAATAAAGATTTAATTTTATATAATTCTGACTTTTGTTAAGAATTGTTAAATAATTCTACGATAATCACTCTAAAGCAATGATTCTCAAACTTTTTAAAGTCAGGACTCATTTATAAACCTATAAATAATTGTAAGCGCACTATATAAACATTTCTGGCAGCTAATCATTCGCTACTAACGCCTCACAGTTTAACATACAATTGATTAACTCCATAGATAACTACTTTCAGGCGGCGGAGTCTTAACGACTACAATGCGGCCTGATGGTCAATTGGCCAATTGGCTAGTGCTCTGGCCTTTGGTATCACAGGCTTCAAGTTCGTATCTTGGCCGTGGCATGGATGTTTGTTAGGGATTCAGAATTCCCGCTGAACTGTAGGTCCTATCTAATTAGCTAGAGTGTGCAAAATAAAAAAAATGATCGTAGAGTGACAAACCAAAATAAATTTAATATAATTTTATGTGCCCGGCTCGTAGCTCCGTGGCAACGCACGCCGCTGGTGAGCATTAGGGAGGAGGTTCAGTCCGCTGATGGCTTTGTCGTAGACACTGTTTCAAAAAACGAGGAGTTTCGATGGCGTTTATGATGTTCAGCATCTTGACTCATTATTCGGACTACCTGGTAGGTGATTTTCGACTTTTTTCTCAAAAAGTCTTCCCTGAATGCGCTGCCGTCCTTCTTCAGTGACACGGAGCCAAGTCAGACTTCTACCGACGGGTGCTCCCTCACAACAGAAGCTGCCCCTCTTACACTTCCATGTGACCTCACGGGTTCTTGGACTTAGTCTAGATGTTGGTGTCTTACCAAGTGACATAAAAAATAACAACAGTAGATCAATAACATTTAATCCCAATATAATTAAACATTTATCGACTCCTGGCTCAGTAGCAACGCTAACCGCTGGTGAGCATTAGGACGAAGGTTCAATTCGCTGGGGTCTTTGACGTATTCTGCCTCTTGCCTCGATAGTCAGACTACTGATGGAAGTTTTCCGGGTTTTCTCTCACGCGATTTGCAAATGTGTTACTGTTCCCCCTAAAAATCCTCCCGTAAGGCACTGTCCTCCTTCTTCAGCGTCACGGAGCCGAGTTAGACTTCTACTTACAAGTACTCCATCAGAATAAAAGTCGCCATCCCCCCCTCTTTTCCCTCCTTCCATGAGACCAAGCGGGTTCATGGTGCAATTTGATGTCGCTGTCAACCGAGTGGATAAGAAACAACAACAGAATTTTAAGTAAATTCTATTCCACTAAAATATATTTTTTATTCTCCAAAGAACGAAGACGACGACAGAATCTCATTTGACGAAACAATTTCGAAAACACTTTCTACTTTTACTCGTTTTTTACTGTCAGTTTATTTCAATATTAAATTATTCTAAACTCAGTTTTAAGTTTACTATCCGAAGGACATTTATGATCGCTCTATATAGCCAGTTTTAAGGCTCCCAGACGTTTCAAAATCTACTAAATCACAATAAGGCCACCCCTGTGTTACGTCATAACTTACAAACTGTAACAACCAATAAGAACCCAGTGTTCAGTTTATATCGCTTTACAGGTTTACGATGACTGATGGAATTTTAAACGTTTAGCATCTGTATATTTTATTATTTTCAAACTACTGTCTCTGTATTATTTACCATACTTGATAAAAAAAAATGTTCTGATCCATATATCTTAAAATTGTTTGCTGATTTTTTTTTTTTTTTATATATATAAATAAATGTTTGATATGAAGTTTAAAATTTTTTATGAAATTCTCTGTTGTAATCGTTAATTTAAAAAAAAAAAAATAATAATAATAATAATAATTAAATAATTGTACATCTAGCTGAACCAATAATAATAAGAATAAAAAACAGCGTATTTTCTTCTCCTAGAATATAAATATTCTGAACTAAAATTATTTGTGTTTAGGAACGACTTACATTATGCAATAAAAAGAAAAATGTCATAGACGTTTTCCTTTTAAATTAGTTTTTTATTTTTTACTTTTTCCTTTTTTTTTTTTTTTTTTAGCGGAAATAAGGAGATTCGAAACTTTAACGTAATAATCTTTTTATTTCAGATTATGTGGTGGTTTGCATATGTGAATTCAGTTTTTCTTTCACAAGCTGAATGATATGTTATTTTGTAACCATGCTTCCTTCTACACACTGGCAAGAGCGGCGTTCAGGTGATATGGTCAGTAAGCCTCGAGACTTTCACCTGAGAGGAGGTACAGCATAACTAGCGCTCCCGTTAAGAAACGTTTAGATTATATTATCTTATACCAAGAGTAAATATATGCGTATCAGTTGGCCTACAAACTCTCATCTGGAGAGGATATATATTTTCGCATCCTCGGATAAGATTTCGAGTTGTTTCAGAAGTGGGGTCCTTTCACGAGTCTATAATCATATTTTTTTAAATGTGTTAAATATTTTATGTCTCTAACTGCATGTGTGTGTGGGGGGGGAGGGGTTGTGAGTATGTCAATAGAGCTATGAATTCTCCCAATTGTGCCTCAAGTATCTCAACACAACCACAACCAGTTACAATCTGGTTGCCCAAATTGCTCTCTACAATATATTGAAAAATTATTGATTAATAACCATTCAGGTTTTCAATAACTTCTTTTAGAGGATTATATTAATTATTTAACAATAAAAAGGGAACGTGCATATATTTCTATACGAAGCAAATTGTCTGACAGTTTCTTTTTCTAAAGTTTAAAAACCTAAACATTTAGAAATCCAATTTTTCTTTGGTATTTATTATTCATTTAAATAGTACGTGCACTAAAATTGCGAAATACGTTTAAAAATTTTTTCTTAATTAAATAAAAACGTTGTATTTTTATTAACACCAGATGGTGCTAGTTATGTGTCATCGTGTGACGTCAATCCTTATTATAAAAAATAAGACACAATTTTTAAAAAATGTCTATTTTGCGCACCCTGCGAGTAGCCGAATTTAGGGTTTTTGGCTTACACGCAGAGTCCTTCCATAAATCTATAATTATCTGTCTTCAAATGTATTAAATATAGTATGTCTCTAATTTGTGTGTGATGTTTGTGCGTGTGTCAATAAAGCTGTGAGTTCTTAAATATGTGCCTCAAGTATCTAGTATCTCAACCAACCCCACCTAGTTACAATCTAATTGCCCAACCTTCACACAACAAGTTTTCTTTTTTAAAAATAATAGAAAGTTTGCATTCTAAAATAAAATCTCTCACTGAATTATATATTCTCGAGATATCTTCTAAAAAAATGTTGTAATTATTGTATAGAAATAAATGTATTAAAATTCAAAAATTATTAGTTAGAAATAATAATTTTAATAAATTAAAATAAAGGGATTATAAAGCATATGAATTTTAAATTCTAATATATATATATATGTGAGGGATAGTGTTACTCGCGTCCATAGCCAATCTTCAATCTACACATGCCCCTGGCTAGTGCTAAATGAATAACAGCAGCGCAGCCCTTGCTTATGGCGTGAAGATTAACTGTCTCCGTATTACCAACTGCATTAGAACAATACACACACACACACACACACACAAACACAAACATATATATGTTTGTTGTTGTTTCTTATCCCACTTGGGTGGCCAAGCCCACGAGCCCATACGTACTCATGATTGAAGGGGAAGGAAGCAGCTTCTGTTGTGATGGAGCACCCGTAGGTAGAAGTCTGACTTTGGCTCCGTGACGCTCTTGCAGTCATGGGAGACCGGGACCTACGGCTTAATTCTCCGATTCATTCCGAACCACTACAAATATCCATGGCACCGCCGGGATTCGAACCCGAAACCTGCGGCACCGAGCGCCAGAGCGCTGGACACTCGGCCATTCAGGTCCCTAATTTGTGAATGCCAACGGCACGCGGTGTTCCCAGGTGGTCACCCACCCAAGTACTGACCGCGCCCAATGATGCTTGACTTCAGTGATCTAACGAGAACCGGTATATTCAGCATGGTACGGCCGTTGGCACATATATATATATATATATACACATATAGAAAAATTTATACTGGTTGTTCTCATTCTATTTTGAAAAAGAGAGTTTAAATATGAAAAAAAAAACATCGAATTGAAACCATGAATTCATCAAAAAGGTCTTTTCATGTTTGGAAAATAGAAAATTGTTTCTTGGTCGAGAATGAGAATCAATAGAGTGGGAGAAAACATTTGTAGCTTTCAAAATGCTTAACCTATAATGTAAAAAACATTTTTCTTATTTTTCTCCTAGAGAGATTATTTTAAAGATGGTTCAAAATTCAGCGTTGCTTCATAACCACTTTAAAAATAAACACACACACACACAAAAAAGAAAATGTAGTATCTAGATACCAAAACCTATTATGTTTCACGCTGTGCTAAATTAACAAAAGAAAATTTTAATTTTCGACGAAAACAATTGCATATTTTAATCTTAAAATAAGTTGAAGTAAAAAAAATCTACATGCTTTAAAACTCTAAAACTGTTTATTTACATTTTAACCCATTAATTAAAAAAATTAAAAAATGAGAAATAATAAAAATAATCTTAATTATAAACTTGACAATGATAATAACATGAAAACTAAATTGCAATTTTTTTGGAAATAATGCAAACACCATAAAAAGGACCAAAGTTTAAACGAATACATAGAAAATAAAATAATTTCTAGTTATTCTAAAATTAAAAACATTTGATAAATGAAAATAGTACCTGATTCTTTCCCAACTGTCATCCAAAAAGTAATAAAAGTTGCGAGTTTCCTAAAATTAAAAAATAGAAAATTAGAATGATGCAAAATTCGCGTTATAAGCAAATACATTTAATTTTTTTATTTCATTTTTATTACTAATATTTTTATTTTCATTTGCATGCAGTCCTTAAAAATGTATATAAATTTTTCTTTTCATTACAAACAATTCACTGAAAAACATTTCGGATTTGATAATATTATTAAATTTTCATAATGATTAATTAATGTATAATATAAGATTAAATATATTTTTAAATAATATTTCTACAAATTTTCAAATTTGGGCAATGATTATTTAATTTTCAACAGCTATTGTATTATTGTTTAAAATAATCATTAGATTGGGCGAATTATAATTTAAATTATCCATAAGATTTGATTCATTTTCAGGTCATCTTTTGTTTCTTTAAAGCATACTCTTCATAGAAAAAGGATAAAATATCGCGATATTGTATATATCAAACAGCACTGTCATTTTTACCTCCCCAATAACAATCCACCAAACTAGAAAATCTCATATACAATTTCTTTTACTTTTCTAGTTCAACGAACTGTACTGTCAATGAGATATCCAAAAGGGCCCTTTCAAGGAGGGTTTGATCCTTACGTTAGACTTTGGTTTTGCACTTTTTTCATGCTTCTTTCCCTCTCCTCGTTCGAGAGGGGAGAAAAAAGGAGTGGACAGTCGAGTGAAGAGTTCTAGGCAGTAAGGATGCTGCAAAGACTCTTAAACAAACTGCTTATAAGATTATTTTGTAAATATTTATTTCATATAATTTTATGTGTTATATGTTGCAGTTAGGCAGTACCTTCTTTGCAAAATTTAATAAATATGACAGCTAAAAGTATCATTATTATTTAAAGAAATAATTCAGTTTTAAACATGAGGCAACACTAAATCCTATCCGGCCCAACTTGTACTACTTCATATTTGTATCTTTATTTCAATTCTAACACACTTATGCAAGCACAGTTATAAATTAATAAGTCATTTACAACAAGATTTTTAAAAGATTTTAAATATTAAAATTTCCATAAAAGTAAAGAATAATGAATGGGAAATATTTTAACAACAATTTTCATCTTGAATTATTAAAGATGTAACTTCAGAAAAGTATTTAGTTTGATTCTCATTTTTCAAAAACTAGTTTTAATTCAAATGGGAAGCCAACAAAATTCAGCATCGTCGGTGCCAGATCCTTAATTTTGAATAAAATAGGAGTTTCCATGAATGTATTTAGTTTTAAAATATGGCAACAAGCGAAGCAAGAAAAGTTTAATTTGTGATAATGCTTAAATATAAAATTCTCAATTTCGAGAACAAATCTCAAAGAGAAATATCTTGAAAGCTAAAGAATTTGAATTAACGAAACTAATATCTTTACAATTTTGCACTATAAGTTTTATAAAGATACATTTTAATTAAATCACAAACGTAAGATCTTTATATTCCAGGATAAACAAGTACAACTTGTTTATCAGTTCTATTATCAAAGTCATTGTCATTCTACTTCATCTTCATGTATTTGGAATAACTGAAATATTTTTAAATTGTTAAAATATGAAACAATTTAAATATCAAAATGTATTTGAAATATAAGTTCAAAAGAATGAACGTAGTAAATTATGTTGAAATTTAAAATAAATTAAGTACGAACTTAAAAGTGTAAATTTCTATCTGCTTACAAATGTAAATTAAAAATAAAGCTAATTAAATGGTAGTTGTTTAACTTTTCTCGATTCTCAAATTCTCAATTACATTTAGTCAAGAAATGAGATATAAAATTCAGAAACTTGCCCAAATGCTTTACAAATTTTACATTTCGAAAAATGTTTTATGTTTAAAAATAATCCTCTGTTAGCTCATGCATTCTACGTAAATAAATTAATAATTACAACTCGATTAAAAATTAAATAAATTCATTTATTATCAAGCAATGTTACATAACTCAATTATGTATTCGTCTACAATAGGAATAATTATGTTGTTGTTGTTGTTGTTTGTTTTTTCTTATCCCACTTGGCTGGCCAAGCCCACGAGCCCATATGGACTCATGATTGAAGGGGAAGGAAGCAGCTTCTGTTGTGATGGAGCACCCGTAGCCTGACTTTTGCTCCGTGACGCTCTTACAGTCATAGAAGATCGGGACCTACGGCTTAAAGTGGATTCCGAACCACTACAAACATCTATGGCAAGAAATTGAATATAAAATGGCACCGAGCGCCAGAGCGCTAGACATTCGGCCATTCAGGTATTTGCCAACGGCACGCAGTGTTCCCAGGTGGTCACCCACCCAAGTACTGACCGCGCCCAATGATGCTTAACTTCGGTGATCTAACGAGAACCGGTATATTCAGCATGGTACGGCCGTTGGCGGAATTATTATTCTTCATAAATATGATTGGGTTGTTATTAGTTCTTACAGATATGTTTTCTATAATTTTAATATTTTGACCTGAGATTCAATTAAAATTTTTATTAACATAGAGTTTGTGTGTAAAATATATCAATGAAATATTGCAAATTACTCCCTTATTAAGAAATATTTATGCCAATTTTTAAAAATGTCCGATAACATAAATAAAACCTTTAAACTAAATTATTTTTAAGGCTATTATTAAGTTATAATTTAGGTAATTTTTATATTTTCGTTCATTACTTTTGGTTCTATATAAAATTTAGAGAGAAAGTTATTTTGGTCAGTTTTAGTATTATTTTTTTCAAAAATTTAAGCTTTAGTTTTATTTTTTATAGCTTAATTTATGAATAAACAATAATTTATTTATATATTTGAGGAAAATATTTTTTTTAATTATTTAAATAGTTTAAAACTATTATTGTAGAAACGTTTCAGTTTTATTTTTGAAGACAAATATTTTATAAATATTTTAGGAAACTTAATTAAACATTTAGATATTGCATAAATTAAAATATGTATAATATATATCTTTCCACTTTTTGCAGAATTACTTAGTATAATTTAATTATTTGTAGTTTATATACAAAACGACATTTATACAAAATAAAACCTAAATTTAAGTAACACTATTGACCAATGATTGATGTTATAAAACATTATACTGCTGTTGCAAAAGAGAATAATTATAATATTTTAACAGTATTAAAAGTGTTAGAATTACGCACAAAAATTTAAAAAAAAATCCCAACTAAAAGATAGTTCTATTTTTAATGTTAGGCTTAAATTTTTTTGAGGATTAAATATAATTAATGTCGGAAATTAATGATTATTTTCCTCTACATGAATCTTTACAAACAAAACATTAAATACACATGCATATTACTTTTCTTTGTTAAATCATGCCATCTAGGCCTCTGGCGCCAGGTGGCACAAATTTCCGGTTCGCGTGCCGACGATGCCATGGATGTTTGTAGTTGTTCGAAATCCACTTTAAACCGAAGGACCCAGTCTCATTTGATTGTAGAGTGTTGGGCGTAGAGCTTACAAATCTATCCCGTAAAAAGAAAATGTCTACTATCTAGAAATCTGCCAGCGAATAGAAGGTCTTGGTCGACCATGGGGTTGTTGCGCTCTTGATGATGATGATGACATCTGTCATTATCTTTATTTGCATAATAATAGCTTTTCACACAATTATTGTTCGTAAAATTTTGCTTCAAGATTAATTTATTTTGTCCAAAATAAAATGCTTTTATCCATTTATTATTTATTTCTGTAAATCGCGATTGTCTTACTTGTTTTACTTAATTTTTTCTTTCTAAAATAGATATTGGTCATATTTGATAAATTTTACGTTAAATCTAAATCTTTTTATATTCAGTACTCTATATTTTAAAAGCATGCAACTTGTAAAATATGAAGTCAACCCCTTCTATCGATATCTGCATATATACGAGTCCATTGCAGTTGACAGTAGTTACTGCATCAGTTTTATGTCTTCTGGAAACTGCATCACATGCAGCTAGCTTCAATGCGCTGACTCCATATGACGCTTTTTTTCTCATGTCATATATCATGATAGTGACAGTGAGAACCATCGAGAGCATTGAGATCTAAATGGGTTTCGTTCAAAAATATAAAATTTTATGTGACGTTGTCTCGCATCGTGAGAAAAGTATATCTTTCCCATTCGTGAACTCCTGTCATTCTTATTTTTGATTTTTATATAACATTCATTTAAAATGTACAAAGAATTACAAAAAAAAAAAAAAAAAGTTGTATTTTTTTTTTTTTTTTCAAATTCTACGATGTGATAAGTATAGGTATGGTTACTCTGATAAAATGTGAGTAATGATAATATTTTTGAAAATATACATTGATTAAATATTCCTTCATGGTCATTTAATTTGCTAAAATCTAAAAAAATTGTAACTAAAATTTATAATTTTTTTTCATAGTACAAAGAAAATTCATTTAAAGTTTTGAAATGAATACAAAAGAAATAATCGTTACATTTATAATCAAAAATCTCTTAAATTATAGTTTTTTCTCCCGCACAGCAAGCTATAACATTTATAATAGAATTTAAATTTTCATCTAAAAATTATTAGTAAAATTATTCATCTATTAAAATGCGCATCAAAATATGTATTAAAATATTATGTATTCATCAAAAAAGTATGTATTGTTAGAAATACAGAGTAGATATATAAGTAATCAGAATAGACTTTTAAAAAATATATATAATTATTCTAAATGCACAAATAATAAAGAGCAAAATAAGAAAAAGTAAACATTAATTAATTATCCACAAAACTATAATTTTACAGAACATTATTATCAGCTATAGATGTCATTAAAATCAGTTGTTACTTTTCAACAATCATAAGTATACTAGTATATAGTGTTCTGTTTTATACTTACAGGCATTGTAGGCAATTAGCAGATATGACTCGATGGTGTCCAGTTAGAGAAAATAAAACATTTAGCTCCCATAAACGTAAAAATAAAATATTTTAAATTTTCAAATTGTGATAATTTTTTTTAATCAGAGAAATTAATCATGTAAACACCATGTTTATGAATTGCTAGAAAACATTTCTATGGAATTCAGCAGACGAACATGTTAATTATACATATAAAAACAATTTAAATTACTAGTGCGAAAAAACTTTTATGATTAAAAATAGAGATAACACTACAAAGAGTGAAGCATTAAAATGGCGTCAGATGCAAAATATCTGTCTGGAAAAAGTTTTAGGCACATAAAAGTATGAATTCAAATGTATATAATATAATATAAAGATTATGATGTTATTTCCCAGTTGTTAATAGAATATTCGCAATAAACTAAAAGATTAAAAAAAAAAAAAAAAACGAATGACATGATCTGTTTATATATATTTTTTTTTATAATTAATGATTAATTTTTAAAATAATATTAATTAAAATTAAAATTTATTATTTAAATTTAAAATTAATATTAATTTTATAATTGAAAAATGTAGAACGATTGTAATAAAAATGTTTTGGATATTTATGACAATATGCTGGATAAAACAATAATTAATTTGAAGAAAAAAATTTGGTATCGAAATGCTATATGTTTTAAGTTTTAGGTAGTATAGAACAACATTTCTTACATTATATAGAAAGATAGAAAAGATATTCGATGCAATATTTAATATTATTTAGATTTTTAAAGAATAATAACAGAAAATGCGCTTGCATAAATAAAATTATTATCAAGAAACTATTTTGAATTTTTTCAAAATGACATCATTTGCAATGGAATATTTTTAAGAAAGCATCATGGAATTAAAAGCAAAGCATATGAAAAAAATAAGCTATATATTTACCAAATTTAATGAAAATTTATTATCATTTATTACCGGAAAGAATACAACGGATACTTTTTAAAAGTTATTAAGATACAAATAAGACGTATATCACTTTAAAAAAAAGAAGTGATACATTTTAAATAGCATTATTTTTCGGTATCAAAACAGCTTATTTTTGTCTTTAGATCACATGAATTGCAGTTAAGTATTTATCAAGAAGCAGAACATAAAACTAATTATAATTCTTGTATTTTCCGTTAATTTCTTTGCCGGCTAAACACGACAGCAATTATAATTGTAACCTTTCAACAATCGAAACGTAATTAAAAACAAAAGGCTTCCTTTCCTTCAAACATTTGAAGCCTTCCCACTTTCTACGTTCCGTTTATAGAAAGCATTAATTATAGACCTGACAATCACTCTGTCAGTGGAAACCATCAGACACGTGAACGATTGTTTTATTTTTGGTGAATCACTGAATAGAAAGCGTTTAAGCAATCGTAAACAAAGCGCAGGTGCTTGTTTGGCTTTAGCGCGATTTCTTTCGTGAACAAAAATCATGTATTGCTTGCTTTCTGCATCTGAAATTGAATAGGCAATTTCTTGAGGAAGAAAGCTGAAACTGTAACGCAAAAGAATAAAATATGGAATATTTGTAATAGCACCATGGAATTGAAAGCAAAGCATTTGGAAAAATAAGCTAAATATTTTCCAGATTTAATGAACATTTATTATCATTCATTACTGAATAGAATACAACCGATAAATTCAAAAATTATTAATACAATAAGACATATATTACTTTAAAACAAAGAACTCATATATTTTAAATTTCAGTATTCTTCGATATCAAAAGAATCTATTTTTGTCTTTCTGTTACACAAATTACTGTTAAGTATTTATTGAGAAGCAAAACATAAAACTAATTATAACCCTATTATTTTACGTTAATTTCTTCGCCGGCTAAACACGACAGCAATTACGATTGTAACATTTCAACAAATCTAGACATAATTAAAAACAAAAGGCTTCCTCTCCTTCAGACATTTCAAGCCTTTTCCACTTTCTACGTCCGTTTCTGGAAAACATTAATTACAGACCTGACAATCACTCTGTGAGTGGAAATCATCAATCAACTAAACAATTGTTTTATTTTTGGTGAATCACTGAATAGAAAGCATTTAAGCAATCGTAAACAAAGCGCAGGTGTTTTTAACTTTCACGCGATTTCTTTCGTGAACAAAAAATTCTGTACATGAGAATTGTTTGCTTTCGCCATTAGAAATTGTATAGACAATTTCTTCAGAAAGAAAGTTGAAACTGTAAAACAAAAGAATAAAATATGGGATACTTTTTAATAGCACCATGGAACTAAAAGCAGATCCTTTGGAAAAATAAGCTAACTATTTTCCAGATTTAATGAGCATTTATTATCATTCACTACTAGATAGAATACAACTGATACTTTTAAAAGTTATTGAGACACAATAAGACATATATCACTTTAAATCAAAGAAGTGATATATTTTAAATCCCATTATTTCTCGGTATCAAAAGAATATATTTTTGTCTTTCCGTTACATAAATTACAGTTAAATATTTTTCGAGAAGTAAAACATAAAATTAATTATAATCTTTTTATTTTACGTTAATTTCTTTGCCGGCTAAACACGACAGCAATTACGATTGTAACCTTTCAACAATCCGAACATAATTAAAAACAAAACGTTTCCTCTCCTTCAAGCATTTCTACTTTCTACGTCCGTTTCTGGAAAACATTAATTACAGACCTGACAATCATTCTTTCAGTGGAAACCATCAGTCGCGCGAGAGATTGTTTTACTTTTAGGTGAATCACTGAATAGAAAGCATTTAAGCAATCGTAAACAAAGCGCAGGTGCTTATTTGACTTTCGCGCGATTTCTTTCGTAAACAAAAAAACAAAAAGTTATGTGCATGTGTGTGTTTACTTTCTCTAATGATCTGAACTTGAATAGACAATTTCTTGACGAATAAAGCTCAAACTGTAAAACTAAAGAATAAATTACGGAATACTTTTTAATAGCACCATGGAATTAAAAGCAAATAATTTGGAAAAATAAGATAAAATTTTTTTCATATTTAATGAAAAATTACTATCATTCATTACTGGATAGAATTCAATTGATAATTGTAAAAATTATTAATACAATAAGACATCTCACTTTAAAACGTAGAAGTGATATATTTTAAATACTATTATTTTACGGTATCAAAACAATCTCTTTCTTTAAAACCGTCTCATCAGTTAAAGTTAAGTATTTCTCGAGATGTAAAACCTAAAACTAATTATAATCTTTTTATTTTACGTTAATTTCTTTGCCGACTAAACATGACAGCAATTATGATTGTAACCTTTCAAGAATCCGAACATAATTAAAAACAAAAGGCTTCCTCTCCTTCAAACATTTCTACTTTCTACGTCCGTTTCTGGAAAACATTAATTACAGACCTGACAATCACTCTGTCAGTGGAAACTATCAGTCACGTGTACGATTGTTTTAGTTTTTGGTGAATCACTGAATAGAAAGCATTTAAGCAATCGTAAACAAAGCGCAGGTGCTTGTTTGGCTTTTGCGCGATTTCTTTCGTAAACTAAAATGTGCATGAGAATTGTTTTCTTTCTCCATTTGAAAGGATCTGAAATTGAATAGACAGTTTCTTAAGAAAGAGAAGCTGAAACTGTAAAACAAAAGAATCAAATGTAGAATATTTTTAATAGCACCATCGAATTAATAGCAAAGCATTTGGAAAAATAGATATTTTTCAGATTTAATGAAAATTTATTATCATTCACTAATTAATAAAATACAACTGATAATTTAAAAAATTATTAATACAATAAGACATATCTCACTTTAAAGCGAAGAAGTGATTTCAAGCCTTGTCACTTTCTACGTCCGTTTCTAGAAAACATTAATTATATACCTGACAATCACTCTGTCAGTGGAAACCATCAATCGACTGAACAATTGTTTTACTTTTGGAGAATCACTGAATAGAAAGCATTTAAGCAATCGAAACAAAGCGCAGGGGCTTTTTGGCTTTCGCGCGATTTCTTTCGTAAACAAAAATCATGTATTGTTTGCTTTCTGCATCTGAAACGATCTGAAATTGAATAGACAATTTCTTGAGGAAGAAAACTGACACTGTAAAACAAAAGTATCAAATGCGGAATATTTTTGCAATAACACCATGGAACTAAAAACAAAGCCTTTGGAAAAATAAGCTAAATAGTTTCCAAATTTAATGATAATTTGTTATCGTTTACTAATGGATAGCATACAACTGATATTTTTAAAATCTATTAATACAATAAGACGTATCTCACTTTAATACAAAGAAGTGATTTCAAGCTATTCCACTTTCTACATCCGTTTGTGGAAAACATTAATTACAAACCTGACAATCACTCTGCCAGTGGAAACCATCAGTCACGCGAGAGATTGTTTTACTTTTTGGTGAATCACTGAATAGAAAGCATTTAAGCAATCGTAAACAAAGCGCAGGTGCTTTTTGGCTTTCGCGCGATTTCTTTCGTAAACTAAAATGTGCATGAGAATTGTTTTCTTTCTCCATTTGAAAGGATCTGAAATTGAATAGACAGTTTCTTAAGAAAGAGAAGCTGAAACTGTAAAACAAAAGAATCAAATGTAGAATATTTTTAATAGCCCCATCGAATTAATAGCAAAGCATTTGGAAAAATAGATGTTTTTCGGATTTAATGAAAATTTATTATCATTCACTAATTGATAAAATACAACTGATAATTTAAAAAATTATTAATACAATAAGACATATCTCACTTTAAAGCAAAGAAGTGATTTCAAGCCTTGTCCCTTTCTACGTCGGTTTCTGGAAAACATTAATTATATACCTGACAATCACCCTGTCAGTGGAAACCATCAATCAACTGAACAATTGTTTTACTTTTGGTGAATCACTGAATAGAAAGCATTTAAGCAATCGTAAACAAAGCGCAGGTGCTTTTTGGCTTTCGCGCGATTTCTTTCGTAAACTAAAATGTGCATGAGAATTGTTTTCTTTCTCCATTTGAAAGGATCTGAAATTGAATAGACAGTTTCTTAAGAAAGAGAAGCTGAAACTGTAAAACAAAAGAATCAAATGTAGAATATTTTTAATAGCACCATCGAATTAATAGCAAAGCATTTGGAAAAATAGATATTTTTCAGATTTAATGAAAATTTATTATCATTCACTAATTGATAAAATACAACTGATAATTTAAAAAAATTATTAATACAATAACACATATCTCACTTTAAAGCAAAGAAGTGATTTCAAGCCTTGTCACTTTCTACGTCCGTTTCTAGAAAACATTAATTATATACCTGACAATCACTCTGTCAGTGGAAACCATCAATCAACTGAACAATTGTTTTACTTTTGATGAATCACTGAATAGAAAGCATTTAAGCAATCGAAACAAAGCGCAGGTGCTTTTTGGCTTTCGCGCGATTTCTTTCGTAAACAAAAATCATGTATTGTTTGCTTTCTGCATCTGAAACGATCTGAAATTGAATAGACAATTTCTTGAGGAAGAAAGCTGACACTGTAAAACAAAAGAATCAAATGCGGAATATTTTTGCAATAACACCATGGAACTAAAAACAAAGCATTTGGAAAAATAAGCTAAATAGTTTCCAAATTTAATGATAATTTGTTATCGTTTACTATTGGATAGCATATAACTGATATTTTTAAAATCTATTAATACAATAAGACGTATCTCACTTTAATACAAAGAAGTGATTTCAAGCTATTCCACTTTCTACATCCGTTTGTGGAAAACATTAATTACAAACCTGACAATCACTCTGCCAGTGGAAACCATCAGTCACGCGAGAGATTGTTTTACTTTTTGGTGAATCACTGAATAGAAAGCATTTAAGCAATCGTAAACAAAGCGCAGGTGCTTTTTAACTTTCATGCGATTTCTTTCGTAAATTAAAATACTGTGCATGATAATTGTTTGCTTTCTCTAATGATTTGAAATTAAATAGACAATTTATTGAGGAAGAAAGCTGAAACTGTAAAAGAAAAGAATCAAATGTGGAGTATTTTTATTTAATAACACCATGGAATTAAAAGGAAAGCATTTGGAAAAATAAGCTAATTATTTTCCAGATTTAATGAAAATTTATTATCATTTACTACTGGATAAAATACAACTGATACTTTAAAAAATTATTAAGAACAATAAGACATATATCACTTTAAAACAAAGAAGTGATATATTTTAAATCCCATTATTTTTCTGTATCAAAACAATCTATTTTCGTCTTTCCGTTACATAAATTACAGTTAAGAACTCGTATTTATCTAGAAGTAAAACATAAAACTAATTATACTCCTTTTATCTTAAGTTAATTTCTCTGTTGGTTAAACACGCCAGCAATTACGATTGTAACTTTCAACAATCCCAACATAATTATAAACAAAACGTTTCCTTTCCTTCAAACATTTGAAGCCTTTTCCACATTCTACGTCCGTTTCTAGAAAACATTAATTATAGACCTGTCAATCCCTCTGTGAGTGGAAACCATCAGTCAACTGAACAATTGTTTTACTTTTGGTGAATCATTGAATAGAAAGCATTTAAGCAATCGTAAACAAAGCGCAGGTGCTTTTTGGCTTTCGCGCGATTTCTTTCGTAAATAAAATCATGTATTGTTTGCTTTCTGCATCTGAAACGATCTGAAATTGAATGGACAATTTCTTGAGAAAGAAAGCTGAAACTCTAATGCTAAAGGATCAAATGTGGAATATTTTTTTAAAGGGTGGAGGTGTGGAATCTCAGTAAGAAGGTGTCGTTTTGCTGGATTCAATTCCCTCTTACGGCTTCTGATGGAACGAAATAACATGGAATGGGCGGACATTTAGGAGGGAGTTTCGCTGATTTTCTTGTGTGATTCTTCCAAAAACGTGTCTGATCTCAACACTCTAAAGATGTCTAAAAGTGTTTGCAGTGCAAAAACAGAATCTTTAAATGATAACTACTCATTACAGCACTTTTAGATTTTTACATAACTCAATTACATAATAATTAATTTTTTTTAATTGTTTATTTTTCTTTAATTAATTATAGGGTTTATTATTTGAGTAATGAATACGAAATTCCTAATAATTAAATTGTCTAAGAAATTAGATTTTTAAATTATTTTAATAAATAATATAAAGTTAAATAATTTTAATGGATTAATTTGAATAAAAAAATATTTAAACATATTTCATGAAAATAAAAATAGAAAAATTACATTACTGATAAAAAAATAATATTAGTAAAAATAATTGTGTTAAATTAAAAAAGCTTTTTAATATGTATTTTGTAATAAAGAAAAACTGGCATTTACAATTTTTTTTTATAATTGTCATGAATGCATTAAAACAATCTTTCTTATTTAAATTACGACTTAATTCCATATATATATATATTACATTAATAGTTATAGAATAGTTAATAATTTAAACCATCAAATAATAATAATAGCCTTTTAATACATCTAAATAGTACATCAAATAGGTAAAAAAGATTATAAGTGCAATTTATATGTTCATTTTTGTAAAATACAAATTTTTTATTTGCCATAAGTATTTAAAGTATATAATTAGCTCGAAAACTCTTAACATTGTTTTCGCATTATGTTAAAAAAGTCCTTTTAAAGATTCAGCTTACATAAAAATGGAAAATAGTATTAACATCTAATATTTTTTAAAGACAAATTTAGTTTAAAATTAAAATTTTAGTTTCTTTAATATATACTATGACATTAAGTTATTTTAGACATTGCATTAATTTAAATATACTTTCCTTTTTTTGTCAAATTTAAAAAAAAAGACATTCGAGTTTCTTAGAATTTTAAATAAGTAAAATAAAGCTTTTAAATTTTCATATGTTTTTGTAATTTATCATTTTTTTTTTTTTGTTCCAATAATAGCACAAAATTCATTGATAAAAATAAAAGAAAAGTGCATAAGCACTTTTTTAAAGTAGTAGTATAATTTTAGAAAGAACATTATAATGATGGTTTTAAAGAGAATATTTATTTATTTTATTTATATATATATCATAAATAAATAAATAATAACCCATTTCCTCATTTTTTTTATAGCTCGCCAGCATTTTTTAATGACAACAGAATTTACGAATTTTTTGAAGAACTTATAAATAACTGAATAACAATAAATAATAAATATAATAACAATAAATGAAAATGCGAATAAATCTAATCTTATAATAGATAGAAATACGAATAAAACAAAAAAAAAACTGGAATTAATTAAACAAATAGAAACAGAGTATGAATAAAGTAATAAATATATAAAAATAAACTGCCTTAAAAAAACCGCTGATGAATGGTATGTTTAAGATGTAAAATATTTCTTCAGGTACTTAAGATAAACAAAGTTCGTTTCTTATTCTTCCGAGGCGCAACAGCCTCATAGCCAAGGCTATCCGCCTACTAGCAGATTTTGAGACAGTAGATGTTTTCTTTTTACGGGGTAGGGTTGTCGGTAATACACACAACGCTCTACAGTCATATTAGACTAGGACCTACTGTTTAAAGTGGATTCCGAACCACTGCAAGCATCTAGCGCACCGCCGGGACACGAACCCGAAACCAGTGGCATCGAGAGCCAGAAAGCTAGTCACTCGACTATCAGGTGCTTAAAGTTCGTTTATATAGTTTAATTTGAATTTTTTCAATTAAATTAAATATATTTAAATTATTATAACTAAAAAAACAATGGAAAATTACACGTTAATTAAATATTGAATTCAGTTATAAAAGTGACGTTTTATACAAAAATAAATTACAGTCAAACGAATATGAAATCTGAAAAAGTTTAATAACACCTCCCATCAATTGTTATTAATATAACATATCCAATTATTCACCTCTTATCAATCTAGATAAAACACATTCATATTTAAATAAAAAAATGCCAGAAAAATTCCATTAGATCAAAGCAATCCATTTCCTCAATTGATATCCCTTTTTTTTTTTTTTTTTTTTTCGATATCAGTTCCCGATCAATCTCAATTTCAGGACTGCTGCGAAACGTTCGCTATTATGAGAACTACCAAAAACCGATCGGAAATGATAAATCGTAGTGCTCACCACAAGAGTTGGTGTCAATATCCGTATGAGTTCCATACATCTGACCGTGAAAGATCTCTGCAATTTATCAAAGCTACTGGAGCAGCCACTGTTCTTCTCAACTTGTTACGAGAATTACAAAGGATTGCTGTGGTTTTGATGGAATTTTAGTTAGTAAGTGTTTATGAATTGTTTAAAATTGACGGAAATTTTTTAAAATGTCAATTAACTATTTTTGTATAAAAAGTACTGCTTTTGTATGCAACAATTTGTTTTGATATATTAAATATAAAGTCGCATATCAAATTATATTCCTAAAATTGATAATTAGAATGAAAACGTAATGAGATATTTTTTTTCTATTTGGTATTAAGTGTTATGGGCCTAGATATTTTCATCTGCTTTTAAAGGAAAAACATTTACTAAAAGCTAATGAAATTATCAAAGCTACTAAAGCTGCTACTGTTCTCAACTTATTACAAGAATTAGGATTCCTGTAGCTCTGATGGAATGCATAAATTTTGCTTTTGAATGTTTATAAATTACTTAAAATGGCGGGAATTTTTAAAAAATTATAATTGCTTTTTTATGCAAAAATTTACCTTCATACATTAATTACGAAATTGCATATAAAATTAAATTCATAAAATTGATAATTATAATGAAAGCGTAATACAGTGTTTTTCTATTTGGTACTAAGTTTCATGGGCCTAGATATTTTCATCGGCTTTTCAGGGGAAACATTTACTATAAGCTGCTGAATTTATCAAAGCTACTGAAGCCGCCATTATTCTTCTCAACTTGTAGCAAGAATTAGAAAGATTTTGATATGCATTAATTTTAGATGGTGAGTGATTATGAAAGTTAGCATTTTTAAAATTTCCACTAATTTTAACTAATTATTTTTGTATTCAAAGTACTGCTTTTGCAAGCACAAACTTAGTTTCATATGTTGATTATAAATGCAAATTATGAAGTCGCATATAAAATTATATTCATAAAATTGATAATGAAAACAGAAAGTGTAATGCTGTATTTTTTCTATTTGATATTTAGTTTCATGGGCCTAGATATTTTCATCAGCATTTAAGAGAGAAAAAATTACTGAAAGTCTCTAAATTTATTAAAGCTACTGGAGCAGCTACTATTCTCCTCAACTTGTTACGAAAATTAAAAAGGTTTGCAGGGGCTCTGACGGAATGATAAATTTTAACTGGTGTGTATTTATGAAATATTTCAAATTGGCGCAGTTTATAAAAATGAGAACTATTTTTTATTCAAATATTTGCTTTCATATATTAATTATGAGAGTAAATTATGATAGTCGCATATAAAATTATATTCATAAAATTGATCATTAGAATGAAAGTGAAATGCGATATTTTTCTATTTGATATTAATATTCTATATTATATAATATATAATATATATATATTTGCATTAAATTCAATCGGTCTAAATATTTACATCAGCTTTTTAGAGAAAAACCAAGTATTTATCCAACTAAATGTTTTATATTTTTGATGGACAGACACTTTATAGCGAAAAGAACGAAATGAAAAAAGAACTATAAATCCCTATTTGGTGTAGGAATGTTGCAATCAGTAGACTATTCACTTGTTTTTACAGCTTACTACTGTCTCAATTTAATCGGGTAACTTCGCCATTTTCTGCACACTATCCAGAAAAACCAATTCGAAAATAGTCTGCACCGAGACAAGATTAGATCTGCAGTCAGGGAAGAGAGGCGGCATCATAATGGTGCACTTTGTAAAATGATAGAAAATCAACTTTTCTCCATTCTGTTTGCTCCCCTGCACTGCAGGAATGATCTTCCATTTTCACAAAGTGTGATTCGTCACAATGCAGAACGTTTTCCATTAGGGTGGGGTCGGGGTGAGCAAAACCGAAAGACTACCCTTTCCTCGATACTGAAGGTGGCAAGCCAGAACGAGATAAATGCAACAGAATTTCTTTTTATTGTGGCCGAAGTCGTAAATTCAAGCACAAATTCGTACTCTTAATGGAGCAGCAAAAGTAAAAAAATAAACAACAACAACTAAAAACAGAATATGCTCTTTTGACGAGTTTTTCCACTGGGCTGTTTTCTGAGGTAATTTGATTTACTCCCGTTTTTGAAGAAGGCAATTTCTCTCTCTCTCTCTCTAAAACACGAAATTTTCGTCGCCGAAGAATTTAGTTTATATTCCTCTTCTTCAAGAAGAAGCGTGGATGAAAGGGTTTTTTATTAACCTGTTTGCTTTCCTGTTTAGATAGCGAAAGAAAAAGAAAAGAATTAATTTAGAAAAGAACGTTGAGAAATATGAATGAGTGAAAATAATAAAAAAAAGGGTCGGGAAATACCAGAAGTTCAAAAGTAAATTTATTTTATTACTTTCGGTGGTCGTAACTTAACTACTAAACTATGCTGACATTTTGAAACGACTAAAATGATGGGGCCTGATACGTCTAACTTATTACATTCATAAGACTAATAATTAGAATGAAATTATAATGAAGCATTTTTTTCTATTTGGCATTAAGTTTCAAGGGCCTAGATTTATCATCTTTTAAGAAAAATATTTATTAAAAATTTTTGAAGCAACTATTGTTCTACTGAACTGGTTACAAGAATTAGAAACAATTGCTGTGGTTTTGAATAAACGCATAAATTTTACATGGGTGTTTATAAATTACTTAAAATTGGCGAAAATTTAAAAAAAAAAAATGTTGACTAACTGTTTTTGTATGCAAAAAAATTACCTTCATACATTAATTATGAAAGCAAATTATGATTGTCGCATATAAAACTTAATTCATAAAATTGATAATTAGAATGAAAATGTAATGTTGTATTTTGTCCTATTTGGTATTAATTTCATGGGCCAAGATATTTACATCAGCTTTTCAGGGAGGAAAAAATTTTTCTCCAACTAAATTCTTTATATTTTTGATGGACAATTTATAAGGAAATCTCTTTATAAGGAAAAAAGGAAAAAAGGAATAAAACGAATTCAAGGAAGAACTAGAAATCCCTATTTCGTGTAGGAACGATGCAATCAGTAGACTATTCATTTGTTTTTACAGATTTCATCTAAGCAACTACTGTCTCAACTTAATCGGGAAACTTCGCCATTTTCTGCAGACTATCTGGAAACACGAATTCGAAAATGGTCTGCACCGAGACAAGATTAGATCTGCAGTCAGGGAAGAGAGGCGGCATCATAATGGTGCACTTTGTAAAATGATAGAAAATCAACTTTTCTCCATTCTGTTTGCTCCCCTGCACTGCAGGAATGATCTTCCATTTTCACAAAGTGTGATTCGTCACAATGCAGAACGTTTTCCATTAGGGTGGGGTCGGGGTGAGCAAAACCGAAAGACTACCCTTTCCTCGATACTGAAGGTGGCAAGCCAGAACGAGATAAATGCAACAGAATTTCTTTTTATTGTAGCCGAAGTCGTAAATTCAAGCATGTATTCTTAATGGAGCAGTAAAAGTAAAAATAAACAACAGCAAAAACTAAAAGCAGAAAATGCTCTTTTGACGAGTTTTTCCAACTGGGCTATTTTCTCTGGTAATTTGATTTACTCCCGTTTTTGAAGAGGCCAGTTTCTCTCTTTCTCTCTCTAAAATATTAAATTTTCGTCGCCGAAAAATGTAGTTTATGTTCCTCTGCTTTAAGAAGAAACATGGATGAAACATTTTTTTTATCATCCTGTTTGCTTTCATGTTTAGATAGCGAAAGAAAAAAGAAATAAATTAAGATAGAAAAGAACGTTAAAAAATATCAATGAGCAAAAATAATAAAAAAAGGCGGGAAATATCAGAAGTTCAAAAGTAAAATTCGTTTATTACTTTCGGTGGCCGTAACGTAACTATTAAACTATGCTGAGGCCTGATATGATTACAAAGGAGAATATTTTTTAAGGTAAACATGACACAAAAAAATTCCTAAGAGAAAAAAAATTGAATAGTCGTACAAAAAAAGGTAAATATATTTTCAAACCTTTTTAACTCTATGCGTGAAATATTTTTGTTCCAGTTCTTTTCTCGTATTTTTCAATTAAAGTTTAAATATTTTTATTAAAATAAAATAAAATGAGTATTTATGTCCATTTTGTTTCTGTGGTTAAGATCAAAAAGTCGATATTTTGCTGGAACCATTTATTATGGTTGCATGTTGTAATCACCAACAAAATATATTTTTTTTGTTTCATAAGAAAACAAACACAGTCTTCTCAATTTGTTACAAGAATTAGAAAGGCTTGTTATGATTTTGATGGAACTTTAGCTGGTGAGTGGTTATAAAATATTTAAAATTGCCGAAAGTTTTAAAGATATTACCTAACTACTTAGTTCAATATTTAATTTATTATTATTATTTCAAACTTTTGCTTTCATATAATAATTATGACAGCAGACTATGAAGTCGGATATAAAATTATATTCATAAAATTGGCAGTTAGAATGAAAGTGTAAAGCGGTATTTTCTTCTATTTGGTATTAAGTTGCATGAGCCTAGCGTTTTACATCAGCTTTTCAGAGAAAAATATTTGTTCAACTAAATACTACGTATTTTTGAAGGACAAACTCTTTATAGTAAAAAAAAGGAAATGAAGAAAGAACTTTAAATGCCTATTTGGCTGTAGGAACGATGCAATCAGTAGACTATTCATTTGTTTTTGCAGCTTCTCATCTAGACAACTACTGTCTCAACTCAATCGGGAAACTTCGCCATTTTCTGCACACTATCTAGAAAAACGAATTCGAAAATGGTCTGCACCAAGACAAGATTAGACCTGCTGTCATGGAATAGAGAAGGCATTATAATGACACACTTTGTAGAATGATAGAAAATCAACTTTTCTCCATTCTGTCTGCTCCCCTGCACAGCAGGAATGGCCTTCCATTATCGCAAAGTGTGACTCGTCACAATGCAGAACGTTTTCCATTAGAGGGGGAGGGGGTTGAACAAAAAAGAACGAATACCCTTTCTTCGATAGTGAAGGTGGCAAGCCAGAACGAGATAAATGCAACAGAATTTCTATTTATTCTACCCGAAGTCCTAAATTCAAGCAGAAATTCGTACTCTTAATATAGCAGCAAAAGTAAAAAATAAACAACAACAACAACAAAAAAACAGAATATGCTCTTTTGACGAGTTTTTCCACTGGGCTGTTTTCTTAGATAATTTGATTTACTCCCGTTTTTGAAGAGGTCAGTTTCTCTCTCTCTCTCTAAAGTATGAAATTTTTGACGCCGAGAAATTTTAATTTAAAAAATTTTTAAATTTAGTTTATGTTCCTCTTCTTCAAGAACAAACGTGGATGAAACGTTTTTTTTTTTTTTTTTTTTTTTTCATCCTGTTTACTTTCCTGTTTAGTTAGCGACAGAAAAAAGAAAAGAATTAAGTTAGAAAAGAACGTTGAAAAATATGAATGAGTAAAAAAAAAAAAAATGGCGGGAAATATCAAAAGTTCAAAAGTAAATTTCGTTTATTACTTTCTGTGGCCGTAACTTAACTATTAAACTAAGCTGGTGCCTAGTACGACTAAAAGGGAGCATAATATTTTTTAAGGTAAACATGAAAAAAAAAATATTCAAAAGAGAAAATAATTGAATATTCGTACAAGAAAATGTAAATATTTTCGAACGCTTTTATTCTATGCATAAAAATACTTTATTCCAGTTCTTTGCTCGTATTTTTAAATTAAAGGTCAAATATTTTTATTAAAATAAAATAAAAGGAAAATTTATGTCCAATTTTTTTTCTGTGTTTAAGATCAACAACTCGATATTTTGCCGCAATCTTTTTTTATGCTGGCAAATTGGATTATTCAAAAAATATTTTTTTTGTTTCATAAGACAACAAACACAAACGTCTCAAATTGTTACAAGACTTAGAAAAGTTTAGTATCATTTTAGAGTAATTTTAGCTGATGAGTGGATATAAAAAATTTAAAATTGACTGAACTCTTAAAAATGTCAACTAACTATTTAATTTAATATTTAATTTATTAATATTATTTCAAACTTTTGATTTCATACAATAATTATGAAAGAAAATGATGAAATCACACATAAAATTATATTCATAAAATTGATAATTAGAATAAAAGTGTAAAAAGGTATTTTTTTAAATTTTATTTTATTTTCATGGACCTAGATATTTACATCAGTTTTTCAAGGAAAAAAATTTATTTGTTGAATTAAATGCTTTGTATTTTTGATGGACAGACTCTTTATACGGAAAAAAAGAAATGAAGAAAGATCTTTAAATCCCTATTTGATGCAGGAACGATGCAATCAGTAGACTATTCATTTGTTTTTACAGCTTTTCATCTAAACAACTACTATCTCAACATAATCGGGAAAGTTCGCCATTTTCTGCACACTATCTAGAAAAACGAATTCGAAAATGGTCTGCATCAAGACAAGATTAGACCTGCTGTCATGGAATAGAGAAGGCATTATAATGGCACACTTTGTAGAATGACAGAAAATCAACTTTTCTCCATTCTGTCTGCTCCCCTGCAATGCAGGAATGGCCTTCCATTTTCTCAAAGTGTGATTCGTCAAAATACAGAACGTGTTCTATTAGAGTTGGGGGGGCAAAAAAAAACATTTCTTCAATACTGAATGTGGTAAGCCAGAACGAGATAAATGCAACAGAGTTTCTTTTTATTGTAGACGAAATCGTAAATTCAAGAACAAATTCGTACTCTTAATGGAACAGCAAAAGTAAAAAATAAACAACAACAACAACTAAAAACAGAATATGCTCTTTTGACGAGTTTTTCCACTGGGCTGTTTTCTCAGGTAATTTGATTTACTCCCAATTTTGTATAGGGCAGTTTCTCTCTCTTTAAAATACGAAATTTTCTTCGCCGAAAAAAATGAGTTTATGTTCCTCTTCTTCAAGAAGAAACGTGGATGAAAGTTTTTTTTTTTTTTCATTATCCTGTTTACTTTAGTGTTTAGATAGCGAAAGAAAAAAACATTTAAGTTAGAAGAGAACGTTGAAAAATATGAATGAGTAAAGAAAAAAAGAAGAAAAAAAAGGGCGGGAAATATCAGAAGTTTAAAAGTAAATTTCGTTTATTACTTTCGGTGGCCGTAACTTAACTATTAAAAAATTCTGACACCTGATACGACAAAAATGGAGAATATTTTTAAGGTAAACATAACAAAAAAAATTCCAAAGAAACAAAAAAAAATGGAATAGTCGTACAAAAAAAATGTAAATATTTTCTGACGTTTTTAATTTCATGGTAATATTTGTTGCATTTGTTTGCTTGTATTTTGAAGTGAAAGATTAAATATTTTCATTAAAGTTAAATGAAATGAACGTTTATGTCCATTTTTTTCGGTGAATAAGATCAACAATTCGATATTTTGCTGGAAATATTTTTTTATGCTTTATTGTGTTAATGAAAGTAGTTCAACAAATTGGATTCAACTACAAAAGATAACATTTATTTTATAAGAGAACACAGAAAAAGCCTTCAATGGTTATTAAAAAATTCATTGTGTATTACTATTCTAAAATTCTGAATAGTATGTTAATTCAATATTTCTTAATTTAACTAATTATTTTTTGTGCTTAAAATAACAATGTTGAAAAATTATACCACATATTTCTTTGACTGAAATGTTGAGGCCTGATATGGCTATCTAATTATATTCATAAAACTAATAATTAGTATGAAATTGTAATGAAGCATTTTTTTCTATTTGGTATTAAATTTCATGGGTCTATATTTATCAGATTTTCAGGAAAAATATTTATTAAAAACTTTTGAAGCAGCCATTGCTCTTCTCAACTTGTTACGGGAATTTGAAATAATCGAAGGTTTTAATTGAATTAGTAAATTTTACATGGTGAGTGTTTATAGATTACTTAAAATTGACAGAAATTTAAAAAAAATGTTGACTAACTGCTTTTGTTTGCAAAGTACTGCTTTTGTATGAACATGTTTCATTTTATATATAAATTATGAAATCAAATTGTAAAATTGCATATAAAATTATATTCATAAAATTGATAATTACAAAGAATGTGTAATGCGCTATTTTTTCTATTTGCTATTAAGTTTCATGGGCTTAGATATTTACATTATCTTTACAGGGATAAAAAAAATATTTGTTCATCTAAATGCTTTGTATTTTTGAAGGACAAACTCTTCATAGGGAAAAACCGAAATGAAGGAAGGACTTTAAATCCCTATTTGGGGAAGGAACGATGCAATCAGTAGACTATTCATTTGTTTTTACAGCTTTTCATCTAAACAGCTACTATCTCAACTTAATCGAGAAACTTCGCCATTTTCTGCATACTGTCTAGAGAAACGAATTCGAAAATGGTCTGCACCGAGACAAGATTAGATCTGCAGTCAGGGAAGAGAGGCGGCATCATAATGGCGCACTTTGCAGAATGATAGAAAATCAACTTTTCTCCATTCTGTCTGCTCCCCTGCACTGCAGGAATGGCCTTCCATTTTCACAAAGTGTGATTCGTCACAATGCAGAACGTTTTCCATTAGGGTGGGGAGGGGGTGAGCAAAAAAAGTAAAATTACCCTTTCTTCGGTGGCAAGCCAGAACGAGATAAATGCAACAGAATTTCATTTCATTGCACACGAAGTCGTAAATTCAAGCACAAAGTCGTTCTCTTACTGGAGCAGCAAAAGTAAAAAACAACAACTAAAAACAGAATATGCTCTTTTGACGAGTTTTTCGAACTGGGCTGTTTTCTCAGGTAATTTGATTTACTCACGTTTTCGAAGAGGGCAGTTTCTCTCTCTCTCTCTAAAATACGCAATTTTAACCGCCCAAAAAATTTAGTTTATGTTCCTCTCCTTCAAGAAGAAACGTGGATAAAAGGATCTTTTTTATCATCCTGTTTATTTTCCTGTTTAGATAGCGAAAGAAAAAGAAAAGAATTCAGTTAGAAAAGAACGTTGAAAAATATGAATGAGTAAAAATAAAAAATAAAAAATGGCGGAAAATATCAGAAGTTCAAAAGTAAATTTCGTTTATTACTTTCGGGTGCCCTAACTTAACTATTAAAATATTCTGACGCCTGATACCACTAACTAATTATATTCATAAAACTAATAATTAGAATGAAATTGTAATGAAAATTTTTTTTCTATTTGGTATTAAATTTCATGGGCCTAGTTTTATCAGCTTTTCAGGAAAAATAATTATTTAAAATTTTTGCAGCAGCCATTGTTCTTCTCAACTTGTTACAAGAATTTGAAACAATTTCTGTGGTTTTAATTGAATGTCTGAAATTTACATAGTGAGTGTTTATAAATTAGTTAAAAAAAATATTGAATAACTGCTTTTGATTCCAAAGTTCTCCTTTTGTATGAAAATGTTTGCCTATATATATTAATTATTATAGTCGCATATGAAATTATATTCATAAAATTGATAATTAGAATGTAAATGTCATGTCAATCATTTTTTTCTATTGGCTATTAAATTTCATAGGTCTAAATAATTTCATGATTTTTTTTAGGTAAAAAAAAAGTATTTGGCGAACTAAATGTTTTGTATTTTTGACGGCCAACTCTTTACAGGGTAAAAAAGGAAATGAAGAAAGAAGTTTAAATCTCTATTTGATGTAGGAACGACGCAATCCGTAGACTATTCATTTGTTTTTACGGCTTTTCATTTAAACAACTACTGTCTCAATTTAATCGGGAAACTTCGCCATTTTCTGCACACTATCTAGAAAAACGAATTCGAAAATGGTCCGCTAAGACAAGATTAGATCTGCAGTCAGGGAAGAGAGGCGGCATCATAATGGCGCACTTTGTAGAATGATAGAGAATCAACTTTCCTCCTCCATTCTGTTTGCTCCCCCTGCACTGCAGGAATAGTCTTCCATTTTCACAAAGTGTGATTCGTCAGAATGCAGAACGTTTTATATTAGATTGGGGTGCTAAAAAAAGAACGACTACCCTTTCTTCGATACTGAAGGTGGCAAGCCAGAACGAGATAAATGCAACAGAATTTCTTTTTATTGTGGCCGAAGTCGTAAATTCAAGCACACATTCGTACTCTTAATGCAGCAGCAAAAGAAAAAAAATTAACAGCAACTGAAAACAGAATATGCTCTTTTGAAGAGTTTTTCCAACTAGGGTGTTTTCTGAAGTAATTTAATTTACTCCTGTTTTTGAAGAGGGCAATTTCTCTCTCTCTCTCTCTCTCTAAAATACGAAATTTTCGTCGTCGAAAAATTTAGTTTATGTTCCTCTTCTTCAAGAAGAAACGTGGATGAAAGGTTTATTTATCCTGTTTACTTTCCTGTTCGGATAGCGAAAGTAATAGGAGAAGAATTAAGTTAGAAAAGAACGTTGACAAATAAGAACAAGTGAAAAAAAATATCAAAAATTATAAAAGTAAATTTCGTGTATTATTTCCGTGGTCGTAACATAATTATTAAACTATGCACAGGATATTAAATATTAAACTATGCTATGATACGACTAACTAATTATTTTATTAAAACTAATAATTAGAATGAAATTGTGATGAAACATTTTTTTCTATTTGGTATTAAATTTCATGGAGATAGATTTATCAACTTTTCAGGAAAATATCTTTTAAAAACTAAAGAAGCCATTGTTCTTCTCAACATGTTACAAGATTTAGAAATAATTGCTGTGAGTTTTGATTGAATGCAAAAATTCTTACATGGTGAGTGTTTATATATTACTCAAAATTAGAGGAAATTAAAAAAATAATTGTTGATTAACTGCTTTTGTTTGCAAAGTACTGCTTTTGTATTAAAATATTTGCCTTTATATATTAATTATGAGAATAATTTAGTATAGTCACATAATAAAATATATTCATAAATTGATAATGAGAATGAAAATGTAATACGGTATATTTCTCTATTTGGTATTAAATTTCGTGGGCATAGATATTTACATAAGCTTTTCAGGGACAAAAAGGTATTTATCCAAAGAAATACTTTTTATTTTTGATCGACAAACATTTTATAGGGAAAAACAGAAATGAAGAAAGAACTTTAAATCCCGGTGTGGTGTAGGAACGATGCAATCAGACTATTCATTTGCCTTTACAGCTTTTCATCTAAACAACTACTGTCTCAACTTAATCGGGAAACTTCGCCATTTTCTGCACACTATCTAGAAAAACGAATTCGAAAATGGTCTGCGCCAAGACAAGATTAGATCTGCAGTCAGGGAAGAGAGGCGGCATCATAATGGCGCACTTTGCAGAATGATAGAGAATCAACTTTCCTCCTCCATTCTGTTTGCTCCCCCTGCACTGCAGGAATAGTCTTCCATTTTCACAAAGTGTGATTCGTCAGAATGCAGAACGTTTTATATTAGATTGGGGAGCAAAAAAAAAAACGACTACCCTTTCTTCGATACTGAAGGTGGCAAGCCAGAACGAGATAAATGCAACAGAATTTTTTTTTATTGTAGCCGAAGTCGTAAATTCAAGCACACATTCGTACTCTTAATGGAGCAGGAAAAGTAAAAAATAAACAACAACAACAACTAAAAACAGAATATGCTCTTTTGACAAGTTTTCCACTGGGAGTTTTTCTCAGGTAATTTGATTTGCTCCCGTTTTTGAAGAGAGCAGTTTATCTGTCTCTAAAATATGAAATTTTCGCTTGCCGAAAAATTTAGTTTATGTTCCTCTTCTTCAGGAAGAAACGTGGATGAATGGTTTTTTTTTCTATTATCCTGTTTACTTTCCTGTTTAGATAGTGAAGGAAAAAAAACTGGAAAGAAAAGAATTAAGTTAGAAAAGGACGTTGAAAAATATGAATGACTAAATATAATAAAAAAGGGCGGGAAATATCAGAAGTTTAAAAGTAAATTTCGTTTATTACTTTCGGTGGCCGTAACTTAACTATTAAACTATGTTGAGGTCTGATACGACTAAAATAGAAAATAATATTTTTAAGGTAAACATGACACAAAAACATTCCAAAGAGTGAAAAAAATGGAATAGTCGTACAAAAAAAAAAAAGGTAAATATTTTCCAACGCTTTTATTTTTATGCGTGAAAATATTTTATTCCAGCAGTTCTTTGGTCGTATTTTTCAAATAAGGATTAAATATTTTTATTAAAATAAAATAAAATGAACATTTATGTCCATTTTCTTTATGTGGTTAAGATCCACAAGTCGATATTTTGTTGGGATCACTTTTTATGATTGCAAGTTGGATTCATCTACAAAAAAAAACACAATCTTCTCAACTTGTTACAAGAATTACAAAGGATTACTTTGTTTAGATGGAATTTAGCTAGTGAGTGCTTATGAAATTTTTAAAAATGATTTTTGTTTCTAAAGGCTTTTTGTGTGCAAAGATTTGCTTTCATATATTAATTATACAAGCAAATTATGGAGTCGCTTATAAATATATATGCATAAAATTCATAATTAAAAGAAAAGTGTAATGCTGTACTTTTCTATTTGGTATTAAGTTTCATGAGCTTAAATAATTTCTTTAAGTTAAAAAAACATATTTGGCCTACTAAATACTTTGTATTTTTGATGGACAAATTCTTTATTGGGAAAAACCGAAATGAAGAAAGAACTTTAAATCCCATTTAGTGTAGGAATGATGTAATCAGTAGACTATTCATTTTTTTTTCAGCTTTTCATCTAACGAACTACTGTCTCAACTTAATCGGGAAACTTCGCCATTTTCTGCACTTTATCTGGAAAAATGAATTCGAAAATGGTCTGCGCCCAGACAAGATTAGATCTGCAGTCAGGGAAGAGAGGCGGCATCATAATGGCGCACTTTGCAGAATAATAGAAAATCAACTTTTCTCAATTCTGTCTGCTCTGCTGCATTGCAGGAATAGCCTTCCATTTTCTCAAAGTGTGATACGTCACAAACAGAACGTTTTCCATTAGAATAGAGAGGGGTGAAGGGAAAAAACGACCACACTTTCTTCGATACTGAAGGTGGCGAGCCAGAGCGAGATAAACGCAACATAATTTCTTTTTATTGTGGCCGAAGTCGTAAATTCAAACACAAATTCGTACTCTTAAAGGAGCAGCAAAAGTAAAAAATAAACAACAACTAAAAACGGAATATGCTCTTTTGACGTTTTTTTCCAACTGGGCTGTTTTCTCAGGTAATTTGATTTTCTCCAATTTTTGAAGAGGGCAGTTTCTCTGTCTCTCTCTAAAATACGAAATTTTCGTGCGCCGAAAAATTTAGTTTATGTACCTCTTCTTCAAGAAGAAACGTGGATGAAAGGCTTTTTTTTTATCATCCTGTTTACTTTCCTGTTTAGATAGCGAAATAAAAAAAAAAGAATTAAGTTGAACGCAACATAATAATATGAACGATGAAAAATATGAATGAGTAAAAAAAAAATAATTAAATAAAAGGGCGGGAAATATCAAAAGTTGAAAAGTAAATTTCGTTTATTACTTTCGGTAGCCGTCAAACTATTAAACTATGCTTAGGTCTGATATGACTAAAATGATGTGGCCTGATACGACTAACTAATTTCATTCATAAAAGTATTAATTAGAATGAAATTGTAAAGAAGCATTTTTTTCTGTTTGGTATTAAATTGCATGGGCCTAGATTTTCACATAACCATTTCAAGGAAAAAAAAATTATTGAAAGCTACTGAATTTATGAAAGCTACTGAAGCTGACATTGTTCTTCTCAACTTTTTTATAAGAATTACAAAGGATTGTTGCGGTTCTGACGGAATACATAAATTTCAGCTGGTGAGTATTTATAAAATATTTAAAATCGACAGAAATTTAAAGAAATGTTAATAACAATTTTTGTATGCAAAAATTTGCCTTAATATATTAATTATGAAGTCGCTTATAAAATTATATTCATTCAATTGGTAACTAAAATGAAAATGTAATCAGTTAGTTTTTCTATTTAGTATTCAATGTCATTAGCCTAGATATTTACATCAGCTTTTCAGGGGAACAAACAAAATATTTGTCCAACTAAATGCTTTTTGTTTTTGATGGCCATACTCTTTATAGGGAAAAACGGAAATGAAGAAAAAACTTTAAATCCCTATTTGGTGAAAGAACGATGCAATCAATATACTATTCATTTGTTCCTTCAGCTTTTCATCTAAACAACTGCTATCTAAACTTAATCAGGGAACTTCGCCATTTTCTGCACACTATCTAGAAAAACGAATTCGAAAATGGTATGCACCGAGACAAGATTGGATCTGCAGTCGGGGAAGAGACGCGGCATCATAATGGCGCACTTTGTAGAATGATAGAAAATCAACTTTTCTCCATTCTGTCTGCTCCCCTGCACTGCAGGAATGGCCTTCCATTTTTACAAAGTGTGATTCGTCACAATGCAGAACGTTTTCCATTAGGGTGAGGGGGAGGTGAAAAAAAAACCAACAACAACTACCCTGTCTTCGATACTGAAGGTGGCAAGCGAGAACGAGATAAATGCAATAAAATTTCTTTTTATTGTAGCCGAAGTCATAAATTCAAGCACACAAATTTGTACTCTTAATGGAGCAACAAATGTAAAAAATAAACAACTACAACTAAAAACAGAATATGCTCTTTTGACGAGTTTTTCCAACTGGGCTGTTTCCTCAGATAATTTAATTTACTCCCGTTTTTGAAGAGGGCAGTTTCTCTCTCTCTCTCTCTAAAATACGAAATTGTTTTTGAGCCGAAAAATTTAGTTTATGTTCCTCTTATTCAAGAAGAAACATGGATGAAAGGTATTTTTTTATCATCCTGTTTACTTTCCTGTTAAGATAGCGAAAGAAAAAGAAAAGAATTAATTTAGAAAAGAACATTGAAAAAATATGAATGAGTAAAAAATAAATAAAAAAATGGTCTAGCAGATATAGCAGAAGTTCAAAAGTAAATTTTTTTTTATTACTTTCGGTGACCGTAACTTAACTATTAAACTATGCTCAGGCCTGATACGACTAAAATGGAGAATATATTTAAGGTAATTATGATAGAAAAAATGGAAAAGTCGGTCAAAAAAAGGTAAATATTTTTGGACGTTTTTAATTTTATGCGAGAAAATATTTTGTTCAGTTGTTTGCTTGTATTTTTAAGTGAAAGACTAAATATTTTCATTAAAGTAAAATTAAATGAACATGTATATCCAATTTTTTCGGTGGATAATATTAACAAGTCGATATTTTGCTGAAAATATTTTTTTATAGTTTACTAGCTATAATGAAGGAAGTTCAACCAATTGGATTCAACTACAAAAAATACTTTTAACTCATAAGAAAACAGTAAAAATGCCTTCAATGATATATTAACTTACGCCTACTCTATAATTGTAAATCATATGTAAAATATATACACATGTTTTTTATGTTAATAAATTCTGTGCTCTTCAAACAGCTATATTGAAAATATACCACATATTCCTGTGCTTGTTTTTATGGAACTTTAAATCCCTATTTGGTGTAGGAACGATGCAATCAGTAGACTATTCATTTGTTTTTACAGCTTTTAATCTAAACAACTACTGTCTCAACTTAATAGGGAAACTTCGCCATTTTCTGCACACTATCTAGAAAAAACGAATTCGAAAATGGTCTGCACCGAGACAAGATTAGATTTGCAGTCAGGGAAGAGAGGCGGCATCATAATGGCGCACTTTGTAGAATGATAGAAAATCAACTTTTCTCCTTTCTGTCTGCTCCCCTGCACTGCAGGAATAGCCTTCCATTTTCGCAAAGTGTGATTCGTCACAATGCAGAACGTTTTCCATTAGGGAGGGGAAGGGGGTGAAGGAAAAAAACGACCTTCCTTTCTTCGATACTGAAGGTGGCAAGCCAGAACGAAGATAAATGCAACAGAGTTTCTTTTTATTGTAATCGAAGTCGTATATTCAAGCACAAATTCGTACTCTTAATGGAGCAGCAAAAGTAAAAAATAAACAACAACAACGAAAAACAGAATATGCTCTTTTGACGAGTTTTTTCACTGGGCTGTTTACTCAGGTAATTTGATTTAATCCCGTTTTTGAAGAGGGCAGGTTCTGTATCTCTCTCTAAAATACGAAATTTTCGTCGCCGTAAAATTTAGTTTATGTTCTTCAAGAAGAAACGTGGATGAAAGGTGCTTTTTTTATCATCTTGTTTACTTTCCTGTTTAGATAGCGAAAGAAAAAGAAAAGAATTTATTTAGAAAAGAAAGTTGAAAAATATGAACGAGTAAAAATAATAAAAAATTTCGTTTATTACTTTCGGTGGCCGTAACTAAACTTTTAAACTGTGCTAATGCCAGATATGACTAAAATGGAGAATAATATTTTGAAGCTAAACATGACACAAAAAAATTCCAAGGAGACAAAAAAATGGAATTGTCGTACAAAAAAATAAGTTAAATATTTAGGATGTTTTTAAATTTATGCGGAAAATATTTTGCTCCATTTTTTTTGCTTGTATTTTTAAGAGAAACACTAAATATTTTCATTAAAGTAAAGTATAATGAACAGCATGTCCATTTTTTTCTGTGGATAAGATCAACAAGTCAATATTTTGCCGGATTATTTTTTATGGTTTACTTGCGCTGATGAAGGAAGTTCAACAAATTGGATTCAACTACAAAATATAATTTTTTATCTTATAATAAAATCAAAAAAGAGCCTTTAATCGTTATTAAAAATTTCATTATCTTACACCTACTCTAGAATTCGAAATACTTTGTAAAATTTATACACATGTTTTTTTATTTTTATTTTAACAAATTCTGTGTGCTTCAAAGAACAAGACTATTGAAAATATACAACATATTTCTTTGCTTGTTTTTATGAATAACACAGAAAGAATCAAAAGGATTTTGAGATTTTTTTACTTATTTTTTTAGCTTTAAATTTAAAGTATGCATGTAAAAAAATCATGGAATTTCATATTATATATATTGCGAAAACAAATGCAGTTTGGAATGTTTCTTACCCTATTGGTAGACAGCAACATCTAGATTAGAAACAAGTCCATGAATCTATGTGGTTGCATGGAAGGAAGGAAGAAAAAGGGGGGGGCAGCTTCTATTGTGATGGAGCACCCGTAGGTAGGTGTCAGATGTAGATAGATGTCTGACTTGACTCTGTGACGCTGACTTTTTACGGGTTATTGTTATCAGCACTACGCCCAACGCTCTAGTCTATTTTATAAAAATATAATTCTAATGATTTGGTGACAATTTACCTCTTAAGTTCTTATAAAACGGCTAGCTTTGTCAATTTCAAAGGAAATCAAACTGCAGTTACCACTCAGATATCGACCTCTACTTACCACTCTATGTGCGCTGTTCCACCTTTTATCTTTAATAGCTCCACTGCATGAAGCATTTTATCGTTCATTTCACGGGAACCAATGAAAGAGCGTGGTTTCTGGTAACACGACTTTTCTCATCCGCAGACAAGTTTGCTAAATGTCCCGCACATCTTAAACTTATAGTAGGAGTCGAAAGTATATGTATAGTATGGGTATAGTAGGTGATGAATATACCGGTTCTCGTTAGATCACCGAAGTCAAGCATCATTGGACGCGCCCAGTACTTGGGTGGGTGACCACCTGGGAACGCCGCGTGCCGTTGGCATTCACAAATTTGGGACCTGAATGGCCGAGTGTCTAGCGCTCTGGCGCTCGGTGCCACAAGTTTCGGGTTCGAATCCCGGCGGTGCCATGAATGTTTGTAGTGGTTCGGAATCCAATTTAAGCCGTAGGTCCCGGTCTCCTATGACCGTAAGAGCGTCATGGAGCCAAAGTCAGACTTCTACCTACGGGTGCTCCATCACAACAGAAGCTGCTTCCTTCTCCTTCAATCATGAGTACGTATGAGCTCGTGGGCTTGGCCAGCCAAGTGGGATAAGAAACAACAAACAACAACAACATAGTAGGAAAGTTGGTATGAGTTTTCTTCACGTTAAAGAAAATGAAATACACCTGTGTGATATATACTAGGCTTAGACCCTTAATGTACAACAAAACATTATTGAATTAAGATAAATAAATGCATGTAAATGTTACACATTGTGCATAGTAAATGCTTTACATAGCATACGCCACAAAAGGAATGCGAATCAGATAATGGATCATTTTTAAACGTAATTGTCGTACAATACGTGATATTAATACATTACGCTTCTTTAACATCAACTTTTGGTTCCCAGAAACTACATTTACATAACCTACGAATCCGAAAACCATGTTTTTGGACTGAACATTTAGCAAAGTTCTGAATCTGAACATTTGTACGAAATTAACAATAATTACTTAATCTCCATGTAAAAGAGCAAATTGGCTTTTAACTCAAGTCCGGCTATTTTGGATTCCGTGTCATGTTGCGTAACGGTTTTAAATAATTGGCTGCACCCACCCTAATTTGCGGATTGGATACGTCCGAAAGCATTAAGTAATCAGGAAATGAAAACTGTATAATTACGCACATTTTTCGCCTGCTGTCAATTCAATTGTTAGAAGTCGTTGCTAAGCAACCGAATTAGAATTCCATTTCATCAAATTTTCAGTTATTATCTTATTTTTTATGTCCTTTTTTTTATACTGGAAAATAGTTACAATTTATTTTTGTTCTATTGTTATTATTCTATTCTTGAAATTAATTTTCTGATAAAAAATTCAGTCTTTTTTTTGTGTAAAATTTACGCACAAAAAATGTAAATCATATCAGTGGAAATATGATCATTTTGTGTGCATGCGTTATCCAAGTGTATTCTGGTTGAAATCTGTTAATGGGTTTTCGGTTATTATCTATTTTTTATTCTTTTTTTAATGGAAATTAGTTGCATTCAATTTTTATTTTAGTAATATTATTTTATTATTAAATATAATTTCTTGATAAATATTTCAGACTTTTTTGGGGAAAAATTCACACAAAAAAATGTAAATCATATCAGTGGAAACGTGACCATTCTGTGTGTATACGTTTTTCAGGTGTATTCAGGTTTCGCTGTTAGTGGTTTCAAGGTGGCTAATGGTTTTTCAATTATTATCTTACTTTTATGTCTCCTTTTAATGGTAAGCAATTGCATTTTATTTTAATTCTATTATTAATATTCTATTTTTAATTCATATTTCCTGATAAATATTTCACTTTTATTGGGTAAAATTCACGCACAAAAATGTAAAATATCTCAATCATTCATGATAAATCTGTGCGCATGCATTATTCAGATGCATTCAGGTTCCAATCTGCTAGTGGCTTTCAAGTTATCTTTTTTACTGGAAAATAGTTTTATTTTATTTTTATTCTATTATTATTTATAATTTTCTGATACAAATTTCCGACTTTTTTGTGTAAAATTCACGCATAAAAAACATCTCAGGGGAAACGTGATCGTTATTCAAATGCATTCAGGTTCCAATCTGCAAGTGGTTTGCATTGCAATCAATACTTTCAAAAACAAAGAGTACTCTAGTGAGTATTGACAACATGCACAAAGCGCCTTGCATCAATATCCAGATTACCTGGTAATGAGTTTTTACATTTTTTCCTTATACAACCCATAAATGCGGGAAATTTCCGCTAAAAGTCATCCAAAAGGAAATACCTTCTTCATCGATAGGCTATTCGTAGCATACGAGGCTCAACAATAATAAAAAAATAACAACATATAATGTTCAACAACATTAAAATATAAAAAGAATATCAAATTTTTCATTAAAAAATATATATTTTACAGTCAACAACAACAGAAAAAAATATTGAAATAAGAGATATTTTATTATCATTTCTTCATGATAAAATTATAAATGTTTTAAAAATTATGATATCTATTTAGAAATTAATTTTTTAAATTTATTTTGAAAAATATTTTATTTATTAAATCATTTGAATTAATCAAAAAAGTTTAAAATATATGTTTGTATTTTTTAATCCAGTAACTTATATTCAATCATAATATTAAGATAATTAACATTTCAAAATTATTTGTTAGAAACTTTGGCACGTCCCTTTTAAATAACTTATATAATTTTTTATAACTTATGATTTAAACAAAGTGCAATAATATGTCGTAATTTCATTACTTAACCCATTCTGTGTGAAAGTGGTTTAAAACTCCATTTATTCATGCATGGAATTTTTTTTAATTTTGATGATGCCTTCAAATCTTTTATTGTGCTGGTAGATCGTCACAAAATATCATACAAAACAGGTTTGAGTACAATATTAAAAATTAACATTTTATATATACTATGTGTTTTTAAGAAACCTTTTTCATATGCTGCATAAAAAAAATCATACAAAACTTTATGCAAAAAAAAATTGTACAAAAAACACTATACTAAAAAGTCACACTAAAATCAAAAAGAAATCGCACAAAAAAAAAATTTTAAAAATTGCTCGAAACACAACACAAAATATAGCACTAAAATCATCATTAAAAAATTGCACCGAAAACATCATGAAAAATCGCAAGAAAAGCATCATGAAAAATCGCACAAAAACGTCATACAAAATTATTGTTTAAAAATATCTTACAAAATCATCGTTAAAAAATATCGCACAAAATTCAACTTACCAAATAAAAACACAAAAACGTCATATGCAAAAAATCGCACGAAACCAAGTTTTAGCGTATTTTTTTTTCCATCAGAAACGAAAAAATTGTGACAATTATTGACGCAAAAATAAAAATAATACATACATGTCTCATTTTTATTAACTCATTTTTCTAAAATTAAATATAAAAAAAACCAATTCATTTAATTCATGCTTTTATTTGGACTTACAGAGAAAAGCACTTTTGTTGCATTTATTAAATGCACCAGCGCAGTAACACCTGAAAAGCAAGCTACACAAATCATCCACTATTTTCCAACTCCTGAAAGTCCTTAAAATAGTATGAGTGTAACTGTCCGGGCTCTACACTCAACTTCCCGAACGCGAGATGGATAATTGCCCACAGGGGAGCTGCCGGATAGTTGGCAAACGTGTTAACGAAGATTTATCCGCCGGACGCATTGATGGATTGAATCTCTGCCGTCCAAAATCCTCGCTGTCCTTGTTGCAGTTTCTATTTAATCCCAAAATAGTGCCCAAATGGGCAAGAGTCATGACGGAACAAAACGACGCGGAATTGCTGACGCAAATCATTTAGAAACGGATCTGAATGAAAAGGAAAGGGTTTATTTTATAAAACCCTAGCAGAAACAAGTAATATAAAAAAACAAAAAATTTAAGTCAATTCCTACTTTTTTTTCACTATATTGCAGAAAGTCCTTTATAAATAATGTTCATTCATTTTTTTAAGTTTATCTGGCGCTAACTATTGGTAAATATATGCAACTTAAATCTAAAAAAAACTAAAATTAATTAATTAAATTTAATTACTGAATTATTACTTGAAAAAACTGTATTAACATCCAGTGTCATCCACTACAAGTTAAAAAAAAATGTATTTGAACTTCAGTGGATGAATAAAAGGTATTTTATGAACGATTGAAAATTTGAACAAGATATATATAGGGAGAGTGTGAGCTAATAGAAGGAATTGAAAAAATTTGGGTTTAAAGGATTTAAGGTTGTTAACAATCGTGGAAAAGCAAGTACCTTATGAATAAGTAATATAAAAAAAAAACTTTAAAGTAAATTCATAGTTTTTTTGCACTATATTGCAAAAAGTCCTTTATAAATAAAGTTGAAATTTTCCTCTTACGTCTGGCGCCATCTATTGGTAGATACATGCAACTTAAATCTTAAATCTAAAAAAAACTAAAATTAATTACTTAAATTTAATTATTGAATTAATATTTGAAAAAACTGTATTAACATCCAGTGCCATCCACTACAAGTTAAAAAAAATGTATTTGAACGTGAGTGGATGAATAAAATGTATTTTATTAAAGATTGAAATTAACTGTCCGGGCGATCCACTCAACTGCCTGACTTCCCGAACGCCAGAAGGATAATTGCGCACAGGGGACCTGCCGGATAGTTCGCAAACGTGTTAACGAAGATCTATCCGGCGGACGCATTGATGGATTGAATCTCGAGCCGTCCAAAATCCTCGCTGTCCTTGTTGCAGTTGCCATCTAATCCCAAAATAGTGCGCAAATGGGCAAGAGTCATGACGGAACAAAACGACGCGGAATTGATGAAGCAAATCATTTAGAAACGGATCAAAATGAAAAGGAAAGGGTTTATTTTATAAAACCCTCACAGAAAAAATAAGAATTTAAAGGATTCAAGGGTGTTAACACTCGTGGAAAAGCGAGTAGCTTTTCAATGTGTGTTCAAACTGCTGATTTAATTTGACTTCATCCGTAATCTAATATATATATATTTAAAAGTCTTTTTTTAACAAAACAAACGCTGTGTTATGATATACGATCAACCATTTCCTTGACGTTATAATTAGGAAGTATCAAACCAATTATATAATTAATTTAAATTTTTTTAAAGTTTTTTAAAATTTTAACAGCGTATATATATTTTGTATATAGGTTATTATTTTTGAATGCTTTTAATTAAAATCAATCGATAATGTAATGAAAGATATGTAGCAAATTCTATGTTATCCAGCGCATGCTACTGGAAACAGATACACAACATTCACTATTTGCAACCATATATAACGAAGACTATCACAAAATCTCTAATAATTAATCAGAAAGATGAGCATCCTCCTTACAAACGGAATAATTCCTTACGGAATAAACGTACCCATACCCGATGTACATAAGGGAACTTTCAGCTCGACTCTGCTTATTTGAGTTTTAAAATTTATTAGTACGGAAACTGGTAATGGTTCGCTTCTGCCTTTTGAATAGTGTATTGGGCGTCCAAATCAACAATTGAAAACTAGACAAATAATGACAAACCGAAAGCCTTCCTTTTTTTTCTCCAGGGATTGGTACAGTAAATCTGTAGGCTGGAATATCCTTCCACTGAAATCTAGAAGGAGGAGTGGAGGTTATAAAACCCAAAAATGCCACCTTTGTTGTGTTCTACCAAAATCGTAGTAGCAAAACTTCATCTACATCTCACCCGAAACTGTAAGCGATCTGATTGCCAATGGAACCATATGCTTCAGGTTCGAATCCTGGCGAGGGCCTGGATGTTTGTTAGTGGTTTGGAATCCATGTTAAACTGTAGGTCCAGTGTGTAACCCAACGTGGGCACAAAATGACCGTAGAGTAGCAAACCAACCCAATACAGAAACTGTAAAGTGGCATCGTATTTCGCAGCATAATGACATAGTCAGTACAGAAACCGAATAAAATAATACAGAAACTTAAAGCAATATCCTTCAAGGCACTCCAACTCTTATTTCATGGATCACGTTCAACATTTTTCTCATCATAATCCCAAAACTCGGATTTTTAAACTACCAAACAGAACGCAGAAAATACAGAAAAGGATAGAGGGAAAAAAACGAAAGGCAGAAAGTAGCAGAACGTGGAGTTTGGCTACTATTCACCAGCATATTAACTTGTCAAATTAGCGTCATTAATCTGAAGTCACATTTCTTCACACTAACTTAATATTCACACTATTCCAACAACAAACAGCGCATACGCTATCCGATCCCGCACGCAAAGCCATAAAGTATCCCGAATTCCCACACGAATAATAATCTTGGAAAAGTTTTATCTTCAACGCTCGCTCTTTTCTAATCGCGCAGAAAGCACTTTACAATGGCTCTCAGAATGGTAACGCAACGGCTGCAAGCTGCTGTCATTAATATTACCAATGTACTTTAAGATCCACAACCAGAGGGTTCTAGGAGTTTTAATGGAAATTCCTGAATTGCCACAAATTTCCGCGTAACGTTTATTCGCTGGCTGCGATGGACTGCAAATAAGTCTAATTCGTTTGCAAGTTTTAGAACTCTAATTAGGCAACCATTCATACCCCGTACCATGAAAATGTACGGTTTTAACCTTTTATTATTCTAATACACTCACATGAGGGTTTTTTTTTGAAGGATTAATATTTCGTAATGAAGAGGATTGGTTTAATTACTTTTATTATGATTTTTCATTTAATATTCATAATAATTCAGTAAGAAAAAAAATGGGATAAATAATAAATATACTCCAAGAATAAGGCCCACATATGTGGTGGCTTGATATGGTTTGTAGCACTACAGTTATTTTCTGCACACTTTGACCAAATACATAGCATCATAGAGTTAAGGTGAATTCCCAACCACTTAGAAACATCCATGCCATCACTGGGACTCAAACCTGAAGCCTATGGTACGAAAAGCCAAAGTGTTTTCAAATTGGCCATCAGCCCGCCGACACATATGGCTGTTGAGCCTTATATATGTGCTTTATATTTTTTACAAATATAATGAGTTTGTCGTAGACATTTTGTTTTGCCGTAATATTGTTAAGAATTTTTAAGTTCTATTTTTTAGAACAGTGCCTTATAGTCTCTAGCCACATCCATGCCACCACCAGGATTCGAACCTGAATTATGTGGTTCCAAAGGCCAAAGTTCGAGATGCAGGAGGGGAGGTTGTAAAACCCTCCAATGCCACCTTTGTTGTGTTCTTCCATAATCGTAATTGCACAACTTTATTTACATCTTTCCCGAAATTGCAAAAAGGATCGTATTTTGCAATATAATGATATAGTGAGTACAGAAACCTAATAAAATAATACAGAAACTTAAAGCAATATCCTTCAAAGCACTCCAGTCCATATTTCACGGATCACGTTCAACATTTTTCCCATCACAATCCCAAAACTCAACTTTTAAAGTACCAAACAAAACGCAGAAAATACAGAAAACGATGGAAGAAAAAAAACGAAAGACAGAAAGCAGCAGAACGTGGAGTTTGGTTATTACTCACCAGTATATTAACTTGTCAAATTAGCGCCATTAATCTGAAGTCACATTTCTTCACACTAACTTAATATTCACACTATCCAACAACAAACAGGGCATACGCTATCCGATCCCGCACGCAAAGCCATAAAGTATCCCGAATTCCCACACGAATAATAATCTTGGAAAAGTTTTACCTTCAACGCTCGCTCTTTTGTAATCGCGCTGAAAGCACTTTACAATGGCTCTCGGAATGGTAACGGAAAGGCTGCGAGCTGCTTTCATTAATATTACCGATGTAATTTAAGATTCACAACTAGAGGGTTCTAGGAGTTTTAATGGAAATTGCTGAATTGCCACAAATTTCAGCGTAACATTTGCTCATAGGCTGCGATGGACTGCAAATAACTCTAATTCGTTTGCTAGTTTTAGAATTCTAATTAGGCAACCATTCACACCCCATACCATGAAAATGTACAGTTTTAACCTGTTGTTATTCTAAAAGACTCACATGAGTTTTTTCCCCAACCATAAATATTCGATATAGAATATAATTAATTTAATTAATTAAATTGTGATTTTTTCATTTAATATTCATAAGAATTCAGTAAATAAAAAAAAAATGGTAAAATAATAAATATGCAGACAAATAGGCCCACATATGTGTCTTGGTTTGGTTTGTAGCTCTATGGTTATTTTTTGCACACTTTGGCTAATTAGCTAGAGTCATACAGTTAGAGCAGAATTCCCAACAACTAACAAACATCCATGCCATTGCCAGGATTTAAATCTGAAACATGTGGTATAAAAGGCCAGAAAGCTAGCCAATTGGCCATCAGGCTGCCAATTGGCCATCACATAGGGCAATTGAGCGTACATTTTTCACAAATATAATGAATTTGTCATAGACATTTTGTTTTGCCGCAATATTGTTTAGAATTTTTAAGTTCTATTTTTTAGAAGAGTGCCTTATAGTCTCTAGTTACATCCATGCCCCCACCAGGATTCGAATCTGAAGTCTGTGGCACGAAAGTCGAGATGCAGGAGTGGAGGTTGTAAAACACTCAAATGCTACCTTTGTTGCGTTCTTCCAAAATCGTAGTTGCACAACTTCATTTACATCTCCCCCGAATATGTAAAGTGCCATCGTATTTCGGAACATAATGACATAGTGAGTACAGAAACCGAATAAATCAGTGCAGAAACTTACAGCAATATCCTTCAAAGCACTTCATATTTCACGGATCAAGTTCTACATTTTTCACAACATAATCCTAGAACTCGGATTTTTAAACTACCAAATAGAACGCAGAAAATACAGAAAACGATAGACGGAAAAAAAAGAAAAACAGAAAGTAGCAGAACGTATAGTTTGGCTATTATTCACCAGCATATTAACTTGTCACATTAGCGCCATTAATCTGGAGTCACATTTCTTCACACTAACTTAATATTCACACTATCCAACAACAAACAGCGCATACGCTATCCGATCCCGCACGCAAAGCCATAAAGTATCCCGAATTCCAACACGAATAATAATCTTAGAAAAGTTTTACCTTCAACGCTCGCTCTTTTCTAATCGCGCAGAAGGCACTTTACAATGGCTCTCAGAATGGTAGCGCAACGGCTGCGAGCTGTTGTGATTAATATTACCTATGTATTTTAAGATTCACAACCAGAGGCTTCTAGGAGTTTTAATGGAAATTCCTGAATTGCCACAAATTTCCGCGTAACGTTTGCTCCCTGGCTGCGATGGACTGCAAATAACTCTAACTCGTTTGCAAGTTTTAGATCGCTAATTAGACAACCATTCTTACCCCAGAGCGTGAAAATGTACTGTTTTAACCTTTTATTATTCAAAACGAGTCAATATGAGTTTTTGTTTTCTCAAGGAAAAATATTTCAAATTGAAAAGGATTGATTTAATTACTTCTATAATAGTTTTCATTTAATATTCATAACAATTCAGTAAGTAAAAAAATGGGAAAATTATAAATATAGATAAAAAATAAGGTCCACTGATGTGACTTTGTGTGGTTTGTAGCTCTACGGTTATTATTTGCACACTTTGTCTAATTAGAGGGGATCATACAATTTAAGGTGAAATCCTACCCACTCACAGACATCCATCCCATTGCCAGGATTCGAACCTGGAACCTGAGCTATCCATGGCCAGTACGCTAGCCAATTGGCCATCTGGCCGCCCACACATAGAGCAGTTTAGCCTTACATTTTTGCTTTACATTTTTCACAAATATATTGAGTTTGTCGTAGACATTTTTTTGGCTGCAATATTCTTAAGAAATTTTAAGTTCTATTTTACAGAATAGTGCCTTATAGTCTCTAGTCACATCCATGACACCCCCAGGATTCGAACCTGAAGTATGTGATACCAAAGGCCAGAGTTGAAATACAGGAGGGGAAGTTGTAAAATCCTCAAATGCTACCTTTGTTGTGTTTTTCCAAAATCGTAGTTGCACACCTTCATCTACATCTCTCGCGAAACTGCAAAAAGGATTGTATTTTGCAGTATAATGACGTAGTGAGTACAGAAACCGAATAAAATAATACAGAAACTTAAAGCAATATCCTTCAAGGCACTCCAACTCATATTTCACGGATCACGTTCAACATTTTTCACATCATAATCCCAAAACTCAATTTTTAAAGTACCAAACAAAACGCAGAGAATACAGAAAAAGGTTGGAAGAAAAAAAAATGAAAGGCAGAAAGTAGCAGAACGTGGAGTTTGGCTATTATTCACCAGCATATTAACTTGTCAAATTAGCGTCATTAATCTGAAGTCACATTTCTTCACACTAACTTAATATTCACACTATCCAACAACAAACAGCGCATACGCTATCCGATCTCGCACGCAAAGCCATAAAGTATCCCGAATTCCCACACGAATAATAATCTTGGAAAAGTTTTACCTTCAACGCTCGCTCTTTTCTAATCGCGCAGAAAGCACTTTACAATGGCTCTCAGAATGCTAACGCAACGGCTGCAGGCTGCTGTCATTAATATTATCAATGTATTTTAAGATTCACAACCAGAGGGCTCTAGGAGTTTTAATGGAAATTGCTGAATTGCCACAAATTTCAGCGTAACATTTGCTCGGTGGCTGCGTTGTACTGCAAATAATTCTAATTCCTTTGCAAGTTTTAGAACTCTAATTAGGCAACCATTCACGCCCCATACCATGAAAATGTACGGTTTAAACATTTTATTATTATAAAAGACTTACATGAGTTTTTTTTCTTCACAAGGATACATGTTTCATATTGAAAATAATTGATTTAGGAACTTTTATTATGAATTTTCATTTAATATTCAAAATAATTCAGTAAAAAAAAATGGGAAAATAACAAATATGCACAAAAAATAAGGACCAAATATGTGGCTTCGTTTGGTTTGGGGCTCTACTTTTATTTTTTGCACACTTCGGCTAATTAGATAGGGTCATACAGTTTAAGATGGATTCCGAACCATTAACAAACATCCATGCCATTGCCAGCATTCGAACCTGATACCTGTGTTATCAAAGGCCAGACCGCTAGCGAATTGTCCATCAGGCTGCCCACACATAGGGCAGTTTAGCCGTAAAGTTTTTAAAAATATAATGAATTTGTCGGAGACATTTTTTTTTTTTGCCGAAATACTGTTAAGAATTTTAAGTTCTATTTTTTAGAACAGTGTCTTATAGTCTCAAGTCACATCCATACTACCACTAGGATGCGAACCTGAAGTCTGTGTTACCAAAAGCCAGATTCGAGATGCAGGAGTGGAGGTTGTAAAATCCTCAAATGCTACCTTTGTTGTGTTTTTCCAAATTTGTAGTTGCACAACTTCATCTGCATCTCTCCCAAAACTGCAAAAAGGCATCGTATATCGCTGAATAATGAGGCACTTAGTACAGAAACCAAATAAAACAGTGCAGAAACTTAAACCAATATTCTTCAAGGCACTCCAGTCCATATTTCACGTATCACGTTCAACACTTTTCACATCATAATCCTAAAACTCGGATTTTTAAACTACCAAACAGAACGCAGAAAATACAGAAAACGATGCAGGGCAAAAAAAAGAAAGACAGAAAGTAGCAGAACGTGGAGTTTGGCTATTATTCACCAGCATATTAACTTGTCAAATTAGCGTCATTAATCTGGAGTCACATTTCTTCACACTAACTTAATATTCACACTATCCAACAACAAACAGCGCATACGCTATCCGATCTCGCACGCAAAGCCAAAAGTATCCCGAATTCCCACACGAATAATAATCTTGGAAAAGTTCTACCTTCAACGCTCGCCCTTTTCTAATCGCGCAGAATGCACTTTACAATGGCTCCCAGAATGGTAACGCAACGGCTGCGAGCTGCTGTCATTAATATTACCGATGTATTTTAAGATTCACAACCAGAGGGCTCTAGGTGTTTTAATGGAAATTCCTGAATTGCCACAAATTTCCGCGTAACGTTTGCTCACAGGCTGCGATGGACTGCAAATAACTCTAATTCGCTTGCGAGTTTTAGAACTCTAATTAGGCAACCATTCACGCCCCATACCATGAAAATGTACGGTTTTAACCTTTTATTATTCTAATAGACTCACATGAGGGTTTTTTTTTTTAAGGATTAATATTTCGTAATGAAGAGGATTGGTTTAATTACTTTTATTATGATTTTTCATTTAATATTCATAATAATTCAGTAAGTAAAAAAAATGGGATAAATAATAAATATACTCGAATAATAAGGCCCACGTATGTGGTGGCTTGATATGGTTTGTAGCACTACAGTTATTTTTTGCACACTTTGACCAAATAGATAGCATCATACAGTTAAGGTGAATTCCCAACCACTAACAAACATCCATGCCATCACTAGGATTCGAACCTGAAGCCTATGGTACGAAAAGCCAAAGTGTTTTCAAATTGGCCATCAGCCCGCCGACACATATGGCTGATGAGCCTTACATATGTGCTTTATATTTTTCACAACTATAATGAGTTTGTCGTAGACATTTTTTTTGCCGTAATATTGTTAAGAAGGATTTTTAAGTTCTATTTTTTAGAACAGTGCCTTATAGCCTCTAGCCACATCCATGCCACCACCAGGATTCGAACCTGAATTATGTGGTTCCAAAGGCCAGAGTTCGAGATGCAGGAGAGGAGGTTGTAAAACCCTCAAATGCCACCTTTGTTATGTTCTTCCATAATCGCAATTGCACAACTTTATTTACATCTTTCCCGAAATTGCAAAAAGGATCGTATTTTGCAATATATTGACATAGTGAGTACAGAAACCTAATAAAATAATACAGAAACTTGAAGCAATATCCTTCAAAGCACTCCAGTCCATATTTCACGGATCACGTTCAACATTTTTCACATCATAATCCCAAAATTAAATTTCTGAAGTACCAAACAAAACGCAGAGAATACAGAAAAGGATAGAGGAAAAAAAACGAAAGACAGAAAGTAACAGAACGTGGAGTTTGGCTATTATTCACCAGCATATTAACTTGTCAAATTAGCGTCATTAATCTGAAGTCACATTTCTTCACACTAACTTAATATTCACACTATCCAACAACAAACAGCACACACGTTATCCGATCTCGCACGCAAACCCATAAAGTATCCCGAATTCCCACACGAATAATAATCTTGGAAAAGTTTTACCTTCAACGCTGGCTCTTTTCTAATCGCGCGGAAAGCACTTTACAATGGCTCTCAGAATGCTAACGCAACGGCTGCAGGCTGCTGTCATTAATATTACCAATGTATTTTAAGATTCACAACCAGAGGGCTCTAGGAGTTTTAATGGAAATTCCTGAATTACCACAAATTTCCGCGTAACATTTGCTCGGTGGCTGCGTTATACTGCAAATAATTCTAATTCCTTTGCAAGTTTTAGAACTCTAATTAGGCAACCATTCACGCCCCATACCATGAAAATGTACGGTTTAAACATTTTATTATTATAAAAGACTTACATGAGTTTTTTTTCTTCACAAGGATACATGTTTCATATTGAAAATAATTGATTTAGGAACTTTTATTATGAATTTTCATTTAATATTCAAAATAATTCAGTAAAAAAAATGGGAAAATAACATGCACAAAAAATAAGGACCATATATGTGGCTTGGTTTGGTTTGTGGCTCTACTTTTATTTTTTGCACACTTCGGCTAATTAGATAGGGTCATACAGTTTAAGATGGATTCCCAACCATTAACAAAACATCCATGCCATTGCCAGCATTCGAATCTGATACCTGTGTTATCAAAGGCCAGACCGCTAGCGAATTGTCCATCAGGCTGCCCACACATAGGGCAGTTTAGCCGTACATTTTTTAAAAATATAATGAATTTGTCGGAGACATTTTTTTTGCCGAAATACTGTTAAGAATTTTAAGTTCTATTTTTTAGACCAGTGTCTTATAGTCTCAAGTCACATCCATACCACCACTAGGATGCGAACCTGAAGTCTGTGGTACCAAAAGCCAGATTCGAGATGCAGGAGTGGAGGTTGTAAAATCCTCAAATGCTACCTTTGTTGTGTTTTTCCAAATTTGTAGTTGCACAACTTCATCTGCATCTCTCCCAAAACTGCAAAAAGGCATCGTATATCGCTGAATAATGAGGCACTTAGTACAGAAACCAAATAAAACAGTGCAGAAACTTAAACCAATATTCTTCAAGGCACTCCAGTCCATATTTCACGTGTCACGTTCAACACTTTTCACATCATAATCCTAAAACTCGGATTTTTAAACTACCAAACAGAACGCAGAAAATACAGAAAACGATGCAGGGCAAAAAAAAGAAAGACAGAAAGTAGCAGAACGTGGAGTTTGGCTATTATTCACCAGCATATTAACTTGTCAAATTAGCGTCATTAATCTGAAGTTACATTTCTTCACACTAACTTAATATTCACACTATCCAACAACAAACAGCGCATACGCTATCCGATCTCGCACGCAAAGCCATAAAGTATCCCGAATTCCCACACGAATAATAATCTTGGAAAAGTTTTACCTTCAACGCTCGCTCTTTTCTAATCGCGCAGAAAGCACTTTACAATGACTCACAGAATGGTAACGCAACGGCTGCGAGCTGCTGTCATTAATATTACCGATGTATTTTAAGATTCACAACCAGAGGGTTCTAGGAGTTTTAATGGAAATTCCTGAATTACCACAAATTTCCGCGTAACGTTTGCTCACAGGCTGCGATGGACTGCAAATAACTCTAATTCGCTTGCAAGTTTTAAAACTCTAATTAGGCAACCATTCATACCCCTTACCATGTACGGTTTTTATCCTTTTATTATTCTAAAAGACTTGCATGAGGTTTTTTTTCCAAGGATAAAAATTTAATATTAAAAAAGATTTATCTAATTACTTTTATTATGTTGTTATTTAATATTCATAATCGTTCATTAAGTAAAAAAAATGGGAAAATAATAAATATGCATAAAAAATAAAGCCCACATATGTGACTTGGTTTGGTTTGAAGTTATACGGTTAATTTTTGCACAGTTGGCTAATTAGATAGGGTCATACAGATAATAGGCTAATTAGATAAGCTCAATTTCCTACCGCTAACAAACATCCATGCCATTGCCAGGATTCGAACCTGAAACCTGTGGTATCAAAGGCCAGAAAGGTAAGCCAATTGGCCATCAGACCAAAATGACATATGGCTGTTGAGCCTTATATTTTTGCTTTACATTTTTCACAAATATCATGAGTTTGTCGTAAAAATTTTTTTTCACCGCAATATTGTTAAGAATTTTTAAGTTCTATTTTTTAGAACAGTGCCTTATAATTTCAAGTCACATACATTCCACCACCAGGATTCCAACCTGAAGTCTGTGGTACCAAAGGCCAGAGTCAATATACGAAAGGGGAGGTGTAAACCTCAAAACCCCCTACCTTTGATGCGCTCTTCCAAAATCGTAGTTGCACAACTTTATCAGCGTATTTCCCGAAACTGCAAAAAGGCATCTTATTTAGCAGCATAGTGAGTACAGAAACCAAATAAAATAGTGCAGAAACTTAAAGCAATATTCTTCAAAGAACCAGTTCATATTTCACGAATCACGTTCGACACTTTTCACATCATAATCCTAAAACTCAGATTTTTAAACTACCAAAACAGAACGCAGAAAATACAGAAAACAATGGAAGAAAAAAAAAAGAAAGACAGAAAGTAGCAGAACGTGGAGTTTGGCTATTATTCACCAGTATATTAACTTGTCAAATTAGCGTCATTAATCTGAAGTCACATTTCTTCACACTAACTTAATATTCACACTATTCCAACAACAAACAGCGCATGCGCTATCCGATCTCGCACGCAAAGCCATAAAGTATCCCGAATTCCCACACGAATAATAATCTTGGAAAAGTTTTACCTTCAACGCTCGCTCTTTTCTAATCGCGCAGAAAGCACTTTACAATGGCTCCCAGAATGGTAACGTAACGGCTGCGAACTGCTGTCATTAATATTACCGATGTATTTTAAAATTCACAACCAGAGGTTCTAGGAGTTTTAATGAAATTCCTGAATTGCCACAAATTTCCGCTAATGTTTGCTCACTGCGATGGACTGCAAATAACTCGAATCCGTTTGCAAGTTTCAGAACTCTAATTAGGCAACCATTCATACCTCATACCAAGAAAATGTACGGTTTTAACCTCTTGTAATTCTAAAAGATTCCCATGATTTTTTTTTCCCAGCATAAATGTTTCATATTGAATAAGATTGATTTAATTAATTTTATTAAGATATTTCATTTAATATTCATAACAGTTCAGTAAGTAAAAAAAAATGGGAAAATAATAAGTATACAGAAAAAACAAGTAATATAAAAAAAAATTTTAAAGTCAATTCCTACTTTTTTTTCACTCAATTGCGGAAAGTCCTTTATACATAATTTTCATTCATTTTTTTAAGTTTATCTGGCGACATCTATTGGTAGATATATGCAACTTAAATCTAGAAAAAAAATAATAATTAATTAAATTTAATTACTGAATTAATATTTGAAAGAACTGTATTAACATCAAGAGTCATACACTACAAGTTCAAAAAAATTGTATTCGAACTTGAGTGAGTGAATAAAAAGTATTTCATTAACGATTGAAAATTTGAACAAGATATACACTCAAGAGCCAAAACATTATGACCACCTGTCAATAACGAGTTGACCCACCTTTGGCGCGCAACACAGCTTTAACCCGCCTTGGCATGGATTAATACCACCACTTAATACCAGTTAAATACCACTTCCACCTGATCACGTGCCTTCCACGTCATCCAGGCGAGTTCATTGCAAAATGTAGGGGTGGTCATAATGTTTTGGCTCTTGAGTGTATATAGGGAGAGTGTGAGCTAATAGAAGGAATTGAATAAATGCTCGTTGAACTTTAGCACGAACATTAATTTCATGCATTGATTTACATATTTCGCAAATATAATGAGTTCATCGTAGACACTTTTGTGATAACATCGTGGGGAATTTTTATGTTCTATTTTTAGAACAGTGCCTTATAATTTCTAGCCTGATTTCTAGGTCCGGAACTTTGGTCGAATGTTTGTATTTTGGCAGCTTCTATCTTTTGCGGCTTCCTATTCTGAGCTAGAATTGGAATCACTAATTGAATTGTATCTAGATTTTGATTTTGTTTACACATATGAATTAGAGTTGGTGGCTATTGGGGCTTTGAATTCTAAAATATTCATCGAAATTGTTGTTATCAAGATCGAAAAGAATCCAGGAATTAAATAATCGAATTTCCAACAGATCTTCTTACACTGGTCTAACTTTCAATAATATTTTTTGTTTTGTTTTGGTTAGAAGTATTCTATTCTTTCATTAGAATCAGAATATTCTTCATCTTTCATAGAGAGTCTTCTTGAATTGAAATTAGGTTCTTAGGTTATTCTTGAATTCCCGTATTAGGTTTCGTTAACACATTAGCATTGCAATTGATAACTATTGATGCTTTGAATTCTAAACGATTCATGTGATTTTTTTCCATCAAGCTCTAAAAGGATCCATGAATTACGCATCAAATTTCCAGCAGATCTTCTTCATTACTGTTTTCACTTTCAATAATACTTTTGTGTTTTGTTTTGGTCAGAAGTATTCCATTCTTTCATTAGAATCAGAATATTCTTTATCTTTCATTGAGAGTCTTTTGGATCCTCCATACCTGATAATATTTCCATTCTTCAATAACTGTCATTTTGTATGAACTTAACATTTTGCATCTCTAAGCTTTTTTTTTTTTTACTTCCAATATATTCTATGGAGCAAATGGATTTAGAATTGACCTTCACAAAGGTGAAGTGACCTTCACCTTGACCTTCACAAAGGTTAAGAGGAAGTATAAAATTTTAAGAGAGGTGTTCCTACGAAAACTATTTGAAACGATAGTTGTCTACGCAGTTTAACATTTATTAGTTTATATAAAATGTAGCTAATGATACACATTTTTTCTTGAATCATTGATATGGATTATATTTTACGCATTTTATATTTTATTCAACACATAATAAAAGATTGTGTAAAATCCAACACATTTTAAATGAATATTAAAATTAAAAAATAAATGCGGATTTTACGGCTAAAGAGTTTATACATTAGAATCAACAATATATTGTTTTCAAAGCAGTGATATAATTGAAATTAGTTGAGTACTTTTTATTATTGAGAAATTCTGTAATGTATAATGTTTTTACATTTTTTAATGTTTTTCACTTTAAATCTTTTTTAAACGTACTCATATAAGACAATGTCCAATGCCACAAATAAAGTTGGGGTTAAATGTCTAATATTCTAACGAAATTCAAATATATTTGTAAAGAACAACAAAAACATTGAAAAAACTTCACATTTAAAATAATTTGGTGTGTAAATAACCGTCATACTGTACCACAAAATAGAAATCTAATTAATAAGTTATCTCTGTAACTCTATGTAGTGCATAAAGTTTTGACATTTTTAAAGTTTTTCGCTTGAAATCATTTTAAACGCCTACATACGTGCCAATGACCCTAACAAGCTAATGATACTCAAGTCAAATTGAAAACAAAAACAAAAATATTAGAAAGAAACACAAAACCTTCATATTTCAAAATTATGTCACATTGTACCACAAAATAGAAATCTAATGAATGATTTATCTCTGTAACTGAAAACATTACTTTTTAATAAGTTCGAACACCAAACGATTAATCACACACCATTAATTTTAAAAATAAATAGGTGTGGTGAGCAGTACTTAACGTCACGATATTGAATTCTTCATTTAGCTACAGAATACCACAAGATTAATTGTTCAAAGGCGTGACAAAATGTTTTTAATCGTTGTGTTCCAAAGTCAGGATTCAATGAAGTTTCTTTACCGTTGGAATTCGCTCATGCATGATTCGCGCTTTTTAATTAAAAATGATGATGACTTCCTCACAGTTAAAGTTAAGGATAATTAATATTATATACCGGATAAAATTGATTTTAAAAAGTTTAATCAACTATTCTAAGTTTCAACTAAATAAATAAAATACTAATATTTATAATGAGACTGAAAAATTATGATTTGAAGGGTTATGTAAAAATTATTTTCCTTTTCGAAAAATTTTAATTTAAAAAGTTTAATTTATAGTTGTATTTATCAAAAGAAGATTTTATAATTTACTGTCGTTGCTATGTTAATTCTTTTCAAGTCAAATTACATTAAAAATCATTAAAAATATTAAGATTGATAGTAAAACTTTCTACAAAGGAGACTTTTTCATATATTTATAACACTCTTTTAATCTTTGAAAGAATGTAAAGCAATATATTATATCTTAAAAAAATTTAAGATTAAATATATTTATTGTGTAACAGCTAGCAGAATACTGCAGACTAACCCAGTTTAAAACTAAAATTCGGTAGAAATCTTTTGTATTGCAACTCACTTTGCATTAGAAGATTTAATAATAACTTTATGTGCCTTTTTATAACCCTTATATGGCTTATAATCTTAAAAAGCATTAAAAAATATTAAAATATAAAGTAAATTTAAAATTAAATATATTTATTGTATAAAAGATTGCATAATATTACAGACTAACCTAGTTTAAAACTAAAATTAGGCCGAAATATTTCGTATTGAAATTCACTTTGCATTAGAAGGTTTAATAATATCCTTTATATGCCTTTTTTTATAATCTTTATATGTCTTATAACCCTAAAAATCATTAAAAAAATACTAAAATTCATAGTTAAATTTTCTGCAAAGGAAACTTTTTATTTCATTTATAACTCTCTTTTAATCCTTGAAAGAATGTAAAGCAAAATAATGTATCTTAAGAAAACTTAACATTATTATGTAAAAGAATTAAATAAAGAATTCTTCATATATTATATAAAGAATTAATAACGCCAACGGCCGTACCATGCTGAATATACCGGTTCTCGTTAGAACACCGAAGTGAAGCATCATTGGGCGCGGTCAGTACTTGGGTGGGTGACCACCTGGGAACACCGCGTGCCGTTGGCAAAATTTGGGACCTGAATGGCCGAGTGTCTAGCGCTCTGGCGCTCGGTGCCGCAGGTTTCGGGTTCGAATCCCGGCGGTGCCATGGATGTTTGTAGTGGTTCGGAATCCACTTTAAGCCGTAGGTCCCGGTCTCCCATGACTGCAAGAGCGTCACGGAGCAAAAGTCAGGCTTCTACCTACGGGTGCTCCATCACAACAGAAGCTGCTTCCTTCCCCTTCAATCATGAGCACGTATGGGCTCGTGGGCTTGGCCAGCCAAGTGGGATAAGAAACAACAAAACAACAACAACAGAATTAATAATACTTATTACATAAAAGATTTCAGAATATTACAGACTAACTTAATTTAAAATTAAAATTCTGTAATTTTTCGTATTGCAACTCACTTTGGATTAGAAGGTTTAATATGCCTTTTCTATGCCTTTTTTATAACCTTTATATGCCTTATAAAATTAAAAAGCATTAAAAAAATACTAAAATTGATAGTTAAATTTTCTACAAATTAAACTTTTTATACATTTATAACACTCTTCTAATTCTTGAAAAGATGTAAAGCAAAATATATCTTTAGAAAATGTAAGGTTAAATTTATTTACAGAATAAAAAATTACAGAATATTACAAACTAATCTAGTTTAAAACTAAAATTTGGCAGAAATCTTTCGGATTGCAATTCACTTTGCTTTAGAAGTTTTAATAATAATATGCGTTTTGAAAAAAGAATGTCGGAAAAAAATTAATTAATTTTCGCTTTGCTTTATTATGATTGGATTCTTTTTTGAAGACGTTTGCAGTTTAAAATTATTTAATAAAAAATTTCGTGATTCTAAAGTATACTTTAGAAAATTGAAAGAAAAAGGAATATAGAAAAAACTTAAAAATATAAAACAACTTGAGAGATTTAGGTTCGCTTAATATTAAAAAAAAAACAAATCATCGTTTTTGCGTTCTTTTATTAAATTATAAATATTTCTTAAAATTCATTTTTTTAGAAAGTATGGAGTTTTGTTATTTAGAAATTATAAAACTTTTATGCAAATGTTGAATTTTTAAATTAAAATCGATTCTCTTGTGTAACATAAAAATTAAAATTAAAATATTTTTAAAAAAAACATTGTGATTTTTTTTTTTAATTAATCAACACTGATTCAAACTTCTCAACCAATTATGCTGTACCAATTCAAATTAAATAAAGATAATTTAATACAAACAATTACTGCTTTTAGAAGCGAGGAAATTCGGTGGCAATTGCAAAAGCGTTTTCACGTATCTATTATAGGTAGTTGGTCTACCTGCTGAATTTTCCTGTTTTTCTTATAAATAACACGCAAATGTAGATACGAACCTCTAAAACCCAAAAGAAGATTAGCTCCTCTCATCGTAATGTAGGTGGGATGTTTGTGGTATATTTAAGCGGCCCATGAAACATACTGATGTACGTCAAACCAAAAAAATATCGATGATGATGAATTTGAAGATAGAATTTTTAAATAGAAGATAGATAGAATGTTTATTAATTTTTATTGATAGAATTTTCGATAGAATTTTTAATGGAAAAATTAATTAAAAATATTTTTCCTAAATACAATGATTTAAATTTTTTTTGTGAGAGTACCTGCACACTCGTAGTAAATTTTTAATGGATGCAGCTGACTTAATTCCCTTTGGCGGCATCCGTTGCACGCCTAGCTCTCAGAAACGAGGAGATTTGGTGACGATTGCAGAAATGTTTACAAGCGTCTATTATTGATAGTTGGTCTATCGATTTCGATTAGATTCCAGGTGACTTGCAAATTTAGATATGAACCTCTAAAAATCCTACAGGAAGATAAACTTCACTTTTCGAGAGGTGGGTTTCTTTAGGTGGGATGTTTGTAGTGCATGTAAGCGGCACATGCGACATAGTGATATATATAAAAAATGTTGATGATGAATTTGAAAATATGAGTTCGATGGAATATTTATTGGAAAAAATAATTAATAGTATTTTTATCCAAATACAAAGATTTTAATTTTTGGTGAAAATGCCGTCTCATTCGTAGCCTAGTAGTAACGGTTGCAGGTAACTTAAATTACGCTAGCGGCATCCGTTGCAAGAAGTGAGAAATTTTCAGAAAAACGGAAATTCGGTTGCAATTGTGTCCTCTTTTGTAAGTGTCTCAAATCGTCAGTGAAATTATATGTTGGGAGTTCATTGGTTTCTCACATGTGGCATGTCGACGGGGTAATTGTCCCAAAAAGTCCTAACTGATAGAAACGCATCGCGTTCACATTATCATTCGTTGATGGGCTGTGTGTGATATACATGAAACTACATGGCATACATACACTGAAGTGACAAAAGTCATGGGATACCTTTTAATATCGTGTCGGCCCTCCTTTCGCCCGTCGAAGTGCACCAACTCGACGTGGCATGGACTCAACAAGTCGTTGGAAGTCTTCTGCAGGAATATTGAGCCATGCTGTCTCGATAGACGTCCATAATTGTGAAAGCGTTGATGGTGCAGGATTTTGGGCACGAACAGACCTCTCGATGATGTCCCATAAATGCTCTATGGGATTCATGTCGGGCGATCTAGGTGGCCAGATCATTCGTTGGAATTGTCCAGAATGTTCTTCAAACCAATCGCGAACAGTTGTGGCCCGGTGACATGGCGCATTGTCGTCCATACAAATCAAATCGTTGTTTGGGTACATGAAGTCCATGAATGGCTGCAAGTGATCTCCAAGTAGCTGAACATAAGCATTTCCAGTCAGTGTTCGGTCCAGTCGCACCAGAGGACCAAGTCCATGCCATGAAAAAACAGCCCACTCCATTACGGAGCCACCACCAGCTTGAACAGTGCCTTGCTGACAGTTTGGGTCCATGGCTTCGAACCCTACCATCAGCTCTTACCAACTGAAATCGTGACTCATCGGACCAGGCCACATTTTTCCATTCATCTAGGGACCAACCGATATGCTCACGTGCCCACGAGAGTCGCTGCAAGCGATGTCGTTCTGTCAGTAAAGGCACTCAAGTCGGTCTTCTACTGGAATAGCCCAAAAAAGCCAAATTTCTCCGCACAGTTTTAACAGACAAGTCCCTTGTACGTCCCACATTGATTTCTGCGGTTATTTGACGCAGTGTTGCTTGTCTGTTAGAATTTACGACTCTTTGCAGACGTCGCCGGTCTCGGTCGTTAAGTGCAGGCGGTCGACCACTGCGCTGTCCATGGTGGGATGTTATGCCTGAAATTTCATACTCTCGGCACACTCTTGACACAGTGGATCTGGGAATGTTGAATTCCCTAACGATTTCCGAAATGGCATGACCCATGCGTCTAGCTCCAACTAACATTCCGCTTTCAAAGTCTGTTAATTCCCGTCGTGCGGTCATCATCACGTCAAAACCTCTTCACATGAATAACTTGAACAGAAATGAAAGCTCTGCGAAAGCACTGCGCATTTATACCTGTTCTACGCGATGCTACTGCCATCTGAAAATTTGCATATTGCTATCCCATGACTTTTGTCACTTCAGTGAACATGATACACCACAAAATAGCCCCCAAACATGGGATAATCATAGGATATATATAATTAAATTACTTGATTGATTATTAAATTTTCATTAAAATCTTTCTCTTGAATTTATTAATTATTTATTCATTAATTTAATATTTTAAAGAATTATTAATTTATTTATTATTAATCAATTTGAATTTCGAACATTGGAATTTCCCTTAAATAAACTTAATTTAAATAATGATTGATCTGTATTTCAATAGATGGCGCTACATATTTAATTTTCAAAGCAGCCCTTTCATAATTTCTTTTATACTCAAAATAGATGAAAAAGAATTTTACTGAAATGTATTTTCATAAAACATATAATTAAAAGGAGTAAACTTGGCAATGTTTCATATTTATTTCTTAATACAAGAGTATGTGTTCTGATGCAAAATTTATTTAAATGTTCATTTCAATCATCATTCCATATTTCCCGCATTACAGTTTTTCGTTAATTTTAATAAATTTTCATTTAATAAGTTTCAGAAATCCAAACAGGCATTCTATTCCATTCCAACGAATAATTATTGAAATGTAAGCACAAACACAAACGAGAAATTGATTCAATTGTTTTTTTAAGGTGGACTAAAATTAACATTTCACAAATTTATCTCTTTATTGGACAAAACAAATTATCCTGTTTCACAAAATGAAAATTCTAATTTTCAGAACTTAACAATGGGTAGCATTCGGGGGAAAAATTCGTATCATTGTTCCAAATGTGGGCACACTTGAGCAGATGCCAATGAATGTCAATCCAAGAAGAATGCTGAATAAGCTACACAACTGTCATTCCAATGATGAAGAATGAATTCAAGCTAAAATGATAAAATAAATGATGGATTCAAGCTAAAATGACTAAAGGTAACTATAATATGTTTTATATTTGCCAATACAATGACAACGGAGCAACTAACTTAAAACATGAAGAATCGTTTACAGAAACGATGAATATGTTATGCATCTACCATTCTAATACTGAAGATTGGTTTCAAGCTAAAATGATGGTGAACGACTAGAAGGAGGATTAATATGCTTCATAATTGCCCTCCTGTCATGAATAATGTCTTCAAGCTATAAAAATTAAAACGGCTGAAGGGACCTTACTATATATTTATCATTCCAATAATGATTGATGGTATCAATTTAAAATGATGAAGAATGGCTAAGAAGTACATTGAATAAGCTAAACATTTGCTATCCCAATGCTGAGGAGTAGATTGAACCTAAAAGGGTTCAATCACGAATAATGTCTTCAAGCTAAAATATGGCAAAAGCTAAAGGAAAAATACTACATGTTTATCATTCAAATAATGATGAATAGCACCAAATTATATTGATGAAAAACGGCTAAGGTACTCATTTACCATTCCAATGACGAGGAGTAGCTTCAAGCTGAAAGTGTTCAATCACGAATAACGTTTTCAAGCTAAAAAATGAAAAAGGCTAATGGTAATATGCTACATATTTATCATTCCAATAATAATGAATGGTATCATTTTAAAATGATGAAGAATGGCTAAGAAGTACACTGAATATTCTACATGTTTGCCATTCCAATCACATGCAGCAGCTTCAAGCAAAAAGTGTCCTGCCTTTTTAAAACAACGACTATATTATAAATGACAAGAAGTATCAATAGCAAAGGTTTCAATATATTCTTGTGTTTTTGTCCATAAGAACATTCAGGTCGTCCTTAATAATTTCAATCTAAGGCGGTTCCTATTCCACCTATATGGCTATTATTATAACCGTTAAGTGCAAACGTGGCGGTATAATGGCGTGGTTAAGTGGCGGTAAGAAAAAAAGTACAAAATAATGTGCGATTAATCCTTTACAATTTAACATTTTACTTTAATAAAGACATTATCACATTACCGGTGAATAGATAATTCGAAATTATGTACCTAAAGAGAATTTATACTGCAAAAGAATTAAATAAGAACCATTGATTCAAAGGGTTAAATAAATGTTCAACTGATTGAAAAAATAGAGCTTCTAGAACCAATCATGTGTAATTAGCTTTTAACGAACTTTTATTTTAAATCTGGTTTATTTATCAGTTCAATTTCCATGGCGTTTTAAACCGTTAAGCTTTTTAAGCCCTTGCAGTTTCACCACTAGGCTAGTGAAGGTTCACAAAACAATTTTAAAAAACTAAACTGAAAATAAAATTAATGAAAAGCCTCACTTTAATTGCTCCCGATAAGTTTTCTCGTCAGCAAAAAAAAGGAAACTCATTTAAACTAAGTATCCATAGAGGGCTTAAAATTACTCCAGGTCTAGATGTCCGCCTAATCCCCAATTTCCGACACAGTATCGTTTTCTCATCGATTAGCATTTAATAAAATCGCTATTTCCTCTATGGGAAACAAAGAAAAAATCGAAAGAAAAAGATAAGCGCCCTCTATCGGCCAGCAGGATGAAAAATAATAATATAAAAACGATATCGATACCGTGAGCTAGTCTGTTATCGATGTGTAGTAACTCTCAATTTGTTGCGCTTGGAGTGCGAAATAAAATTAAAAGTTAAGACAAAGATACTTTTTCTCGAATGGTTTATCGAACAAGCAGAAAGACAATTTTGAAATTTATGGTTTCTCAAATGGTTTTAGAAAACAGTTTTCGCTTTTGGTCCCTTCTGAAGATTTTCCAAAGTGGCGGAAGTAAATAGTTAACTGTAACTGTTTGATAAATAACTGTGAAATGGAGGAAGTCGACTGTGAAATCAAGAAAAGTGGATTTATTTAACCGTGGTGCAGAATAAATGCAAGAGGAAATATTTTCAAATATATTGGTGTACTTAAGAAATTGAAAGTAAATAGTGCTGTCGATAGATTCTAACAGCGTGGAGTAACTTCCATGGCTGTGATAGATGACTATGTTTAAGCACTATTTATTTTTTATTACTATATTAAATACATTGTTTAATTTATTCCATTGCTAGTTTTTCGTAGTTTAAGTTTTTTTCTCTCAGACTCGCCAGAAAAATATTTAATGTATTTGCAGCTGTGCATTATATAAAAAAAGAATACAGAAATTTAGCCAATTTGGCAAAAACAAAATTTTTTATTGGTAAAAGGGTTTAAAAATTAATAGTAAATAGATAATGCGTTTTCTTACATTCTTTCGTTAGTACCTTTGTTTCTAAATTTTTAATTGCTTTTGAATTCCTATAATTAATTTGTTAATAATAATAGTTCGACAGCTTCGTTTCTTGTTGATGTACATCGGTGGGTTTCGTATTCCGCTTATGTATGCCACGAATAGCTCACCGATGAGTGATGAGGGGAGGCATTATGAAATTACTTTTATGGATAACTTCTCCGCATTGGGATATATGTTAAAAAATCCCAGAAAAAGCCAACCTTGAAGACTGTCCAATGATAAACGCTTATAAATGCTGTCACAATCATCATTTGTCAGCTTGGTTTTGAAAATAAAAATTGCAAGGAATGCTGAGGGCAGTTTCAAACCTAGACCTTCTTACACTATACCTGAATGCAATTCCATTGGGTTATTTAATAATTTAGGATCTACCCTTACTTGTTTATGTGCAAATGCAATGTACAACATATTTATCAATCTAATAATGATGAACTTTATCAAATTAAAAGGATGAAGAATAATTCAGAAGTACACTGAATACTCTGCAAGTTTGTCATTCCAATGACAAGATGTATCTGCAAGCTAAAAGTGCCTGACATTTTAAAACAACGACTATATTATAAGTGAAAATTTAGTTATCATTAGCAACGGTTTCAACAACTTCTCATGTTGCTGTCCCTAAGCACATTCAAGTGGTTTTCCTTAATGATTTCAATCGAAGACGGTTCCTATTCCTGTGAGAGCGGTCTGACGGCCAAATAATAAGCGCTCTGACCTTTAGTACCACATGCTTCAGATTCTTATTCTGGCGGTAACATGGATGTTTGTTAGGGGTTCGTAATCCATGTTAAACTGTAGGTCCCAGTCTAAAGTGTGTAAAAAAATTACTGTAGAACGATAAAACAAACAAAACTATTCCTCCAAAATAGTTATTGTTTGGTAAGTGCCCAAAAAAAAAAACAAAATAATGTGCGACTAATCATCTATTGAATACAATTTAACTTTAATAAGCCCATAATCCCATTTTATGAATAAATAACTCGAATTTATGAATCTAACTTATCGAACACATGTTCTAACTTACTCATGTCTTCCAAAAAGAAAATTTATATTGCAAAAGAATTAAATAAGTACCACTGGTTCAAAGGGTTAAATAAATGTTCAACTGAATGAAAAAAAAGATCTTCTGAAATCAATAATACGTAATTAGCTTTTAATGAACTTTTATTTTAAATCTGGTTTATTTATCAATTTAATTTCCATGGCGTTTTAAACCGTTAAGCTTTTTAAGCCCTTGCAGTTTCAACACTAGCCAACTGAAGCTCCAGAAAACAATTTAAAAATACTAAACTGACCATTAAATTAATGAAAGGCCTCACTCTAATTGCTGCCGATAAGTTTTCTCGTCAGCAAAAAACGAAACTGATTTAAACTAAGTATCCATAGAGGGCTTAAAATGACTGCAGATCTAGATTGCCGCCTAATCCCCAATTTCCGACACAGTATCGTTTTGTTATCGATTAGCATTTAACACAATCGCCATTTCCTCTATGGAAAAGCAAAGAAAAAAAATCAAAAGAAAAGCGCCCTCTATCGGCTAGCAGGGTGAAAAATAATAATATAAAAACGATATCGATACCGTGAGCCAATCTGTTATCGATGTGTAAGTCTCAATTTGTTGAGCTTGGAGTACGAAATAAAATTAAAAATTAAGACAAAGATCCCTTTTCTCGAATGGTTTGTCGAACAAGAAGAAAGACAATTTTGAAATTTATGGTTTCTCAAATGGTTTTAGAAAACAGTTTTCGCTTTTGGTCCCTTCTGAAGATTTTCCAAAGTGGCGGAAGTAAATAGTTAACTGTAACTGTTTGATAAATAACTGTGAAATGGAGGAAGTCGACTGTGAAATCAAGAAAAGTGGATTTATTTAACCGTGGTGCAGAATAAATGCAAGAGGAAATATTTTCAAATATATTGGTGTACTTAAGAAACTGAAAAATAAATGGTGTTGTCGACAGATTCTAACAGTGTGGGGTAATTTCCATGGCTGTGACTGACGACTGTGTTTAAGCACTTATTATAAAAGCTATTTTTTTTTTACTATACTAAATGGATTGTTGAAATACATTGTTTAATTTGCAAATTAATTATTGCATTAATTGCATTGTTTAATTAATTCTATTGCTAGTTCTTCTTAGTTCACGTTTTTCCCCCTCAGATTTGCTAGAGAAGTGCTTCTTATTTGTTTGCAATTGTGTATTATAAACCAATAAAATACTGAAATTTAACCAATTTGGCAAAAACAAAATATGGTATTGGTAAAAGGGTTTAAAAATTAATAGTTAATAGATAATGTAGTTTCTCATATTCCTGCTGTAATACCTTTGTTTCTAAATTTTTAATTGCAACTTTAATTCCTATAACAAATTTGCTAATAATAACAGTTCGATTGCTCCATTTCTTGTTGATATACATCGGTGGGTTTCGTATTTCGTTTATCTATATCACGAATAGCTCACCGATGATCATGAGAGGAGGCCCATTATGACAGGACTTTTAAGGGTAGCTTCTCCGCATTCGGACATATGTTGAAAAACCCAGAAAAATCCAACATGGAAGACTGGCTAATGATAAACGCTTACACATGTTGTCACAACCATAATTTTTCTCCTTGGTTTAAAAGAAGAAATTGCAACGAATGCTGAGGGCAGAGTCAAACCAAGACCTTCTTAACGGATACATGTACGCAATTGCATTGGTTTATTTGATAATATAGGGTCTGCCCTTTCTTGCTTATATGCAAATGCAATGTGCTACATATTTATCATTCAAATAATGACGAGCGTTACTAAGTTGAAATGGTAAAGAATAACTAAGAAGTACACTGAATACTCTATACGTTTGTTATTTCAATGACGAGAAGTAGCTTCAAGCTAAAAGTGCCTGTCATTTTTAAGACAGCGACTATATTGAAAGAGACAAGAAATATCATTTGATGATTTTCAAAGCTTTTAACACCTTCTCTTGTTGCTATAGACTAAGAAAGTTCAAGTGGCTGTGCTTAATGTTTTCAATCTAAGAAGCTTCCTTTTCCTCCGACATGACTATTATTCCCTAAGTGCTAACAAAAGAACCAAATAATGTGCGATTAATCATTAATTGAATACAATGTAACATTTTACATTAATAAGCCCATTATCACATTATCAGTGTATAGATAATTCGAAATCATTAATGTAATTTATCGAACATATGTTCTGTAACATAGGTTCAAAGGGTTAAATAAATGTTCAACTGATTGAAAAAAGGAGCTTCTAAAATCAATAATACGTAATTAGCTTTTAACGAACTTTTATTTTAAATCTGGTTTATTTCTCAGTTTAATTTCCATGACCGTTTTTAAACCTTTAAGCTATTTAAGCCCTTGCAGTTTCAGCACTAGGCTACTGAAAATCCTCAAAACAATTTAAAAATACTAAACTGACCATTAAATTAATGAAAGTCCTCACTCTAATTGCTGCCAATAAGTTTTCTCGTCAGCAAAAAACGAAACTCATTTAAACAAAGTATCCATAGAGGGCCTTAAATGACTGCAGGTGTAGATTGCCGTCTAATCCCCAATTTCCGACACAGTATCGTTTTGTCATCGATTAGCATTTAACACAATCGGCTATTTCCTCTATGGGAAACAAAGAAAAAATCGAAAGAAAAAGATAAGCGCCCTCTATCGGCCAGCAGGATGAAAAATAATAATATAAAAACGATATCGATACCGTGAGCCAGTCTGTTATCGATGTGTAGTAACTCTCAATTTGTTGAGCTTGGAGTGCGAAATAAAATTAAAAGTTAAGACAAAGATCCTCTTTCTCGAATGGTTTATCGAACAAGCAGAAAGACAATTTTGAAATTTATGGTTTCTCAAATGGTTTTAGAAAACAGTTTTCGCGTTGGGTCCCTTCCGAACAATTTCCAACGTGGCGGAAGTAAATAGTTAAATGTAACTGTTTGATAAATAACTGTGAAATGGAAGAAGGTGGACTGTGAAATCAAGAAAAGTGGATTTATTTAACCGTAGAGCAGAATAAACGCAAGAGGAAATATTTTCAAATATATTGGTGTACTTAAGAAACTGAAAGTAAATAGTGTTGTCGATAAGATTCTAACAGCGCGGAGTAATTTCCATGGAGGTGACTGATGATTGTGTTTAAGCACTTATTATAAAAGCAATTTATTTATATTTTGCAATACTAAATACATTGTTTAATTTATTCCATTGCTAGCTCTTCGTAGTTTACGTTTTTTTTTTATCATATTTGTCAGACAGGCACTTTTCCCAAGTGTGCATTATAAAGCCATAAAATACTGAAATTTAGCCTATTTGTCGTAAACAAAAGTTGGTATTGGAAAAATGAGTGTAGAAATTAATACTAAATAGATCATGTGTTTTCTCATATTTCTGCTGTAATAACTTTATTTCTAAATTTTTAATTGGAAATTTAATTTCAATAATTAATTTGTTAATAATAATACTTTGACAGCTTCACTTCTTGTTGATGTACATCGGTGGGTTTCGTATTCCGCTTATGTATATCACGGATAACTCACCGATGAATGATGAAGGGAGGCGTCTTCTGATAGGACTTGAGGATAGGACCTTGATCACCTTATCACCGGATCACTTTATTCGTAATTGAGAACTTTTAGCTTAAAGCTAAAAGGGCTCAATCACGAATAATGTCTTCAAATTAAAAAAAATTGAAAAAGGCTAAGGGCTAAAAAGGCTAAGGGAATGATAAATATTGCATATTTATCTTTCCAATAATGATGAAAGATACCAAACTAAAATGATGATGAATGGTTAAGAACTACACATATTCTACACATTTGTCATTCCAATGACAAAGAGTAGCTTCAAGTTAAAAGTGGAAGGCATTTTTAAGACAACGAAAAAATTACAACGAACAAGAAATATCAGAATATTTCAATATCTTCTCTTGTTGTTGTCCCTAAGAACGTTGAAGTGGTTGCCTATAATAATTTAAATCTAAGAAACTTCCTTCTCATCCGATATTGCTATAGTTTCGTAAGTGCGAACAAAAGAACAAGATTAATCGTTTATTAAATACAACTTAATATTTTACTTTAATAAGTCTATTATCGCATTATCAGTTAATAGATAATTTATCAAAAACATGTTCTGCGCCATTGGTAGAAAGAGTTAAATAAATGTTCAACTGATTGAAAAAAGAGAGCTTTTTAGAATCAAATATATGTAATTAGCTTTTAACGAACTTTTATTTTAAATCTGGTTTATTTATCAGTTTAATTTCCACGGCCGTTAAGCTTTTTAAGCCCTTACAGTTTCAGCACTAGGCTACCGAAGCTCCACAAAACAATTTAAAAATACTAAACTGACCATTAAATTAATGAAAGGCCTCACTCTAATTGCTGCCGATAAGTTTTCTCGTCAGCAAAAAACGAAACTCATTTAAACTAAGTATCCATAGAGGGCTTAAAATGACTGCAGGTCTAGATTGCCGCCTAATCCCCAATTTCCGACACAGTATCGTTTTGTCATCGATTAGCATTTAACACAATCGCTGTTTCCTCTATGGGAAAACAAAGAAAAACTAAAGCGCCCTCTATCGGCTAGCAGGGTGAAAAATAATAATATAAAAACGATATCGATACCGTGAGCCAGTCTGTTATCGATGTGTAGTAACTCTCAATTTGTTGAGCTTGGAGTACGAAATAAAATTAAAAGTTAAGACAAAGATCCTTTTTCTCGAATGGTTTATCGAACAAGAAGAAAGACAATTTTGAAATTTAGGGTTTCGCAAATGGTTTTAGAAAACAGTTTTCGCATTTCGTCCCCTTCCGAAGATTTTGCAACGTGGTGGAAGTAAATAGTTAACTGTAACTGTTTGATAAATAACTGGGAAATGGGGGAAGTCGACTGTGAAATCAAGAAAAGTGGATTTATTTAACCGTAGAGCAGAATAAATGCAAGAGGAAATATTTTCAAATGTATTGGTGTACTTAAGAAACTGAAAGTAAATAGTGCTGTCGATAGATTCTAACAGTGCGAGATAATTTCCATGGCGGTGATAGATGACTATGTTTAAGCACCTATAGCAAAAGCTATTTATTTATTTTTTACTATACTAAATGCATTATTTAATTTATTCCAGTACTAGTTCTTCGTAATTTACGTTTTTTCTCCTTATATTTGTCAGAGAAGTGCTTCTTATTTCTTTGCAATTGTGTATTATAAAGCAATAAAATACTGAAATTTAAACAATTTGTAAAAATCAAAGGTTGGTATTTGAGAAAGGGTTTAAAAATTAAGAGTATATAGATAATGCATTTTCTCATATTCCTGCTCTTAAACTTTTTTTCTAAATTTTTAATTGCAAGTTTAATTTCTATAATTATTTTGTTAATAATAATATTTCGACAGCTTCCTTTCTTGTTGATGTACATCGGTGGGTTTCGTATTCCGCTTATATATACCACGAAGAGCTCACCGATGAGTGATGAGAGGAAGCCCGTTATGATAAGACTTTTAAGCGAAACTTCTCCGAATTGGGATATGTGTTAAAAAAGCCAAAAAAATCCAACCTGGAAGACTGACCAATAATAAACACTTACGCATGTTGTCACAATCATCATTTGCCTCCTAGGTTTGAAAGTAGAAATTTCTGAGGGCAGATTCAAACCTAGAACTTCTTACCCGATACCTGTACGCAATTGCATTGGTTTATTTAATAGTTTAGGGTCTGCCCTTTCTTGCATATGTGAAAACACAATGTACAACATATTTATCATTCCAATAAAGAAGAACGTTTGTAATGTAAAATGGTAAAGAATAATTAAGAAGTACACTGAATGCTCTATACGTTTGTCATTCCACTGACGAGAAGTAGCTTCAAGCTAAAAGTGCATGACATTTTAAAACAATGGCTATATTATAAGTGATAAAATTTATCATTAGAAAAGGTTTCAACAGCTTCTCCTGCTGTTGTCCCTAAGGACACTCAAGTGGATGTCCTCAGTGACTTCAATCTAATACGCCTCTTATTTCTCTGACACTGCTATTGTTCCGTAAGTGCGAACAAAAGAACAAAATAATTTTTTGAATGCGCGATTAATAATTTATAAATACAGTTTAATAACCTTATAATTAGATGAAATTATGGTTCTAATTTATCGAACATATGTTCTGTCTCCCAAAAAGAGAATTTATACTGCAAAAGAATTAAATAAATACCACTGGTACAAAGGGTTAAATAAGTGTTCAATTGATTGAAAAAAGAGAGCTTCTCGAATCAATAATATGTAATTAGCTTTTAACGAACTTTTATTTTAAGTCTGGTTTATTTATCAGTTTAATTTCCATGACGTTTTAAACTGTTAAGCTTTTTAAGCCCTTGCAGTTTCAACAGAAGGCTGCTGAAGCTCCACAAAACAATTTAAAAATACTAAACTGACCATTAAATTAATGAAAAGCCTCACTCTAATTGCTCCCGATAAGTTTTCTCGTCAGCAAAAAACGAAACTCATTTAAAACTAAGTATCCATAGAGGGCTTAAAATGACTGCAGGTCTAGATTGCCGCCTAATCCCCAATTTCCGACACAGTATCGTTTTGTCATCGATTAGCATTTAACACAATCGCTGTTTCCTCTATGGGAAAACAAAGAAAAAAGAAGAAGAAAAGCGCCCTCTATCGGCTAGCAGGGTGAAAAATAATAATATAAAAACGATATCGATACCGTGAGCCAGTATGTTATCGATGTGTAGTAACTCTCAATTTGTTGAGCTTGGAGTACGAAATAAAATTAAAAGTTAAGACAAAGATCCTTTTTCTCGAATGGTTTATCGAACAAAAAGAAAGACAATTTTGAAATTTAGGGTTTCGCAAAGGGTTTTAGAAATCAGTTTTTCGCGTTTGGTCCCTTCCGACGATTTTCCAACGTGGCGGAAGTAAATAGTTAACTGTAACTGTTAGATAAATAACTGTGAAATGCAGGAAGTCGACTGTGAAATCAAGAAAAGTGGATTTATTTAACCGTAGAGCAGAATAAATGCAAGAAGGAAATATTTTCAAATATATTGGTGTACTTAAGAAAATGAAAGTAAATAGTGCTGTCGATAGATTCTAACAGCGCGAAATAATTTCCATGGCTTTGATAGATGGCTATGTTTAAGCACTTATTATAAAAGCTATTTATTTATTTTTTACTATACTAAATACATTGTTTAATTTATTCCATTACTAGTTCTTCGTAGTTTACGTTTTTTTCCCTCATATATGTCAGAATAGTACTTCTTATTTCTTTGCAATTGTGTACTATAAAGTAATAAAATACTGAAATTTAACCCATTCACCAAAAAAAAAAAAAAGGTTGGTATAGGAAAAAGCGTTTAAAAATTAATAGTAAATAGATAATGCGTTTTCTCATGCTGCTGCTGCTGTAATACCTTTATATCTTAATTTTTAATTGCAAGTTTCATTTCTATAACTAATTTGTTAATAATCATAGATCGACCACTTTATTTATTGTTGATGGGAGGGGGGAATTTCGTATTCATTCATTTTTATACATGAGTGGGTTTCGTATTCCGTTTATGTATGCCACGAATAACTCACCGATGAATGATGAGGGGATGCCGATTATGATATGACATATGATATAGGTAACTTCTCCTCATTGGGATATATGTTAAAAAACCCAGAAAACTCCAACCTGGAAGACTGGCCAATGATAAACGTTTACACATGTTATCGCAATCTCCATTTGTCTGCTTGGTTTTGAAGGCATGAATTGCAACGAATGTCGAGTTCAGATTCAAAACTAGATATTCCTCTTGTTACCTGTACGCAATTACATTGGGTAGTTTAATAGTTTAGGATCCACCATTTCTTTTTTATGAGCAAATTCAAATGCAAATTAAAAAAAAAAAAAAAAAGACAGACAGACAGAATTGAAATCTGCTCACGAATTTTAATTTATCACATACGATGCTGTGAAGAAACACATAAGAGAGGGAATTCTCAATAAACCAAGAAATTTATGAAGCAATTTGTCAACGCATTACAAGAACTGTCAAATTCAATAGCCATTGAATATGCCAAAGTTATATTGTTGATATTTGTCCACATATTGTTATAGTGTTATTCTGCTGCTGTTGTTGTTTTTTGTTGTTTACTGCTGCTGATACTGATGTTGTTATATACTTTTATAATACTGTTGCTCTTATATACTGTTGTTGTTACATACTGTTGTAATTTTGTTGCTTTTATATATTGTTTAATACTGTTGTTACATACTGTTGTAATACTGTTGCTATTATGTATTGTTATACTGTTACATATTGTTGTAATACTTTTCCTGTTTTATACTGTTGCTGTTATATATTGTTATATTGTTGTAATACTGATGATGTTACTTATTGCTGTAATATTGTTGCTGATACATACTGTTTTAAAACTTTTTCTTTCATATATTGTTATACTGTTACTGTTATGTATTGTTATGATGTTGCTGTTATGTATTGTTATGATGTTGCTGTTATGTATTGTTATACTGTTGCTGTTATATACTGCTATATTGTATATATTTTCGGTTATATATTGTTACTACATATACTGCTATATACTTTTTGGCTATTTTGTGTTAAGTAAAACATTTAATTTTAATTTCTACTATGTATTTTTTATAACGTCAAGGACCATCACCAGGAAAATATCACATTCCTTCACGATATAGAAACTAAGTAACATGTTATGTTGTAAAATTTATATTTTAATTTATTATTTAATATATTATAAATTTACTGACTATTTTAGTTATTTTTTGAAAAATCCGTCTGAAAATTATTTCTTTTTATTTCTTTTAAATTTTAAATAAATGATTTACACCAGCATTATTTTATTAATCCTTTTACTCCTTTCTTTAATGTTAGTGATAATGACCGAACATTTACTTTTGCAATTTTCTGCATTTGAAAAAAAATAACCGAGTTTCATTCCAAATCGATAGAAAATGACCGGACAAAATTTCTTTTTGCGCGAAGTGATTTCATACAAAATTCTGAGAGTCGGAAAACGTCTTGCGATGTGAAAAATACGTAAAGAGATTTGCATGGCTTTGCGAAAAGTTTTCCAACTTTTTTGTAGACTTCTCAGGACATCAAGTGAGTGATAGATATTTGATACATATGAATATATTTGAAATATATAAATCTGTCGAATTTATATATATATAGATCGATAGATAGATATAACATATAAATGTATAAAAGCAGATGGTTTTCAAAAGAAGTTGCATAACGAGTTTTTTATGTGAAAAATTTTAATATTTATATGAAACACAAATATAGAAATATGAAACAAGCCTAATCTGTATTTAAAAGCCTAGTTATACAACAAATATTTTTTCGATAACATTTTACTCCAATAAATATGGGCATTGAATATAACATTATTTTCCAGTAAAAAGAGATATTCACATTTCTCAGACTTTTTTTTCTCTAATGCAGCATTGCTCTCAAACAATAACACAGTTGTCTTGGATGCCTTAAGGCAAGCGCTGCACCGATGTTACTCACTTCGCACTACCCACCATGTGCGTGTAGCTTGAAGATAAGCTACGGACGCGGAGTAACACTACGTCCGCATTTCTTACATTAAGGATTAATTAATTTTCTAGGTTGCATTTACAACAAGGAAAGGAGGAAAATTCCTTCGTGTAGCATAAATGTAAACTAAATTGACATGCACAGAAAAATAGCTTTCAAATTGTTAAAATAACAGCAGCACTAAAATAACATTCTAAACGCATATTTAAGTATTTATAATTATCACTAATCAGCGGCTCTGTAATTGAGCTCTTAACAGCTTCCATCAAGGAGCAGGTGCTCCTCATGTACCACTGATGTATTCCACATACAACCCACCAAAGTGTAAAGAAGGGAGACGGTGCCTTCCGTGAAGCCTTTTAGTCATAACATGCAGTATGGGGGAAAATCCGGTAAAATTCCGTCAGGCAGTCTTCTGACCGATGCGAGATGCTCTTTTACACATTGTTTCACTCTCCATCGAATCTCCTAGTTTCTGAAAGCAGTGACTACAACAATTCCCCTGCAATTGGAATCATGGCCTTCCTGCACGCAAGCTACTCACTTTGCCACTGGATCGTGAGTCGGACAGTGACTTGGTTCTAATCACCAAATATTGATTGTCACAAAGTCCAAACTACTATATATTTTGAAATTTAATGTCCTTTCAGTTCCCTTCCAATGTCCTTATAATTAATTTAATTAATTAATGTCAAGTCTAATTTAAAAGCCTGAGCTATCTTGTGGTCATAAGGTCTAGGCATCAAGGACAAATCATTCAAGGACAGGATATCTGTCTTAACTTTTAATCTTCGTTCGGAACCTAATGAATTGAGAAGTTTACATCGATAACAGTTAGCTCATACTAACAATTTTGTTTTTCTCTGTTAGCCAAAAAGACATCAAGGCATCTTTCTTTTTATTAAATACTTCTTCCTTCTCGATAGAGAAAAGGAGAGAATTTTAAATACTATTCGATGACATGGTATGGGAAATTCGGGATTAATTATGTTAGAAACCTATTCGACATCCGAAGCATAAAGACAGGAATTCCCACAAACTCCCGAGTTTGTTTTGAGGATGGGCACGATAAATCCTTTCCGTTGTACTAGAGTAGATAAGGGTAAGAAACCCCCCTCCCCCATCCCAAAAAATTGTCATCCCTGGAATTGTTCCAAGTATCCCATGGGGATAAAATGTTTCTGGAATCCCATGGTGATAAAATATGTTTAGCAGGTTCTTGGTGGAAAAACCATGGTAAATCTTAATCTGCTATATTTTAACTGTTCTAGAGACTACTTAATTTAGAATGTTTGTCTTTTGAAATCAACAACAAAATTCTTAAATTTCTTTGGAATTTAGTTTATAAGAATATTTTTAGCAGTAATACAGAATTAATTCGACTCTCATGCTAATTTCCAACGACAGACAATTATTCACCTTCTGATCTAAAATGGTTTTCTCCTCCTTCAAGAAAACATGGTGCTAAACACATCCAAAAGATGTTGAATTCGAAGCGAATTCCCGTTGAAAATATTTTCGAATAGCTCAAAGAACAAATAAACATGAAAGTGAAAGCCTCTCCATCATCTCCTGTCAGATTTCCTCTTGATATGGTGCGATCCGATTAGGACGTTTTTAATATCCTTAAACTTATTGGAAAGCAATTCAACGATGAAATTGCTATCAAGCTCTCAGGAAATTACCTAAAGTATTTTAGGCTTCCTAAGACGCTCCAACAATCCTTAATAACTTTCCTTAAAGGCAAGTAAATTAAAATTTTTAAAAACACGCCAAAATCTAGTAGGCCTAATAAAGTTGTTATAAAAAGTCTGCCAACTTCCAAAAATTCAGGTGACATTGAGGACTGCAAACTAAAGATCTTCGAAGTAAAAAGGTTTCTATATATTATGGTATGTGTTGAAAGATATGACCGAAGACCAGGGCCTTCCCAGTGTTTTACCTGCAATTATTTATATCATAGAAATAACAACTGAAAGATAAGGCGTTTTAAAAAATACACCATGGTTTGTTTTACAGTTTACCTAAAACCCTATATGCGTCATTTGTACGCCCTATCTACATCAATTCCGAGGACAACCTGGTCATCTTGTGTCACGAAAAGTCTGCAAAAGCTTCCTAAAGCGTCAAGCCAAACTAAAGATCCTACAAGAAATCAGGCATCTCAGTAGAGAACCTTTATTTCAAGTCTAGTAGATACTGAAATTTCTATCGCGTCCATGCTAAAAAGATCAAGTACCAGCACAGAACGAAAAGGTATATAATCGATTACTACTCTGTAATAGCCTTATAGAAAAGTTACAAGTTTTCACAGGACTCTTCGACAAGCAAGCAGACTAGTTCTAGCTCCACCAATTGACAATTACGTGATGTCTCCTTTTCGGTAGCAAGGCTTCCCTTCTCTTAGGTTGATCCTGAATCCCTGGTATTTTTTCTTCCTACTTCAAAATTTTATAACATTCAATGGGCTTTAAGCTACTGCTATTTTTTTTTTCAAATATTTATTGACAGAATGTTTAGGGCTACATCGAAACCAAGGTACTTTCCCTCACATGCATTTCACATTTCATTTTCACCCACAGATATTTTTTCATTTTCAATACAGATTTATTTAATGGGCATTTGCATATGTCTCATAAAAAGAAAAAATAACTATGATTTAATAAAAATGTAACGTTAACTCGTTAGCTGACTTCAACAAACGCTTTTTTCATCCAAAAATTAATCAAAAGAATTGATTAAAATTAAAGATTAAAATTAAGATTATGTAAATTGTTATACAGCTAAGGAAAAATGTTTCACAAATGAATAAGAAACTTGTTTCCGATGTAGTTATGCAAAAGAATAGACACCCACACGCTGAAGATATACTTTATAAATATTATCTGCTATTCAGTATCGCAGTAAATAATAAAAATATGCAATAAACTTTAGAAAAAAATTGAAATAGGTTTGAAATTTAACGTCACTATAACGTTCTGCAAAATACTCTAATAAATAAACAGTAAATTAAATAAAATAATATGTAGAGTGTTATGTAACTAAGTAAAAAATACTTCACACATGACTAAATAGATTATTTCTGATGTAGCTATCCAATAGAACAGACACGAACACGCAGAAGATATATTTCATAGATATCATTTGTATTTAAAATTGAAAATGAATTCTTTCTTAAAATGTGAATATTCATATATCGTTACAGTTACACTAACTTTGTTAAATCTGCTAGTTCAGTATCTGATTAAATAAAAACGTGTGCAAAGTGAATAAGATTTGAAATTTAACATCACTATAACTGTATGCAAAATTCTGTAATAAATATATGGTAATTTGAAAAAAATAATGTCTTGAAAATTACAAAATTTCAGGACGTTTATATCATTTTAAAGGTAATTAATTATTCATTCTTTTTAAGGTGTTGTTTTTTCATATAATACCCAAATATTAAGTAGTACTTTAAAGAAAAAAAAAGAACATAAATTGCCCCTGCATGCTTTGAAGTTATAAATATGCTCATAATACAGAAAGCAAAATAGTAATTTGCTGTATTTTTTTTTTAATTTTAAAAAGAAATATTCTCGAAAAAAAAACTAGGGCAAAACAAATGTAAAACTAATGAACCTCATTCGATGATCGTCTGATCAGAACATTAGAAGAAACAAAGAAAACGATTTTTTTTTTTAAATATTTTTATTATCGTTTTCTTTGCAAAAATAAAATTAATATAATTCGTTTGAAAAGAGAATTAAAGAATTTTTCCTAATTACACGTCTGAACAAATATTCTGGAAAGTAGTATTTAAAACTTAAAAAAAAATATTTTATAATTGCAGATGTTGTACCTTCCATAACAATGCATCAGCTAAAAATTGCTTTTGTTTTTTACTGATTTTTATTAGGAATTTTTTTTTATGTATTCTCATTTTATTCTTTCACTTAATGTTCTTATGATCTCAAAACAAAGAGTTATATCGATTTCAGTAAAAAAAATATCGTTATCTTTTCTTGAGTTTTTATTTTCTAATTCGAAAGATACAATTTATTTTTGCTGCAAAAACAAATATTGGAAGATAATTTAATAAATTCTGTATTTTAACTAAGTAAAATTAGCTTTGCACAAGTTTTAAATGAAATTAAACTTTGGAAAGCACGAAATGAGATTTACTTAGCACTTCTGTCTAGTTCGCTATTTATGTGTTGTACCAATTTCTGTACTTGTGAATAAATTATAACTCTCGCGCAAGAGTGCAGTTTCTTTTTCACGGTCAATCTAATTTGAGTATTATTTATTCTTATTAGCATGTGAGTACTATAAAAGTTTGATGATTAAATTTCATTATGTTATAATCATTCTGACTACTTTTTACATTTTTATTATAAACATTAAGGGATATAACTATAAAAGTTTTTTTAATTATTTTAAGTCACTAGGAAAGTTTGCTGTTTGCATTAAAGACGTTTTTTGTCCATCTTTAAATAATATTTTATTTATATTCGATGTGAGTCTGGTAGAAATTAACATAAATTTTACCTACATACTTTGAAGTTATATATTACTATTTTTACTATTTATTATTATTATTATTTTGTTATTATTATGTTATTATTTTTACTATTTATTATTATTATTATTTTATTATTATTATGTTATTATTTTTACTATTTATTATTATTATTATGTTATTATTTTTACTATTATTATTATTACAATATGCTCAGCCAACGGCCGTACCATGCTGAATATACCGGTTCTCGTTAGATCACCGAAGTCAAGCATCATGGGGCGCGGTCAGTACTTGGGTGGGTGACCACCTGGGAACACTGCGTGCCGTTGGCAAATTTGGGACCTGAATGGCCGAGTGTCTAGCGCTCTGGCGCTCGGTGCCACAGGTTTCGGGTTCGAATCCCGGCGGTGCCATGGATGTTTGTAGTGGTTCGGAATCCACTTTAAGCCGTAGGTCCCGGTCTTCTATGACTGTAAGAGCGTCACGGAGCAAAAGTCAGGCTTCTACCTAGGGGTGCTCCATCACAACAGAAGCTGCTTCCTTCCCCTTCAATCATGAGTCCATATGGGATCGTGGGCTTGGCCAGCCAAGTGGGATAAGAAACAACAAACAACAAAACAATATGCTCTATATCTTAAGATTTTTAGGTGCGCTTTGAATCTAAAAACATCATAATAGCTCGGTAAGAATGAACATTTAAATAAACATTATATCATCATATGTTATAATTAACATATACATAAATAAAAGGATGTTCTAATTAATTTCTTTACGATTATTAACGCCATAAGGCTACTTAAAAGCTACATCCTTTTCAACCTCTTGTTATTCTGAATTCATTAAATTTTTATATGGTAAGCAGCAAGAATATTAATAAATAAATCTAATTAATATTTTTAAATAAACTGTAATTTTAAAATATCATAACTGTGAATTATATAGTTGTAACAAATTATAATGTCATAAAATCTTTGAGAAATATCAATGCTTTACAAGAATTTATATTTATAAAAATATCATTTTATAACTTATATTATCAATGTGTCAGTGAATATTGATTTGATAAAAATCAATGTACTTTTTAAGGCATATGTTTTTAAATTTAAATGTTCTGAAATGGAATACGTCTTAAAAGATAAAATAATTGCGTTTTTACAAAATTAAACAAGAAATAGGAAGTGAGATCACAAATTGGCGATTAATTTTATTTTATAAATATTTTAATTCGAAAAATGAAAAAGTGATGCCCAAATGTATGTGAAGAGAAAATGGTTTTTTCTTTCTATTTTTTTCTTTTTAAGCTAGATCTTTTTAATTTTAATTTTACTTTTAAAATTAGAATATATATATTATTTTATTTAACATCTCAATTTAACATATATCTAAACAAACAACGTAATGCTAGGTTATATTTTACCAATTTTTTAATATTTTCGGCAAATTATTTAAAATCCCAAATATTTAAATCAACAGAGATATTTTTCTTAATAAAATTTACCATACCTAAAATAATTTTTTGCTTGCCAATAATCGAATTTGTAATAATATAAAATAAGAATATTTATTACTGCTATAACTCAGACAACGTATATTTTATTTTATTCATGTACGACACAAAAAAATATTTATCTCGTTAAAAGTAAGTAAAATTCAAGAACATGAATTTAAATTTAAATTCTTCTTTTTTCAAGGAATAAAAAGCTTTCTTTAAAATAAATATTTAATGGTTTAAAGAAGATTTTATCCTCTTAAAATTTTTTTTTTCGTACAACTCAAGAAATTGTTTTGACAAGTAGTTAGTTAACATTCACGTATGTTATACTTCATTAATCACAAAGCTCCACAAAATTTACCTCTTTTTTTAGACATAAAAAAAATAATTCTTTTAGTAACTAGAAGATGATAAAAGAAGATCTTAACATTTTCTTTATATTTTGTAAAGAAAATCTTTTTTATTCCATTTTTATAATTTTTTAAATTTGAATTTACTTTTTATTTCTTCTACATTATGTTACAACTGCTGTTAACTATTTACAAAATTCAAACTTTAAAAATACATTTCGTCGGTAACTGTAAAAGTTATTAGTTAGTAAGTTACAATAATTCTATTATTAATTATTATAAGAATTATTCGTTATTTTCTTAAATATTAAATGAAATTACGAAATCTTTTACCGGATTATTTATCTTTTAATCGAAATCAAATTTATTTATCTTTTTTTATCGAAATGACTAAATTGAAAGACATCGTTTGATGAAAAGGAACTTTACTTTGATGTAATTACATTACTTTCAATACTTTGATGTAAATTTCAATATATTTTGAAATAGCAACCTACTATCCATGCACTAAAACGTTACAAAAAAAGAAATTCAGGTATCAATTCACATGAATGAAAGCGTACAAAAAAGTAATTCTTGATCGAAACTTCACAAAACAAATGTTCAAATTGAATTGATAAATGGAGTAAATAAATAAGACTATGTTTTTTGAAAATTTGGCTAATATTTATTTGTCTTTTAAGAATATAAGAAAAATGAAGTTCAATACAATACAAATTTGATGAATTTAATTGACACAAATTAGGAAAAAAGAAATATAAAAAATATATTGTTTGACATCGCTTTTAATCATTATTTGATTACGTGCTTCTATTGGGTTTGAGGAGCAGGGTTCGAACTTCTTAGATGATACCTTTGAGGAATTCGTTCAAACGTAGTGCACCACATATATACACTCAAGAGCCAAAACATTATGACCACCCCTACATTTTGCAATGAACTCGTCTGGATGACGTGGAAGGCACGTGATCAGGTGGAAGTGGTATTTAACTGCTGCTGGAGAGTCTGAAGAATAATTCTTTCACTTATTTCTGTGTGTGATGGGAAAGGCTGCGGATCTAAGCGACTTTGATAGAGGGCATATTGTAATGGCTGGAAGGCTCGGAACAAGTATTTCCGAAACTGCACGACTCGTGGGTTGTTCGCGATCTACAGTTGTTAGTAATTATGCAAAGTGGATGAATAATGGTGAAACCAGCAGTAGACGACATGGTGTTGGACGTCCACACGCTATTAAAGAGAAAGGTCGTCGGAGACTGTCTCGCATGGTGAAGCAAAACCGGAGTCAGACAGTGGCTCAGCTGACAGCCCAATACAATGCAGGGCCAATTAGAATAGTATCGGAGCACTTTGTTGGATATGGAGCTACGCAGCAAACGTCCCACTCGTGTGCTTTTGCTGACCAAGCGTCATCAGCAACTTCGCCTGCGCTGGGCCCGGGAACATCGTGACTGGTCCATGGATACCTGGACAGATGACCTGGTCAGATGAACCATCAGATGTTACCTGGTCAGATGAATCACGGTTTGTCATTCATCACGTCGATGGCCGTGTCGCCGTGTCGCCGATACGCCGTCTTCCAGACGAACAGTTGCTCCCTCAATGTACAGTAGGTCATACACAGGCCGGTGGTGGCGGTATTATGCTTTGGGGAACGTTCTCTTGGCCGTCTCTGGGAGCGGTAGTTGTGGTAGAGCAGACCATGAATGTTACAGGGTATCTGAATATCATTGCGGAGCAGTTGCACCCTTACATGGCCAGCAACTGTTGCAAGGCTGTTTTTCCAGCTGGGAATGGAATGTTCCAACAGGACAACGCCACTTGTCACAAGGCTAAAATTGTGTTGGAGTGTTTCCAGGAACATGATGCTGAATTCCAGTTAATGTCCTGGTCGCCTAACTGACCGGATCTCAATCCTATAGAACACATTTGGGATGTCCTGGGACGGCAGCTCAGAGTTCAAAGATCACCAATTCGCAATATCTCGGATTTGCGTGACCGTTGCTTAAACATCTGGTACGATCTGTCTCCGGCCATATACCAAGGACTTGTGGCATCCATGCCAAGGCGGGTTGAAGCTGTGTTGCGCGCCAAAGGTGGGCCAACTCGTTATTGGCAGGTGGTCATAATGTTTTGGCTCTTGAGTGTATGTAGGTATCACGTGGTACACAACTGAAAACGTTGAACTGCTATGTAATCAAAATGGCAGAATACGAAATTAACATGATATCAAAATTGCAAAGCATAATTTTTACTTAATATGATCACTTCAAGACATAAGTAATCCTGTCGGCCAGTGCTGAAAATTCCAATAATGTGATGATTACTAGTTAACTAATATATTTTTATATGTAGTTTAACTTTTTCTATTATTTTATTTTTTTTATTTTCTGAGATTTCATCATGATAACTAAATATTTCATTGCAAAACCTATCTTTTTGCAGAAAGTATTTCACTAAACAAAATAATGAATAAATTTTAAATTTGATATGGATGCATCCTTATATTTGTTAAATCAAATTAAATGAACATTCTTACAAATATTTGCAAAAGCAGTCTAGTACCATAATATAAACCTGACAAAATGGTTGGATTGTAACCTTTCGACGTCATTGTATTCATGCAAAAAAATAATAGGCACCACCATAAAAAAATAATAATCACCACATAATAGGCATCATTATATCCATGCTAAAAAAGCCATTTGGCTAAGATTATCCCATAACCAAACGGAATCATTTTTAAACATTCAACAAAGCTCGATCGTAAAACGAACTTACCCATTATCAAATTCGCCATCACCTTCCATACCCTCCTTGAAAACACCTTATCTGTCCAACCCAATTTCCATCACCACACCAACTAACTAAATTTCCCTTTAAGGTCGCGCCACAACAGATGAATCTTTTCACCACCCTACACCTGGCAACCCATTCGTGTAATGGATGATCTAATAATAAAAACCTAAAAATAGGCCATCAACTGGCAACTCAGTATCTTAGATACTGATTAAGACAACAGTATCATCCCCCTCCAACAACTATTAAATTACCCATCCTTATACTAGAACGAGTTGAGCGTCTTTCTTCCTTCAGTTCTAATATGCTTATCTTGCTTGTTTCCCGGCCTCTGTTTTATTTCCTCCGGTGAATTTGGTTAGGTAAGGATGGCAACTTTCTTTTCTTTGTAGTATCTCCGCCGAGGTAATGACTGCCGACAGTAACTGTAACTGTAGTTCGAGATATGTATTGAGAGTTTACAAAATATATATTTTTTTATTAGTATTATTTTTCATTCTTAGTTTTATTCGGTTTGAATTTTGTGCCTGCCTTGCACGTATGCGAAAAAGCATGTCTTTTCCAACGGTTTTTGGAAGTTGGAAAAGTTTTTCGAAGTTTCGAACAACAACGAAAATGGAGAGATAAGGGGGAAAAATAAAATTTGCAAATTTGTAAAGGATGAGAATTCGCTTTCATTTTTTTTTGTCTTCTTGTAATCTTGTTATGTAAAAAGACATCGCGACAAATAAATATCAAAAGTTTTAAATTTATTGACAGAACAAAAAAGAAATAGTACCTTATCTTGAAAAGTACGAAAACATTGTAGAAAATATAAATATACTGTAACGTAAAAAAGCTGATATACGAAAGTATATTTTGTTTACGAAAAGTAAAAAAAAATTCAATGCAACTTAGTTTATGTAACGTTTTTAACGTACTGCATTTAACTTTACAGAAATTTTTGTCTCCTCTTATTCTTAGAGTATGTATGACTTATATACGTACCTGTGAGGTAACAACAAAATGTCTAGAATTATATGTTTATTGATACTGTTCAATATCATTATTTCAAACCTTATGACAGTTTTATTTTATTAATAAGATTATATAAAAAATATAATATGTTTTACAAAGAATCGTAATACAAAATGTATTGGAAATAAAGACAATTTTAAAAATTAAAAAATCTACACATTTGCAAGAGTAGCAGATATAGTAATAGAATAGCAATTTGCTATAGCAATAGATAGCAATTTGCTATAGCAATAGAATAGCAATTTGAGGATTTATGTTATTTTATAAGAAATATCAGAACATATATAAATTAGCTATTGCGAATATGGATTGCGATTGTGGCAGATATTGGGCATCTACGTTTATATTTTATCAGCAATATTATATAGAAAATAAAAGATAGCTTATGAAAAATCGTAGTACAAAATTTATTGCAAAATAAAGAGATTTTACAAATAAAAAATTTAAAATTTTGCAAAAATATTTTTAGATAAATGTTATTTTATAAGAAATATCAGAATATACATAAATAAGACTAAAAAATAAATAATAATAATAAATTCATAAATAGTAATAATGATAAATTCATGAAATTTGCATAATATATTATACCGGGACGTACGGTTTAATTTGGATTAAGAATCATTACAAGAATTCACTGCACCGCCGGGACTCGAACTCTTAGGCACCACGAACCACAGCGTTAGCTACTAGTCATCATGCCTCTTATTATTTTCTATTCAACAAACATTTTAATGAAAGTTATTATTTAATTCAGAAATGTTATTTAAGACTATGGCATATTTGTTAGAGATGTGTAAATGAAAATTTTAAATAATTAATAAAAAAAGATATTAAATAATTATAAATAAAAAAATAACAAAGTATTTACTGTATTTACAATTAATTACTAACGATTTTAATAATCAATTCAAATTTATTCTAAAACTTTATAAAACCCTAATTGTTCAATAAAATTATTTTATAATAATACACTTTTAAAGTAATCAGTTTTAGATACACAATTGAATAAAATTAAATAATAACACATGTAATAATACTATAATTCAAAATTTAAATTAAATTTAAATTTAAATTATTAATCAAATAGGAAATTAGTTGTTTAATAAATGCCTATTGAACAATAACTCACATTTTTAATTTAAAGAAATTTACATAAGGGAAAGATAAAATTGTCTTTTAAAACATTGAATAGCTTGAAAAATTCGGATCCGTTTCAAATATTAAAAGAATTAAATCTTAAAAAAAAATGAATATTTTGTAACATAATTAATTTTTTTTATTCTTTCTACCTAAAACAAATAGAATGATTAGTCATAGAATGATTCAAAGCGAGAAATTATGATATCATTCGAGAAAAATAAATAACCTTTTCTAAAAAAAAAAGACGGTCGTATTTAATCCCAAAAGTTCGTTTTAATTCCTATATATATATATATGAAACTAAACGATTCCATAATAAATAATCACCATGTTCTTGAAATTCTCCTGGGATATCTGAAAGCTCTAATTAAAGGCAAGATTTCACTTTCCTTTTTCTGGATATTTTTTAATTTATCTTTCATGTTTCTAAAGACATTTTAAAGTGATTTTTTTAAAGAAATGGCAGAAACGGAAGAAGGAATAAAAATAAAGAATCCCGATTTAATGAATCACGCTTATTGCCAGATGCACAACACTCGGAAATTCTGTATTTTAACGAGAAAAATATTGATGCTTTAAGTATACTGTAAAAAAGTTTTTGCGAGGTTTTACTCGATTTAAATTTAATGGAATTCCCAACACCGAAGAAGGCTTTTTTTTGTAAAGTAAGGTATATCTAAAATGATATGTGGTGAAATCTCAGAAAGAAAAAGGTAATTATGTAATGAGCCATACGAATGTCATTTTCTTAACATTCTATAGCTTGTTAAAATTATAATTAATTTAACTTCGAAATTTAATTAGGATTGCAGTTTCAAATAGCAAAGTTCATTTATTTAATTTCGAAAACTATACTTTTTGTCGTGATAATGCATTTACGTATATGCAATATCACGAATATGCATGCAATACTTTTATACTTTTCACTAAAATAAATTTTACAATTTGTTTATTCCCAAAAATTGCTAATTTAATTACTTTTAAACCTATTTATTTATTTCGCAGTTCAAAGAAGATTTCTTGACTATTCGATATTTATGTGCCTGATTTGTAGCAAGTTCAGCATTAAAGACTGCATATGACGTATTGTTTATAAGAAGAAATAGAGACAAGGTGTCTTTGATGTCTTTTTTAATTCTATGTTACTTACTTTAGTGACAAAGAAATAAAATGTCGCATGCCTGTCAATTGGGAAGCATTTATCATTCTACTATTTTAAGATTAAGTAGGCCAACGGCCATACCATGCTGAATATACCGGTTCTCGTTAGATCACCGAAGTCAAGCATCATTGGGCGCGGTCAGTACTTAGGTGAGTGATCACCTGGGAACACCGAGTGCCGTTGGCATTCACAAATTTTGGACCTGAATGGCCGAGTGTCAAGCGCTCTGGCGCTCGGTGCCACAGGTTTTGGGTTCGAATCCCGGCGGTGCCATGGATGTTTGTAGTGGTTCGGAATCCACTTTAAGCTGTAGGTCGCGGTCTCCTATGACTGTAGGAGCGTCACGGAGCCAAAGTCAGACTTCTACCTACGGGTGCACCATCACAACAGAAGCTGCTTCTTTACCCTTCAATCATGAGTACGTATGAGCTCGTGAGCTTAACCAGCCAAGTGGGATAAGAAACAACAACAAACAAGATTAAGTATATTCTTCTTCATTGGTTATAGTCCTATTAATTATAGTCCTATAATAGTCCTATGGTGGGCCAACGGCGTCTGCCTACTGACAGATTTAAAAATTGGAATATCTTCTTTTAACGTGATTGGGTTTTCACACCTACACCCAACGCTCTATAATAACCCCGGTTTAAAGTGAAATTCAAACCGCTGCAAACATCCATGGCACCGATGTGATTCGAACACAAGACTTGTGGCACAACGCTCGTCACTCGGCCATTATTATATTTCACTCAGCAAAATATATAAAAAATGTATAATTTAATTCGGTGAGGTTATTTAACATTACGCCAAAGTCTGTTAAGGATGTGTAAATGAAATTTGGAAATATTTATAAAAATAGGTTTTAAATAGCTATAAATAACAATATTACAAAATAGTCATTGCATTTAAAATTAATCATCAATTCTAATCATCAATTCAAATTTATTCTGAAATATTTGTAGTAAGAATTTTAAATATTTCTAAATAAGAAAATTACAAATTATTGACTGCATTTACAATTAATTATTAAATGTAATAATCAATTAAATCTTATTCTGAAAGCATTATAAAACTCTAATTATTAAACACAATTGTTTTATAATAATACACTTTTAAAATAATCAGTCGTAGATAAACAATTGAATAAAATTAAATAATAACACAGATAATTATTCTATAATGTAAAAACTAAAAATTATTTATCAAATATGAAATTAGTTGTTTAACAGAAAACAGAAATGCCTATTAATAAAATAACGCACATTATTATATTAAACATATCTGTATGAGAGAAACATAAATATGTCTTTTAAAATATTAAATAGCTCGAAAAATTTGAATATGTTTCAAATCTTACAAGGTTTAAATCTTAAAAAACGGAAATATTATGTAACATAATTACTTTTCATTATGCTTTCTTCCTAAAACAAATACTGTTGCCATAATATAATTCAAAGCAAGAAATTATGATGTCATTCGAGAAAAATAAATAACCATTTTTAAAGAAAACTGTCGTATTTAGTCCCGAAAGTTCGTTTTGATTCCCATACATATGATCTAAAAGATTACATAATAAATAATCACCCTGTTCTTGAAATTCTCCTGAGATTTCTGAAAGCTTTAATTAAGGACAAGATTTCACTTTTCTTTGTCTGGATTTCTTTTTCCATTTATCTCTCATGTTTCTAAAGATATTTTAAAGGGATTTTTTAAAGAAATGGCAGAAATGGAAGAAGGAATACAAAAAAAAAAAAGAATCCCTATTTAATTAATCACTGTTGTCGCCAGATGCACATCGCTCGGAATTTCTGAATTTTAACGAGGAGAATATTGATGCTGTTATTCTGCAAAAAAAAAGTTTTTACGAGGTTTACTCGATTTAAATTGAATAGAATTCCCAACACCGAAGACTGCTGTTTTTCTAAAGTAATGTATATCTGAAATAGTATGCGGTGAAATCTCTGAATGAAAATCTTAATTATGTAATTAGCCATACAAATTTCATTTTCTTAAAATTCAACAGCTTGCTAAAATTATAATTTTTAACTTCGAAATTTAATTAGAATGCAGTTTCAAATAACAAAATTCCATTATTTAATTTTGTATACAAGACATTTTGCTATAATATTATATTTACATATTTAACATGTGTATACAAATGTAATGTATTCACTAAAACAACCAACTTTTATATTTTATTTATTAAAAAAAATGTATTTTAAAATTAATTAAACATATTTTTTTCTTGCAAAATTTTAGGGTGATTTTGGGACTATTCGACATTAATTCGCCTGAATTGTAGCAATTTCAACATTACAAAGGATGCATACGGTTTCTTTGTTTATAAGAAGGAGAGAAATGCTGTCTTTGATGTGTTTTTTAAATTATATTTTACTTAGATTAATGACAGGGGAATAATATGTTGCATGCCTGTCAGTTACGAAGCACATATCAATCTGCTTTTTTAAGATTATATATCCTCTTCTTCATTGGCGTGGTGATTGGTGGGCAAAGGTCTACTGCCTACTGACAGATTTGAAGGCAGAAATTATTTCTTTTAGCGTGGTTGACTTGTCATCCCTACGCCCAACGCTCGACAAACAAATTAAACCGGGATGTACGGTTTAACGTGCATTCCGAACCACCACAAACATCCTTGGCACCGTTAGGACTCGAACCCGAAACCTGTGTCCCCAAGCGGCACCAGCGCTAGTCACTGAGAAATCAAGCCACTTATTATTTTTTACTTAGAGAAACATATAAAAAGTTTATATAAAAGAACATATAATATGTTTATATAAAAACATATCCTTTAAATGGGTGAAGTTATTTAACACTAAGCTATTTCTATTAGGTATGTGTCAATAAAAATTGAAAATATTTATAAAAATGAGTTTAAAATATTTATATAGAAAAAAATTACCAATTATTCATTGCATTTACAATTAATTACGTAAGTTTTTAATGATAAATTAAAATTTATTCTGAAAAGATTATAAATCTCTTGTTAAATAAAATTATTTAACAATTAGAGTTTTATTTATAAGAAAAAAAAATACAAATTAATCATTGTATTTACAATTAATTATTAAATCTAATAATCAAATCAAATTTATTCTGAAATAATTATAGAAATAAGCTTTATATATTAATAAATAAGAAAATTACAAATAACTAAAGTTAATTAACGATTCTATTAACATTCTCCAATTTATTGTGAAGCATTATAAAACTCTAATTGTTAAACAAAATTATTTTATAATAATACACTTTTAAAATAAGCAGACATAGATAAATAAATTAAAAGAAATAATAACACAGATAATTATTCTACAATGCAGAACTAAAACAAATTATTGCTCAAATATGAATTTAGTTGTTTAATAGAAAACGTTAATGCGTATTAGTAAAATTAAGCACATTTTTAAATGAAATAAATTTGCATGACAGAAACATAAATAAGTCTTTTAAAATAATGAATAGCTTGAAAAATTCGAATCCGTTTCAAATCTTACAAGGATTAAATCTTGAAAAAAACAAATATTATGCAACATAATTAGATTTTGTCATTCTTTCTTCCTAAAAAAAATACTATTGCCATAAAAATATTCAAAGTGAGAAATTATGATATCATTCGATAAAAATAAATAACTTTTTTAAAGAAGACTGTCGCATTTAGTCCCAAAAGTTCGTTTTAATTCCTATACGTATGATCTACAAGATTACATAACAAATAATCACCATGTTCTTGAAATTCTCCTGGATTTTCTGAAAGCATTAATTAAAGACAAGATTTCACTTTCCACTCTGTGGATTTATTTTTTCATTTATCTTTCGTGTTTCTAAGATATTCTAAAGTGATTTTTTAAAGAAATGGCGGAGATGGAAGAAGGAATAAATAAAAAAAAAAAAGAATCCCGTTTTAATTTATCACGCTTGTTTGCAGATGCACAACGCTCGGAATTTTTGTATTTTAACGAGAAGAAAATTCACGTGTTATGCCGTAAAAAGTTTTCACGTGGTTTTACTCGATTTAAATTGAATGGAATTCCCAACACCGAAGAAGGCTGTTTTTTCAAAGTAAGATGTATCTGAAATGGTATGCGGTGAAACCTCAGAATGGAAATGGTAATTATGTTATTAGCCATACAAATATCATTTTCTTAAAATTCTATAGCTTGTAAAAATCATAATTTTTAACTCCGAAATTTAATTAGTGATGCAGTTTTAAATAACAAAGTTAATTCAAATACAAGACATTTTGCTATGATTATACATTTACATATTTAACATATGCATTCAAATGTAATACGCATTTTTATATTTTATTTATTTAAACAAGTATTTATTTAATAAACTTTGAAACATTTTTTTTTCATAGAATGAAAAAGAGATGATTTTGTGACTACTCGACATTAATTCGCCTGATTTATAGCAAGTTCAACGTTAAAAAGTCTGCATGCAGAGTATTGTTTATCAGAAGAAGGAGAGAAATGCAGTTTTTGATGTCTTTTTCAATCATATTTTACTACGTTAATGGCAGGGAAATACTATGTCGCATGTCTGTCTATAGAGAAGCATACATCGATCTACTATTTTAAGATTATGTTTCTTCTTCTTTATTGGTGTAACAGCAACATGGTGGGCCGAGGCATTCTACCTACTGATATATTTGAAGACAGAAATAATTTAATTTTTATGCGGTTGGGTGCCAGCCCTACAAACAACGCTCGACAGTCACATTAGATTAACGTAAATAAAACATAAATAAAAAAAGACACGAAAAGAAATCGTTTATCTCCATCTCCAAGTAGACAAGACACTGCATGTAATGCCTTTACAATGCTGAGCTACAAATCAGCGAATTATTGTCGAATAGTCAAAAAATCCTCCTCCAACTGAAGACGGGAAAAAAACATATTTAAAATTCAATAAATGGACATATTTTTATAAATTATAAAAGTTGTTTTAGTGAAATGCATATTACATTTGCATGTATATGTTAAAAATGTAAATGTATAAACATAACAAAATATATAGTATTCGTAATTAAATAAGTGAACTTTGTTATTTGAAACGTCACTCCTAATTAACTTTCGAAGTTAAAAATTATAATTTTAACAAGCTATAGAATTTTAAGAAAATGACATTTGTATGGCTAATTACGTAATTACCGTTTCCATCTCAACATTTCACCGTATACCATTTTAAATATATCTTACTTAAAAAAAAAAAAAAAAAAAACAGTATTGTTAGGTGTTGGGAATTCCATTCAATTTCAATCGAGTCAAATCTCGCCAAAACTTTTTTTGCAGTATGGCGCATCCATTTTCTTCTCGTTAAAATGCAGAAATTCCGAGCGTTGTGCATCTGGCAACAAGCGTGATTAATTAAATCGGGTTTACTTTTTTTTTTATTCCTTCTTCCCTTTCTGCCATTTCTTTAAAAAAATCACTTTAAAATATCTTTAGAAACATGAAAGATAAATGAAAAAAAAATCAGAAAAAGGAAAGTGAAATCTTGCCTTTAATTAAAGCTTTCAGAAATCCCAGGAGAATTTCAAGAACATGGTGATTATTTATTATGGAATCTCTTAGATCATATATATAGGAATTAAAACGAACTTTTGGGACCAACGACAACCGTCTTCTTTTTAAAAAGTTTATTTTTCTTTAATGACATCATAATTTCTCGATTTGAATCATTTTTTGACAATAGTATTTGTTTCAGGAAGAAAGAATAATAAAAAGTAATTATGCTACATAATATTTTTTTTTTTCCCAAGTTTTAATCCTTGTAAGATTTGAAACGGATTCGTATTTTTCAAGCCATTCAGTATTTTAAAAGATATATATGTGTTTATCTCATGTAAATTTCTATAATGTAAAAATGCGATTTATTTTAAAAGGTATTAGCATTTTCTTTTCAACAACTAATTTCATATTTGTAAAATATTTTTTTTTTTTTAATTTTGCATCATAGAATAATTGTCTGTGTTATAATTTCTTCATTTAATTGTTTATCTATTTAATATTTTAAGAGCGCATGATTATAAAACAATTTTATTTAGCAATTAGAGTTCATTATATTATTTTCAGAATAAAATTGAATTTATTATCAGAATATTTAATAATTAATTGTAATACAATGAATAATTTGTGATTTTCTTACTTATAAATATATTTAAAACTTCTTTTTATAAATATTTTAGAACAAATTTGATTTAATTTTTCTGGACAAGAGCCCCATGGTGGGCCACGGTTCTTAGCCTACTGACAGATTTCGAGACAGAAGATATTTTTAATGGGTAGGATTATCAGTCCTACGCCCAACAGTCATATTAGACTGAGACCTACAGTTTAAATTGAATTCCGAAGTACTATAAACATCCCCGGCACAGCCGAGAACTTGATCCCGAAACTTGTGACACCGATCGCCTGAGCGGTATTCACTCCATCGTGAGGACCCAAAATTATGAGTTGTTTAGTACAGGGAAATAATTCCATAAATCATCATATTATACTTTTCGCTGATGCTCATCCAACTTAAATATATTATTGTTTTCAAATGATGACTCTTTGATTTGAATTCAAGCACCAATTGAAAGACCATTGAAGCAGATCCAGCGTTATCAAGGGAAAAGGATTTAATATGATGGAAACTTATTTTACCATCATAGCTCTGATAGTTTTTATCTTTCTTTGAAACTCACTAATTCACAATTTCATAAGAAAAAAAGCGATACAAAACAAAAAAAAAATTATCTGCAAAAAAATAATAATTATCGGCTGGGTCCATATACAGGTTACCCATGATATTTAGATTTTAATGTAAGAACAAAATACATAACAGCAATGTTAAGAAAAAGAAAAAAACAGAATTAAAATCGATTTTATTTTCTTGAAAAATTTCATTTTTACTTTGAAATAAAATTGTTTTTGCTTTCACCAGACCATCTTGTTGAAATATTTTGCATTTTTTAATTATTTAATTATAGAACTATTTTTTAATATATTATTTTAATTATTTTTATATACTTATTGTGTATAAAAAAACCTCAAACAAATTTAAAGAAACATAATTAATCAATAAAAAATGTTGTAAGTGTTCTAGGACACAAAAATTGATCAAGAAAACAAAAATCTCTAATCTAGAAAACAATAGCCATAATTGCTATTGGGAATAAAAGAATTAAAACGTTGAAAAAGTAAATCGCTGGTTAAATCTGTTTCGTATATTTAATCCGATATATCGACTAAAGAGTCTATGATGATGACATCCACCAACCTTTCTGCCAATGGCAATGAAAAAAGCTTTTTTTTTTTTTTAATACAACTTTACAAGAAATTTTCAATGCTTACAAAACTGTGTGACAAATAAATCAATAACAAGATTTTAAAGACATCAAAGAAATGTTTTGATTGAAAAAAATTACATAATAATGCGGAAAAAAAATTCATAAATGATAATGAACAAAGCTTTAAAGAACCTTATTAAAAAAAAAGTTTACATAAATTTGTAAATGTAGACTTCTTAGCATCCAGTTCTGAAACATTTGGCGAGTTTTTGACTGTTTTGAAGTGTCAAACTCTTTCCTTAAAAATGTTTCTAGGTTGTCAAAGCTTCGGTAGCAGAAAAATATGAAATTAATATTCTGCGCTCTAATTACATTTCAGTTAAGATAAATTGAGTCTAATAGAAAATAAGTTATTAAATAAGTTATAAGTTAAATAGAAAATAAGTTATTATACCCAATTTTAAAATTAAATAATTAATAATCTGAAATAAATACATAAAATTTTCGATAATTATGAAGGATAGTAATATATCGAAAATGCTTATATAATTTTATATCCATAGCAAATGTCTATTTTGAAGTTAATATAACGTATATTTGTTTATTCCTACCATTTTATTATTTCTTATATGTAAGCAGTTGTAGAAATCATTTGGAAAAATATTGAATAATTTAATAATGTTTTAAATTCGTAAACTCGTCTACCATCGAAAACACAATAAACCTGTAACATACACTGAAGTGACAAAAGTCATGGGATAGCAATATGCACATTTTCAGATGGCAGTAGCATCGCGTAGAACAGGTATAAATGCGCAGTGCTTTCGCAGAGCTTTCATTTCTGTTCAAGTTATTCATGTGAAGAGGTTTTGACGTGCTGATGACCGCACGACGGGAATTAACAGACTTTGAAAGCGGAATGTTAGTTGGAGCTAGACGCATGGGTCATGCCATTTCGGAAATCGTTAGGGGATTCAACATTCTCAGATCCACTGTGTCAAGAGTGTGCCGAGAGTATGAAATTTCAGGCATAACATCCCACCATGGACAGCGCAGTGGTCGACCGCCTGCACTTAACGAAGAGTCGTAAATTCTAACAGACAAGCAACACTGCGTCAAATAACCGCAGAAATCAATGTGGGACTTACAAGGGACTTGTCTGTTAGAACTGTGCGGAGAAATTTGGCTTTCTTGGGCTATTTCAGCAGAAGACCGACTCGAGTGCCTTTACTGACAGAACGACATCGCTTGCAGCGACTCTCATGAGCACGTGAGCATATCGGTTCGTCCCTAGATGAATGGAAAACCGTGGCCTGGTCCGATGAGCCACGATTTCAGTTGGTAAGAGCTGATGGTAGGGTTCGAGTGTTGCGCAGACCTCACGAAGCCATGGACCCAAACTGTCAGCAAGGCACTGTTCAAGCTGGTGGTGGCTCCGTAATGGTGTGGGCTGTTTTTTCATGGCATGGACTTGGTCCTCTGATGCGACTGTACCGAACATTGACTGTAAATGCTTATGTTCAGCTACTTCGAGATCACTTGCAGCCATTCATGGACTCCATGTACCCAAACAACGATGGGATTTTTATGGATGACAATGCGCCATGTCACCGGGCCACAACTGTTCGCGATTGGTTTGAAGAACATTCTGGACAATTCCAACGAATGATCTGGCCACCTAGATCGCCCGACATGAATCCCATCGAGCATTTATGGACATCATCGAGAGGTCTGTTCGTGCCCAAAATCCTGCACCATCAACGCTTTCACAATTATGGACGTCTATCGAGACAGCATGACTCAATATTCCTGCAGAAGACTTCCAACGACTTGATGAGTCCACGCCACGTCGACTTGCTGCACTTCGCCGGGCGAAAGGAGGGCCGACACGATATTAGGAGATATCCCATGACTTTTGTCACTTCAGTGTATAATAGTATGCTGTTATTGTTTCCAATCCCGTATTCTTTAAGTTATTCGCACTAGAACTGCCGATTTGTAACAAGTTCAGCGTTACCTGAAACAAGAGTTCACAAAACGTGCACAAAAGAGAGCGAAAAAGTTGGCTTTATTAAAATTTTGCTGACTCAGCGAAATTTTTTTCTTAAATCTTGCTTTTTGTCACACTATAACTAAAAAAAAGTTTCATTTAACATTGGATGATATTGAAATTTGTATTATTTGAAATAAAAGATATTTTCAGAGAAACATTTTAAATACTTTCATATTTTTACAGCGGTAATCTTTTAAAAGTGGTATTTAAAGTTATTGCTTTTATAAAACATACAGTATCAACTTCAATATCTTAACACTTACTTAACATGCACCGATGGATCCTCTGACAAATTGCTCAATAAGGCAGGTGCAGGCATTTTCTTTCTGCTACCAAATGGCAGTAAATACCATCATAAAATGAACACAGGCCTGATAGCTTCAAACTTCACCAGCGACCTCATAGCAATTAAAAAGGCTGTTGCTTTATATCTAAATGACTCAAATATTTCAGGCCTCACTGACGGGTTTGTGATTTTTTCTGACTGCAATTAAAAATGGAGATACTAACATTTCTACGATAAATGTTCTGCTCGAGACTCTACACTGTAAAGGCAAGTCATGTCATCTTCAATGGATTCCCGCACATGTCAACATTGAGGGCAAAGATTGCGCTGACACTTTAGCCAAAGAAGCCAGGGACAATGATCTACACAAGACTACCATCACACTTGCAGATGCTAACGCAGTTGCCAAAAGCCGACTCATTCCTTATGACTTTAAGAAGCCACTAATCACGGACTTCAACTGTCCTAGGAAGCTGACATCAGTTATTAGTAGACTCAGAACTAATCATTACAGAGGATGAAGATTCTCCCAGACAAGACCAGGAAATAAATTCCTGCAGAAATTGACCTAACGTTTTCCTAACACCTAAGCACATTCTAGAGTGCCCAGCACTCACTCCCCATGTTTTGCAATTGGGTAGGGTGCCAATCGAGGCCAACTTAAGAGAAGTCCTGTATAGTGGAGCGGCGCCACTGCTTTATTGTTTTTATTATCATAAAAATTATTTTTTATTTTTTATTATCACGATAGCAGCGCCAATGCGGCCACTATCGTGAAGATTTTTGACTTGATCTCATTCTGATAATAATATTTTAAAATCATGGACACGATAACAACAACAACAGCAACATGCATAAAATACCCCACAATATGACATGCCTAGTGTTATTAGTATTTTCGTAGCATGTAAGCGAGTTTTCCCAGTTATTTCAAACCTAAATAATTTCTTAAATGTTTGAAAAAATATAAGATGAATCATATTGCAATATATAAATTTCACTTTTATAAAAAGTAACTTAATATATTGCAATATGATTTTCCCTGATGGTTTTGAATTTTCTGTAATTAAATAAAAGTAATCTCAAACTTTCATAGACAATTTATATTGTGATTAGTAGATATGGCAGGAGATGTACGATTACAGAGAATAAAGTATTTTTACTTTCCATAAATTTGTATATACTTCAATTATTTAAAATTACCTCTTCTTAAATCCAAGAAATAATATGAGAATCATATGATAAAAATGTCCTACTAATAAATTATTTTATGGGATTCAAGTAATGTATATAAAAACTATACATTTAAAGAAAAAATATATAAATAAATATCTCTTCCAACAAAATATCTAATATTGATGAGTAATAAAAATAATAGATGCAAGCGATATAGAAGCGAAGTATCAAAATGGCACCAGGAGCAAAGATTCACGCAGAAAAAAAATTAAAGAATGAATCATAATATAATGTGGAAATCATCAAGATGGAAATATCGTACTAACAAATTTTTTAAGGGATTTCAGTGGTGAATATAATATATCTTAAAAAAATATATCTCATATTGATTAATAATAAAAACAATAGATGCAAGCGATATAGAAGCGAAGTAACAAAATGGCGCCAGGTGCAAAAATCAGAAAAACATTAAAGAATGAATCATAATATAATGTGGAAATCATCAAGATGGAAATGACGTACTAACAAATTTTTTAAGGTATTTCAGTGAGGAATATAATATATCTTTCAAAAATATGTCCCATATTGATTAATAATAAAAACAATAGATGCAAGCGATATAGAAGCGAAGTAACAAAATGGCGCCAGGTGCAAAGATTCACCCAGAAAAAACATTAAAGAATGAATCATAATATAATGTGGAAATCATCAAGATGGAAATGTCATACTAACAAATTTTTTAAGGTATTTCAGTGAGGAATATAATATATCTGTCAAAAATATGTCTCATATTGATGAGTAATAAAAACAATAGATGCAAGCGATATAGAAGCGAAGTAACAAAATGGCGCCAGGTGCAAAGATTCACCCAGAAAAAACATTAAAGAATGAATCATAATATAATGTGGAAATCATCAAGATGGAAATGTCATACTAACAAATTTTTTAAGGTATTTCAGTGAGGAATATAATATATCTGTCAAAAATATGTCTCATATTGATGAGTAATAAAAACAATAGATGCAAGCGATATAGAAGCGAAGTAACAAAATGGCGCCAGGTGAGAAGATTCACTGAGTAAAACATAAAAGAATGAATCATAATATATTTATAATAAGAGAGCTGTAACGTCGATTTCCACACATTATTCTTTTTTTTATCAATAAAACATGACTGGCGCCATCTGGTGGTATAAATAAAAGATACAAATACAATTTTTATTCAATTAAAATTTTTTTAATAATAATATTTTCATATTTTTGACTACGTATAAAGATAAAAAAAATAATAATCTCAGAGAAAGAATAAATTGCTAAGTCCTCAAAAAGAGACAAATGTTCTGATATATATGTAGACAAATTAAACTATTTTTAAGAAATCGTTTGTAAGTAGGTTATCATCTGAGGTATCATAGTTACTGCTTATAAAGTTCGAATACGCAAAAACTTTTATTAAGCATACATTCATTACATCATCAGTTCTGTTTCATTTTATTTCCGTTTTTTTTCCGTACGTTGGCAAGTTAACAAGTTTCGTGCATCAGAAAAAGAAGAAAAAAAAGTGTCCAAGCACAGAAGTCCAAGAAGCAGCAGTAAAAGTCGTCACATGGAATCCAAATAAATTTACTACCAAGGGCGCTAATAAATATTTTTATCAGTCTTATTTGTGAGACGGACGCAAAAGAAGAGGCACCAATAGCTGTGGGAAAGATGACCCTTTGACGGCTGATGCGGATGTTGATAGAAGCAGATGACAAATTGTCTGGGAATTCAACCAATGCGGCCATTGGATGTGGGTAGATGACTTACGTATTGGATTTATCGAGGAAAAAGTATGCCAATTCCATCACTTCTATTTACTACTTGTATCAAATTGCAGCCATCTACATAGCTGGAAGTACGTAATTAAATAAATAGCTGCATCATATAACCATTGAGGTTGTTCTAGGAATATGGGACATTCAAACATATTTGTCATGTTTGCATAATTAAAAATTTATGATAATTTGGCCCTAATAAAAGTTATAATGCATAGATGACGTAGGTTTCACGATGTATAAACATGCAATGTAACGTCGCGTGTGGTATTATCAAAGCTCCGCTTTGTAAACAAAGTAGTCATAGATGAAAGTAGTAGGAGGAGATGAAGTATATTGATATTAATCAAGTAATATTTTTAACCAACTGTCGTCGGTCAGATTTTAAAACTGGTGAAGCATTCTTTAGTTTATTTTGGGAACAACTGTTATTGATGTTTGTAATCAGAATTTTTTTCCTAAGAAAAACTGTAGAGCGTTTAATTATTATTTTTTTTTTTAAATTACAGTAAATTCTTTATGAATATATTCCCTATAGAGAAATCCAATGGCAACTTTGAAGTTGCTACTTTACATTTAATTTTAAAAATAAAATATATTAATCGAAATTTTACACTTTGCACAATAAAATTTCCTTTATTTATTTGCTTATTGCTGGTAGAAGAAGAAGAAATGGAGAGGCAATCTGACAAAAAAACCTATCAATTTTCTGGAAAAGCTAAAACTTACTTCGATATATATATAGTGAAATTGAATAGAAAGCTTCCTTGATATTGCCAATGTTCCATACAATGTTCAGTAATAGGTTGGAAAATCATTTCGTTAATCCTAAAATATAGGTTGAAATTAACTTCGAATGACATTCTTGAGTGTATATGTTCAAATTTATGGGTTTGGTTTGCAGCTCTATGGTCATTTTTTCATTTTTTTGTACACTTTAGGCTTATTAGATTGGTACCTACAGTTTTACTTGGACTACGAACAACTAACAAACACCCTTGCCACAGCCAAGATTCAAACACGAACAATATAATGTCTTGGGCCAAAGTACTCTATAATAGGATCATGTCAAAGTGCATCATCATAAGATTAGGTCAACTTTTTTCATTATAGGATCAGGTCAAAAGTAAAACATCTCCTGTCTCGAAATCTGCCAGAAGGCAGATGGCTTGGCCCACCATGGGACTGTTGCGGAAATGAAGAGGAAGAAGAAGAAAAAAGATCAGGTCAAATTGCTCATCGTAGTTCGGATGATATTCGAGATTTGAAATTAATAAAATGTTCGTTTCTGTGCATGTGCTTTGTTTTCGGTCAAAGTAATCCACCATGGAATTAGGTCAGGGTGCTCCATCCATCCATGAAGTACCTTGGCCTTACCTTACGATCCAACATGATCTTAAGGTAAGGTCAAGGTAAGGTCAAGGTAAGGTCACCCCAATTAAAATCAGAGAGCTCGACATTTGAAGACAATTAAGACAACATATTAATTTATTTTCTCTGAACATTCCGTGAGTCGTATATGGTACAAATAAAATGAATTGTCTGTGATGGCATCGCGATATCTGCTCCCTGGAAAACCTTTCTGAGATTAGCATTCCGCATTTGCAAGCCCATGGGTAGAAAACCCTTAAAAAGTTCACATGCTTGACGCTCGGCATTCATAAATTCTTTCACAATCTCTAGATATCTTCTCTTTAAAATAAATAAATGAAACCGACCAGTTAAAACTTATCTTGCTTAATCTGCTAGCCCAATTTTAGTTCAATAAAATGCTGGAGGGGTCTGATGGCCGAGTGACTAGTACTCTGGCGCTCGGGCCACAGGCTTCGGGCTAGAATCCCGGAGATGCCATAGATGATTGTAATGTTTCGGAATCCACTTTAAACAATACGTCTCGTTGTAACATGACTGTAGGGGATAAGGTTGATAGCCCTATCCCGTAAGAAGAAAAACATCTCTGGTCTCGAAATACGGCAGAAGGCCATGGGCCAACGTGAGCGTGTTGGGCCATTGAAAAATAAAATGCTTAATTTTTATTTTCGCTTATGTTATTTAAAAAAAGTATATAATCGCTTTCATAAAAATGTTAATTAATACAAAATAAATTAAAACTTTCATTACAAGTTATGCATAAATCAAAGAATGTAACTACATAGTAGCTGTAATTTAAAAATATAACTGTAAATAAAATTACCATGGATCTACTTACGTAGACACATCAACTATATTCGATTTTTATTTATAATTAAGAGTTAATAGTTATAATAGTTAATAGATTTTTTTAGTTTTAATTATTAAAATTCTGAGACAAAAATGTTAATATTATAATAATTTGTACTTCTCCCGACCGTTTTAATTACTAATTTCCTAATACGTATTTTTCAATTACAATTTTTACCATCTTATTTTTTAAATTCGAAATAATTTATTATACCTTAATTAACATATACATTTCATTACAAGTTAATTAGCATGCCTTATAATGAAATGAGCCTCCATATTTAATTAATAGCATTTTTTTATTATACAAATTTAATTTTTTTTAAATATAGGATAAACAGTTATCAAGGTGGCATTTAAAATATATTCAACATCAGAAAATATTAGAAAAATCTATACTCTTTTTCTGGTAATTTTTTATACACTAAAAACCTTGCTTTATTAATATTTGAAATTTATGCGAAATCTTTCTGTACATTTTAAAGACGTTTTTAATGATTTCTTTATCAAAATTTAATAAAAATGGATTGCTGATTACATTTTTTGAAAGGAGCAAAATAAAATGACAATTCTTTTAAAAATCTGATTATAAGCCAAAAATATTAAAATTAATAATAATTTTAAACATATAGGATGGATAATCTTTTTTTTGAAATAAATGTATTTTACTTTACTCCATCTGGGATATTATAATTTACTTAATATAAATCTGCGTTGATGTGAAACATATTTTACGATCTTTATAAAGAAAGAAAAATTTAACTGAGGCGTCTGTTCTTTCAAAACTGTGTTAATTAGCATAAAAAGATGTTAAGAAGAGAAGGCACGAATATTTTCGTTAAGTAATGCTTAAAACAGATCATTGGGAAATGTTTGGCATATTAAAATAATTGGGAGCCTTTTTATTTATTCTCTGATGAGCGTGTTTGTCTGAAGATCTTCTAGTGCCAATTATAAAAAGGTAAGAGAAACATAATTTTATTTTGAATTCTTCAATATGTTGTTAAATATGTATTCTTATATAATATTCTTTCTGGTCAGAATTGACCTAGTTATTAATGCGTTAGGTTTCCAAATTAGGAAAGAATGGTTTGAAACCTGTTAAGCAATGCCGAATTGATCATTTGCTAGAGATGGGTACTATAAATCTTTAGATCATAAAGTAATTCAATTGGGCTCGAAGAGAAAGATTAGAGGATTTAAACTCTTCAGATACAATCTAGGTATATTTGTTTAAGATTATGGAGCAAAATATTAGAACTATATAACAGATGCTTTTTGACGGGCGTTGGACATGCTGCAAAAACATCATTATCAGTACTGTAATAATGATGATTCTGCAACAATGTTATCACAGTACCATGATAATGATGGTTCCTCATTACCATAGTACTGCGAAATTCCTATCCCAGCACTCATAATGATGCTTCTGCAATCATAATGAGTTCATTCTAATCACAGTGCAGTGATGATGGTTCTTCATAATCACAGTAGTGTGATATTACTTCCACAGTACTGTGATAATTATGGTCCTGCAATATGCTATCACAGTATCGTGATAATGATGGTTCATCACAACCACAGTACTCTGATATTATTTCACAGTACTGTGGTAAGGATGGTTCAACAACATGTCTAGTGTTCTAGTGTCGAATTACTACAGGTAAAAATGTCTTCATTCCAAAAAAAAAATCATAAGAATACTAATATTTACCAGATTTGTTTTATACATAAATTAGAAAAAATTTAAATTGTAATTTCTGGAAATTATGAATGTTGTGGACTTTTTCGTTAGACTTCGACGCGAGGATTTTATAATTTCATTTCCCATTTTTTTGCAAAAGCATCACATTGGGGCATCAACATTAATCACATTTAAAACGAACAACTGTAGTCCACTTTTTAGGGGATATGATGTAATTTCCTCTTCTTATATTTGAAACGTTAGAAAAGAATTCTCGGACATAAATTTAATGCAAATTGACATAGAGAGTGTCATTGAGGTGTGTCAATTATTTACCAGTATCTTCATTTTTATTATAAAAAATATTTTTATGCATTAAGGACTTCACGTTCTACTTATGATTATCACTAACACTCAACAGATAAGGTGAACATTTTCCTAGAGGCACGTATGTGTATCTCACTTAACAACCCTGTATGTGTGTGCCATATCGTAGCAGACTAACAACAGATGTCAAGAGCTTTTCATATAGAACCCTTATCTTCAGCGAGTTTCTTCTTTTCAGAAAGAATTTACTTAAACATAAGCAATTAACATACTCGAATCCGAGATTATCTGTATGCTAGCTGGCCACTAGACCGCGAGACAAGAATTCATTTACATGTAATTTCAACTCATAATTATATTTAATTAATATATATTGTACAGTATAAGATCATAATCTGGACTCGTGTTTTTATTTATTTACGCTTCTTTTCACTTAAATGGGCATTTAATTATCTATAATAAAGAAAGGTTTTCAAATTAAAGCACAACAGTAACAAAATGATATAATTACTAAGTTAAAAGTCCCACCTAATAATTCGAAAACACTCCCATTTACACTAATAAAATTGTTAATTTTAGTCATTTTCTTTAGCAAAGAATTTGTCTTAAGATGATAACATTTATATTGTTTCAGAGTTTAAATCATAAATTAAAAAAAAAAAAAACATTTATGTAATTGTTCCCAATTCTAAAACAATTTTATGAAAATTACTTATACATATATTTTCAGTTCGTAAAACTATAGTTTAGATAATTAATCATTTTATGAATAATTCCTAGGACTAATAAATTAAAATAAACGAAACGGAAACCATAATTTTTTAAGCACAAAATTAATTAGAGTTTGATCATAATTTTAACTCTATGGATAGCGAAATTTTAATATTTTTAATTCATAGTCATGATGTAAGTGCCACGTATGTGTCGTATTGGAGAAAACCCGAAAAATTCCCAAAGGTAACTTGACTATCGATACGAGACTGTTATAAGCACACTACCACAATCGCCATCAAGTCTCTTCGTTTCTGAAATCAGTAGCTATAATATTGCTGCCAGTGGATTCGAACTTTAGCCCTACTGTAAACTAGCTGGACACATTGCTATTGGGCCACGAGTGGGGGAGGGAGGTCGTATCATCTAAGGGATATTAGTTCGAATTCTTAAATATATGTCGAACAGAATGCTTCCCGATTAGACAGAGAATGTTAAAGATAAATTTATAGACAAGAAAGTTCTTCGTTCAAGTTCGAAGAATAAGTTTGAAGCCATCAGATGATACCTGCCTGACTCGTGGTTCAGTGATAACGCGAGCCGCTGATGAGTATTAGAGTTGAAGACATTATTGTAGACGCTGTTTCGAAAACAAGGAGGCTCGGCGACGCTTGTGATGTTCGGCATCTTGCTTCGTTAAGGCTCCTTCCCACTGAGGCGACAGGCGACGACGCGACATGCGGCAAGCAAGAAAATTTTTTTGACCTCTTTCACAGCGAAACGTCAGAAATAGCATTACGCCTAGAGAAGTTCCGCTTCGAATTGAAAGTTGGTCAACTCGAAGCGGTGCATTTCAAAACGATTTCAGGCGAACGCAGTGATTGGTCAACTCTTGTCGCTTAAACGCTTCTCGCCTCTGTGGGAAGGAGCCTCTAGTCACACAATTTAGTGTGATTTTTCCGGGTTACTCACATACAATGCGGAGTAGTACCCCTTAAAATCCCTCCCGGAAGGCACTGTCCTCCCTCTTCAATGACTCGTCAAGTTAGATTCTACCTAGGGGTGCTCACTCACAACAGAAGCTGTCCTGCCCTATCCCCTCCTTCCATGAGTAGACTACTCATGGGGTGTCCGTCCCAAGCTGCTGGACACTGAGGATTTGTCACATCAACAGATCTTACCTTTGAGGATGTTCATTCCAAATTGTGATAGCACAAAATGCATGGTGTTGCAAATAATAATTTGCAGGCAAAATTGGGAGCCAAAAGGTATAAGGCCTTAAAAACATAAATAATGGATATTTAACTGCCATAATATGCTAAAAAAATTAAATAAATAAGTAGGAAATGGTTCAGTTTGCTAGCGATAATAAACCTAGAATACTATTTAATTGTACGTAATTTTTTTAAAAGTTCTTTATTTAATTTTTTTTTATAAAAGGGAATAGTTATTTATAGTTAAAAAATATTTTCACTAACAAGTAACTATATCCATTTGAATGAAACTCCCCTAAGAACAGCTAATAATAGTTTACCATGAACAAGCAATGAAAAAAAAATATTTTTCTGAAAATAGTTACTGAATAAGTAGCATTTGGTTACAAGAAAAAAATTTTTAAGATAACAAGTATTCAGTTTCAAGAAGTATATTCTATAGAAAGCTAATTATTATTTAGTTGAATGAAAATTTTTTGAAGAACAGAAAATACGTGTTACATTCTGCAAGAGTTCTCTAAGAATATACGAGTATTTAATTGCATTTATTCTAAACATAAACCAATTACATGAGTTTTTTTAAGGAATAAAGTATGTCTTAAGATAAAGATAAATTTGTTATGAGTTCTGTATTTATATTACAAATAGTTTTTAAATATATGAACCCACTAAAAATGTTTCATTTCTTCGGTTAAATTTTTTTTTTTTTTTTACTTAGCTGCTGACTATTTTGTTATTCAATAGAATAATTACTACTTCTAGTTAATTGAGTAATAAGGAATTCATTAATGTATTTTAAGACTCAATCATTAAAATAAAAAAGATTTCGACAATAATTTGTCGTCTTAAAAAAATTATGGTTTTTTTGTTTATGAAAAACATACTTGATATCATCTTACTAAAACATTGTTTTTTTTATAAACTGAAGTCCTTTTTGACGAGCTACAAATAACTCATGCATAATATTTGTTTACGCTTTTAGTTCTCCTTGTCGAGCATTCTGACGCCATTCGCCATCAGAACAACAGATTTATTACAGATTTAGCGTTATCCAAGCTATACTAATGAGAACTTTTCGACTAGAATGACAGATTTATAGCATGTATATCAAATTTAGCTATTCAGGTTACATAACGAGGGGGTAAGGGCCAATTTTACCTCAATAAAACAGATGTATAACAGATATAGCATTATCCAAGTTGGGATTGGATATTAAGGAAGACATTGACAAAACGTTGCCATTTTATCCAAGCTAAACTATGGGAGCTTTGCCACTAGAACGACAGATATATAACATGCTTATCAAATTTAGTTATCCGGGCTACACCATGGGGTCAATCACCAATTTTACCCCCAAGAAAGACAGATGTATAGCAGAATTAACATCATCGAAGTTACATTAAGTAAGCCTTTGAAATTTTATCCAAGCTATACTACAGGGAACTTAGCCACTAGAACGACAGATATATAGCATATATAGCAGAATTAGTGTTATCCGTGTAACACCACAGGGAAATCACCACTTTTATCCCATGAAAGACAGATGTATAGAAGGTTTAGCATTCTCAAAGCTACATTATGGGAGTGGTTCCACCAAAATGACAGATGCATAGCAGATTTAATGTTATCCAGACTACACCAAATGAGAAATCACCACCTTCTTCATCAGAACTACGAAGGTATAACATGAAAGATACTACACCATGAAAGATGAGCTACGCAACATTTTGCAACCAATGCTTAGGACAAGGGTGAATTTGGGAAGGTTAAAATCCTTCTCTTTAATATCACTAGAAGGACATTACAGTCTTACAGATTAGACATTACAGATTGTGTCCATATCCGACATAAACCTTCAGAAACCAAATTTTTCCAGAGAGAAAACACTATCCTCTGTACACTAGATATCTGCAATCATTTCAAGAATTATTAAACATTGGATTTGAATTTTAAAGTATAGATATTTAAAAATTTATTTATTTTTTTGTTTCACAAATATGCTTTTTCATATTAATAATTAAGTAGAGGGGTGTGATAAAATTCTGGTAGGAAAGCAAAAAAACCATAACTTTAGCTGTTTATATCTAAATTAACATGTATATATTTCTTTTAATTTTAACAAATACAGTACCAATTTTATAATACTTCTCTGTGATTTGCACAGATTAAGAAGAAAAATCTCAATTTCATTAAGATAAGCTTCATATTTAATTTTTTTTTTTTAAATTCCTAATTCAGAATGTCATCAACCTTGTTTAATTTTGCAAAGCTTCTTAACTTCATAGGGATTGTACTAACTTTGAGACAATCAGAATAGAGGATTGTTTTAGGCATTTAAAATGGTGTTTTAAAATGTATCTTATCTCCATTTATAAAGAAGTTATCAATAAGATTATAAGGTAGTTAGTATTTTTTTTGTTCCAGGGAAACAAATAATATACTATAAATAAGGTATATTCATATGAAATAAAATAATATTTAGGAAACTTCATACTGTAATAATAACTGGTAAATAAGGTAAGTGTCCTAAGACTCTATAGCATTCTTCTTTTCATTCTTCTTCAATTGAGAGAGAACGCGGTCATGCATGTTCCATAGCATAATGAAATGGGGCAACTATGGCAACCATAGTAAATTATATGATTTATCATAACTAATTTTAACATTTTGTAATATTTGAAACGTAAACCCAACTGAAATTATAAAAAAATATTTTTATAATAGTTGCCTAGTATAAAAATTACCCGCAGGTAAATTGTTATGAATTCCCTAGGTAATAGACAGAAGCAATTTTTTGACAGTATAAAATCTACAGTATTAAAAGCTTGTTTTAAAGCTTTTATTTAACAATTATGCTTGCATTATGTTTATGCTACAAAGGGACATTAAGTTTATGCTCAATTGAAATACATAGAAATTATTATTTTCAGCCATAATTACTTCATGTCAGTATTGCCCAATGCCATCCCATCAAAAATTAAATTTAATATAGTTCAAATCAATTTAAAAAAAAGATCTTCAACATTATATCACATATAATACATTATGTCCCGGATCTTAAAATAACCAAACAAATATTAAAAATTGAAGTAACAAATTCAATACCACTTTCACTCCTACAAAATTCTTAATTATTTTCATTACATGCAAATACGTTCTTCAAAACAATGCAAAACTGGGTTTTTTTCACACATTTTCTATTTATGAAGAGAAACTACTTTTTACACCTCTTATGGAAACCTTTTTACGAATGCGAAGTGAAAAATGGCATCGCAATTCGATATCAGTGCATGACGGAATGCATGAATACATTATTTGAAAGGCATCTTCACAAATTAGAATACTTTTCGCAGCCGTCACAAGACACGACCTCTTACTTCTCTTTAAAGTGTCCAGTCGAGCGAGCTTCGTGGCTGGGCGTCAAAAAAAATTTGCATAATGCATGCAAAGAACTTTGTCTCGTCCCACTAATGTATTCACAATGTAGTAAGGAAGACAAAATATGTATTTATGTTCTGACGCCCAGAAGAGAAAATAAAGAAATAATGCCAACGATTCCATTATGTTGGATTATTTTTTTGTTCATCTTTATTTGTTTCCGTAAATCTTCGCTTTGTCATGAAGAATTACTTTTAAAAAGCTATCGGGGTTAAAAGAATGACATAAAATTTATAAAAAAAATGGCATCGGTGCTTACAATTGTTCTTTCTGATCTTCTAAGCTTCAAAACATTTCATTTGAATTTTGAATAAAAAAAACTTTTTTTGCTTCATTTGAAGTCAATTAGGTGTTACCTATTTTAGACATTACAATGCATCTTTGCTTATAATAATAATACAATTACCAGTGCGATAAAAATTGTATTTGCAGTTTTAACATGGCTCAAAAGAAGTACATTTTAAAAGTACCTAAAAACGTATGTTACGTGCGTTACAGAAACATTACATTAAGTACATTAAAGAAAAAATATTTTATTTTTGCCATTTTAATAAAAAATAATCTTGTTCAAAATTTGCATGCTGCTATTTGTGAATTACATTTTCAAAATGGAAGATTTAACCTTTAATCAAAAAATTTCGAAGCATTAATTAATATAATTTTAAATAAATGTGACTAAAAAAACTTTCCTATATCATGTCATCATCATCATCATCATCATCAGTGGCGCAATAGCCCCATGGTCGGCCAAGAACATCTACCTGCCGGCAGATTTCTAAACAGGAGATGTTATCTTTCTACGGGGTAGGGTTGTCAGCACCTACGTCCAACAGCCATATTAGAGCAGGACCTACTGTTTAAAGTGAATTATGAACTACTACAAACATCCATGGCCCCGCCGGAACTCGAACTCGAAACATGTGACACCAAGAGTCAGAGCGCTAGTCATACTGCCATTGCGTTTGCTTTAACTGTTTAAAATGTTGTTTTAAAATGTATTCTATCTCTATAAGGAAGTTGTCAGTAAGATTTTAAAGCAGTTAGTATTTTTGTTTTGTTCTATGAAAGCAAATAAGGTATAGTATAATACAAATAAGGTGTGGTACAAATGGGGTATATTCATATGGAAACAAATAAGGCAATATATAGGATACGTTATACAGGAATAATAACTGGTAAATAAGATTAATAGGATTCTATAACTTTTTTTTTTCAATTTTCATATTCTTGCTGAAGGAGAACTTTACCATAAATAATAATTATGACAACGAGGCAACTGTGGCACCCAAAATAAATTATATTATTTATTACAATAAATAATTTTAACATTTTATAGTATTTGAAACTTAAACACCCTTGAAATTATAAAAATTATTTTTTAAAAGCTGCCTAGCTTAAAAATTAATTGAATAATAGATGGAAGCATTTTTTTAACGTATATAAAATCTACTAAAATCAGCTTTTATTATGTCTACATTGTCTAAGTGTTATTTTAAAACGGGAGATACTACTGAATTGAAATACATAGGCTTTATTAGCTTTGGCCATAATTACTTCATGTCAGTATTACCCAATGAAAGCCTATCAAAAATTGAATTTATAATAGTCCAAATCAATTTAAGAAAAAGATCTTTAACATTATATCGCATATAATACATTATATCCCAAGTCATAAATAAACCAACCAAATATTAAAATTAAATATGTAATGCAAAACTATTTGAATTCCTGCAGATATCTTAATTGACTTTTCATTACATGCAAAAGCGTTTTTCAAAACAATGAAAAACTGTTTTTTCCCTTCTACATTTTATATTTATGGAGAGAAACTACCTTTTACTCCTCTTACGGAAACCTTTTTATGAATGCGAAGTGAAAGGTGGCATCGCAATTTGATATCAGCACATGACGAAGTGCGTGAATACATTATTTGAAAGGCATCTTCGCAAATTAGAATACTTTTCGCAGCTGTCACAAAATATGACCTCTTACTTCTCTTTAAAGTGTCCAGTCGAGCGAGCTTCGAGGCTGCGCGTCAAAAAAAATTTGCATAATGCATGCAAAGAACTTTGTCTCGTACCGCTAATGTATTCACAGTGTAGTAAGGAAGACAAAATATGTATTTATTTATTTATTTTCTGACGCCCAGAGTAGAAAAATAAAGCAATAATTCCAAGGATTCCATTATGTTGGATTATGTTTTTGTTCATCTTTATTTGTTTCCCTAAATCTTCGCTTTGTCGTGAAGAATTACTTTTAAAAATCCATCGGGGGTAAAGGAATGAGATAGAATTCGTAAGAAAAAAACTGTCATCAATGCTCATAGTTGTCCTTTGAGATCTGCTAAGCTTCAAAGCATTTCATTTGAATTTTGAACGAGAGGACATGTTTTAAATTTAAAGTCAATTAGGTGTTACCTATTTTAGACATTACGATGAATCTTTGCTTATAATAAGTATACAATTACTAGTGCGATAAAAAAATTGTATTGCAGTTTTAACAAGATTCAAAAGAGGTACTTTGTTTACGTAACTAAAGAACGTACATTACATTACGTACATTAAAGGAAAAACATTTAATTTTTTCCATTTTAATAAAAAAAAACTGTATCTTAGTCAAAATTTGCATGTTGCTGTTTGTGAATTGCATTTTCAAAATGAAGATTTAATTTCTAATCAAAATATTCCGAAACATTAATTTAATCAATTTTAAGTAAATGTGACTAAAAAACACTTTCCTATATCACGTCCCATTGTCAATTTTAATTATTACTACATTTACTAAATCAAACGTTTATTTTAAGCAAATTGTATAAAATAACCAAACAAATATTAAAAATTGAAGTATCTAATACAAAACTATTTGCATTCCTGCAGAAATCTTAATTGTCTTTTCATTACATGCAAATGACTTTTTCAAGATAATGCAAAACTGTTTTTTTTTCCACACATTTTATATTTATGGAGAACACCTTTTATGAAAACCTTTTTACGAAAGCGAAGTGAAAGATGGCATCGCAATTCGATATCAATACATGACGAAACGCATCTTCACAAATTAGAATACTTTTCGCAGCCGTCACAAAATATGACCTCTTACTTCTCTTTAAAGTGTCCAGTCGAGCGATCTTCGTGGTTGGGCGTCAAAAAAATTTGCAAAATGCATGCAAAGAACTTTGTCTCGTTCCGCTAATGTATTCACAATGTAAGGAAGGAAGACAAAATATGTATTTTTTTCTATTTCGGGCGTCAGAAAATAAAGAAATAATTCCAACGATTCCATTATTGTGGATTTTTTTTTGTTCGTCTTTATTTGTTTCAGTAAATCTTCGCTTTGTCATGAAGAATTACTTTTAAAATCTATCGGGAGTAAAGGAATGAGATAAAATTCATAAGAAAAAATGGTCATCGGTGCTCAAAGTTGTCCTTGATGATCTGTTAAGATTCAAAACATTTAATTTGAATCTTGAACGAGAGAACATGTTAAAGTCAATTATGTGTTACCTATTTTAGACATTACAATGCATCTTTGCTTATAACAATGATACAATTACCAGTGCGATAAAAACAAGTATATTGCAGTTTCAACATGACTCAAAAGATATATTTTTTATGTATCTAAAAACATTACAGAACATTACAGAAACATTACATTACGTACATTAAAGAAAAATTATTTTATTTTTGCCATTTTAATAAAATAAATAATCTTATTCAAAATTTGCATGCTGCTATTTTTGAAATACATTTTCAAAATGAAGATTTAATATTTAATCAAAAAATTTCAAAATGTTAATTTATTCAATTTTAAATAAATGTATCTCAAAAAATATATCACGTCCCATTGTCAATTTCAATTATTATTAGATTTACTAAATAAAACGTTCATTTTAAGCAAATTGTATAAAATAAGCAAACAAATAGTAAAAATTGAAGTATCTATTCCAAAACTATTTGCATTCTAGCAGAAATCTTAATTGTATTTTCATTACACGCAAATGCATTTTTCAAAACAAAGCAAAACTTTTTTTTTTCACACATTTTCTATTTATGGAGAGAAACTACCTTTTACACCCCTTATGGAAACCTTTTTACGAATGCGAAGTGAAAGATGGCATCGCAATTCGATATCGGTGCATGACGAAATACATGAATACATTATTTGAAAGGCATCTTCACAAATTAGAATACCCTTCGCAGCCGTCACAAAATATGACCTCTTACTTCTCTTTAAAGTGTCCAGTCGTGCGAGCTTCGTGGTTGGGAGTCACAAAAAATTTGCATAATGCATGCAAGGAACTTTGTCTCGTCCCACTAATGTATTCACAATGTAGTAAGGAAGACAAAATATGTATTTATTTATTTATTTTATTCCAACGTTTCCATTATGTTGGTTTATTTTTTTGTTCCTCTTTGTTTGTTTCCGTAAATCTTCGCTTTGTCATGAAGAATTACTTTTAAAAAGGCGTCGGGGGTAAAGGGATGAGATAAAATTGATAAGAAAAAAAATGGCATTGGTGATCAAAGTTGTCCTTTATGATTTGATAAGTGAATTTCAAAGCATTTCATTTGAATTCTGAACGAGGAAACATATTAAAGTCAATTAGATGTTACCTATTTAACACATTACAATGCATCTTTGCTTATAATGATGATACAATTATCAGAGCGATAAAAAATTGCATTGCAGTTTTAACATGACTCAAAAGAGATATTTTTTTACTGGCCTAAAAAAGTGCATTTACGTACATTACATACATTAAAGAAAAAATATTTTATTTTTGCTATTTTAATAAACCAAATACTCTACTATAAATATTCCCTGAATAATAGATGGAAGCATTTTTTTAACGTATATAAAATCTACTAAAAACAGCTATTATTTAGCAATAATGACAGCATTGTCTAAGTGTTATGCTAAAACAGGATATACTACTGAATTGAAATACATAGAAATTATTAACTTTGGCCATAATGACTTAATGTCAGTATTGCCCAATGAATCACATAACAAAGTGAATTTATAATAATCCAAATCAATTTAAGAAAAAGAACTTTGACATTACATCGCATATAATAAATTATGTCTCAGTTCATAAAGTAACCAAACAAATATTAAAAATTGAAATATCTAATCCGAAACTATTTGCATTCCTACAAAAATATCTTAATTGTCTTTTCACTACATACAAAAGCGTTTTTCAAAACAATGCATAACTGGGTATTTTTTTCTTCCACATTTCGTATTTATGAAGAGAAACTACCTTTTACACCCTGTATGGAAACCTTTTTTATGAATGCGAAGTGAAAGATGGCATCGCAATTCGATATCGGTGCAGGACGAAGTGCATGAATACATTATTTGAAAACGCATCTTCTCAAATTAGAATACTTTTCGCAGCCGTCACAAAAGATGACCTCTTACTTCTCTTTAAAGTGTCCAGTCGAGCGAGCTTCGTGGCTGGGCGTCAAAAAAAGTTTGTATAATGCATGCGAGGAACTCTGTGTCGTCCCACTAATGTATTCACAATGTAGCAAGGAAGACAAAATATGTATTTATTTATTTTCTGATGCCCAGAATAGAAAATAAAGAAATAATTCCAACGTTTCCATTATGTTGGTTTATTTTTTATTTGTTTTCGTAAATCTTCGCTTTGTCATGAAGAATTACTTTTAAAAAGCTATCGGGGTAAGGGATGACATAAAATTCATAAGAAAAAAATGTCATCGGTGATCAAAGTTGTCCTTTATGATCTACTAAGCTTCAAAGCATTTCATTTGAATCTTGAACGAGAGAACATATTTTGCGTGATTTAAAGTCAATTAAGTGATACCAATTTTACACATTACAATGCATCTTTGCTAATAATAATGACACAATTACTAGTGCGAAAAAAAGTATATTGCAGTTTCAACATGACTCAAAAGAGATATTTTTTATGTATCTATAAAAGGGGAAATTACAGAAACATTAGACTACGTACATTAAAAAGAATATATTTTATTTTTGCCATTTTAATAAAAAATAATCTTATTCAAAATTTGCATGCTGCTGTTTGTGAATTACATTATTTCAAAATGAAAATTTAATGTTTAATCAAAAAATTTCAAAGTATTAATTTATTAAATTTTAAATAAATATGACTTAAAAAGTCTATATCATTTAAGTGTCCATTTTAATTATTACTAGATTTACTAAATAAAACGCTTATTTTAAGCAAATTGCATAAAATAATCAAGCAAATATAAAAAATTGAAGTATCTAATCCAAAACTATTTGCATTCCTGCAGATATCTTAATTGTCTTTTCATTACATGCAAATGCATTTTTCAAAACAATGCAAAACTGGGTATTTTTTTCTTCCACATTTCGTATTTATGAAGAGAAACTACCTTTTACACCTCTTATGGAAACCTTTTTACGAATGCGAAGTGAAAGATGGCATCGCAATTCGATATCGGTGCATGACTAAGCGCGTGAATACATTATTCGAAAGGCATCTTCCCAAATTAGAATACTTTTCGCAGCAGTCCCAAAATATGACCTCATGCTTCTCTTTAAAGTGTCCAGTCGAACGTGTTTCGTAGCTGGGCGTCAAAAAAAATTTGCATAATGCATGCGAGAAACTTTGTCTCGTACTGCTAATGTATTCATAATAAAACGACAAAATAAGTATTTATTTTTTGACGCCCGAAATAGAAAATAAAGAAATAATTCCAACGATTCCATTATGTTGGATTATTTTTTATTTGTTTCTGTAACTCTTCGCTTTGTCATGAAGAATTACATTTAAAAAGCCATCGGGGTAAAGGAATGAGATGGAATTCATAAGAAAAAATGTCATCGGAGCTCAAAGTTGTCCGTGAAGATCTACTAAGCTTCAAGGCATTTCATTTGAATATTGAACGAGAGGACGTATTAAAGTCAATTAGATGTTACTTATTTTAGACATTACAATGTACTTTTGCTTATAATAATGATACAATTATCAGTACGATAAAAAATTATTTTGTAGTTTAGCATGATTCAAAAGAGGTACATTTTACGCACCTAAAAAAAGTACATTACATACATTAAAGAAAAAATATTTTAATTTTGCTATTCTAATAAAAGAAATAATCTGTTATAAATATTCCCTGAATAATAGATGGAAGCATTTCTTTAACATACATAAAATCTACTAAAACCAGCTTTTTCTTAACAATTATGTCTCCATTGTCTAAGTGTTATGTTGAAACGGGAGATACTACTGAATTGAAATACATAGAAATTATTAACTTTGGCCATAATGACTTAATGTCAGTATTGCCCAATGAATCCCATAAAAAAGTGAATTTATAATAGTCCAAATCAATTTAAGAAAAAGAGCTTTAACATTAGATGGTATTTAATACATTATGTCCCGGATCATAAAACAAACAAATAAATAATAAAAATTGAAGTATCTAATCCAAAACTATTTGCATTCCTGCAGAAATCTTAATTGTCTTTTCATTATATGCAAATGCGTTTTTCAAAGTAAAGCAAAACTGTTTTTTTTTTCTTTCACATTTCTTATTTATGGTGAGAAACTACCTTTTCATGGGGACCTTTTTACGAATGCGAAGTGAAAGATGACATCGCAATTCGATATCGGTATATGACGAAGTGCGTGAATATATTATCTGAAAGGCATCTTCGCAAATTAGAATACTTTTCGCAGCCGTCACAAAATATGACCTCTTACTTCTCTTTAAAGTGTCCAGTCGAGCGAGCTTCGTGGCTGGGCGTCAAAAAAAATTTGCATAATGCATGCGAGGAACTTTGTCTCGTCCCGCTAATGTATTCACAATGTAGTAAGGAAGACACAAATATGTATTTATTTATTTTCTGAGCCCAGAATAGAGAATAAAGAAATAATTCCGACGATTCCATTATGTCGGATTATTTTTTGCTCATCTTTATTTGTTTCCGTGAATATTTGCTTTGTCGTAAAGTATGACTTTTAGAAAGTCATCTGGGCAAAGGAATGAGATGTGAAAAAAAAATGTCATTGGTGTTCAAAGTTGCCCTTTATGATCTATTATGCTTCAAAGCCTTTCATTTGAATTTTGAACAAGAAAACATGTTTTAAAGTCAATTAGGTGTTACCTATTTAAGACATTACAATGCAGCTTTGCTTATAAGAATGATACAATTACCAGTGCGATGAAAAAATTTATGTTGCAGTTTTAACATCACTCAAAAGAGATACTTTTTAACATATCTAAGAAAAGGAAAATTACATAAACATTACATTACGTACATTAAAGAAAAAATATTTTATTTTTGTCATTTTAATAAAAAAAATAATCTTGTTCAAAATTTCCATGCTGCTATTTTTGAAATACATTTTCAAAATGAAGATTTAAACTTTAATCAAAAAATTTCAAAGTATTAATTTATGCAATTTTAAATAAATGTGACTAAAAAAGTCTTCATATATCACGTCCTTTAGTCAATTTTAATTATTACTTGATTTAGCAAATAAAGCGTTTATATTAAGCAGACTGTATAAAATAACCAAACAAATATTAAAAATTTAAGTATCTAATCCAAAACTATTTGCATTCCTCAGAAATCTTAATTGTCTTTTCATTACAAGCAAATGCGTTTTTCAAAACAATACAAAACTGTTTTTTTTTCTTCCTTCTACATTACAAATTTATTAAGAGAAACTACCTTTTACACCCCTTATGGAAACCTTTTTTACGAATGCGAAGTGAAAGATGGCATCGCAATTCGATATCGGTGCATGACGAAATACATGAATACATTATTTGAAAGGCATCTTCACAAATTAGAATACCCTTCGCAGCCGTCACCAAATATGACCTCTTACTACTCTTTAAAGTGTCCAGTCGAGCGAGCTTCGTGGCTGGGAGTCAAAAAAAGTTTGTATAATGCATGCGGGGAGCTTCGTCTCATCCCGCTAATGTATTCACAATGTAGTAAGACAAAATATGTATTTATTTTCTGACGCCCGAAATAGAAAATAAAGAAATAATTCCAAGGATTCCATTATGTTGGATTATTTTTTTGTTCCTCTTTGTTTGTTTTCGTAAATCTTCGCTTTGTCATGAAGAATTACTTTTAAAAAGGGGTCGGGGTAAGGGATGACATAAAATTCATAAGAAAAAAATGGCATCGGTGATCAAAGTTGTCCTTTATGATCTACTAAGCTTCAAAGCATTTCATTTGAATCTTGAACGAGAGAACATATTTTACGTAATTTAAAGTCAATTAGGTGATACCTATTTTACACATTACAATGCATTTTTGCTTATAATGATGATACAATTACCAGCGTGATAAAGAAATTATATTGCAATTTTAAAATGACTCAAAAGAGGTACTTTTTTTTAAGTGCTAAAAAAACGCACATTATGTAATTTACAAAGACATTACATTACGTACATTAAAGAAAAAATATTTTATTTTTGCCATTTTAATAAAAAAAATCTTAGTCGAAATTTGTATGCTGCTATATGTGAATTACATTTTCAAAGTAAAGGTTTAGTCTTTAATCAAAATATAGCGAAGCATTAATTTATTCACTTTTAAATAAATGTGGATAAAAAAACTTCCTATATCATGTGTCCCATTGTCAATTTTAATTATCACTAGATCTACTAAAAAAACAATTAAATAGCAAATTGCATAATCTTCAAAATGGAAGCATCACTAAAATTATATACTTAAATTTCCACACCTATAATTTTATGGAAGTAAAAAAAATTGTGAATATTTACAGAAGAGAACGTAAAGAATTTGATTTCAAAGTTACAATGCACTATTATAAGTAATATCTATTATACAGTAACTGTACAGTTGGTTCAATACGTAAACTGTATAGGGAGACGATCCAAGCCTCGGAGTACATAAAAGTAGCTAAAAAAACATAATTTAAAGATGCACAGTTTTGAGAACAGTGCGAAAAGAATAACATGACACCACACCCGCTGCAAGGGAAATGAGCTTTAGTAAAGACAGAAACAATGTTAACTGCATATGACATGGGGTTTATACTGGACGGTGCTTATCACATGCATGCATTAATGTGCTACAATACACAACAGCAGTCTACGAAAGTGAAGCAGCATGCAGTCAAGCAATTAAATCTTATTTCTATAATAACTGGAATTCGATATTCCAATTTTTTCAGGTGCTCTAATAAGAAAAAAATATACAGGAAAGAGATCTAGAGATTGTGAAACAACGCAACCAAACCTTTGCCATCTAACCTGCGATGACATTATAACGGGGATGTGTAATGAAAAGTATAATTTCTCATAGTTGGTAATGCATGTTCATAGATAAAGTACACATCCCATAATAACGAACATAATGCACTTATCACTAAACAAGCATTGCCCATGGTTTCAAGCAATTTGCCTCCGTTTATTCCCATAAGAGAAAAGCACATATCACCCATCTCTCTTTTAATCGCTTCCATTTCGTAAGCCTACGAGTGCAATTTTTATTTCCAGAAATCTTTTTTTCTTCTTATCCACTATGTAATTTAACATGATTGCAAATAAAAAAATTTTTGTCCACCAGATGTGAGGTCATCTTTTTCTTTCGCATTTATATCGAAAACTATGCATCGTAAAAGTGCGGTTCTCTGACCAACTATGAAAGAGTATTCTCGCTCCGTCTAATTTATGTGAACCCCTATTAACATTGTTTTAGTGTATACATAGTAGCAATGATTAAACCTAAGGTTATTCGTATTGTTTATGTATTATTTGAAGAACCAATGTCAATCTCAAAAGGCTAGCTGCATTATTTTTACAAAAGGAAAAGAGATGCAGATGCAATACAGTATTTACAGCATGCATTGCGAAGTATGTTGTTAAGGTGCATGTTTTTATATTGTCAAGTCACCTATATCTTCTACTCCAAAGAATCAAATTCTTTTTTTTTTACATTAAATCGGTAAATTTCAAATCCATTTAGCAAATAACAACAACGTCAGTGGTTTAAAACCTGAGGAATATTTCCTGCTAGCTGCACACATAACCACAAGGTTGATGAATCCAGAATAGATTTACATTCATGCTATTATCAGGCTAAGAGGAAGACATCTATAATATAATAATAACCTGAGCCAATAACTGAATAATTCAATATGGGTCATCTTTCCTGCTAGTTGCGCACATAACCACACGGTCGACGAGTCTAGCATAGATTTACATTCATACTCTAATCAGACTATGAAGGCATTTATAATACAACAATTTATACAAATACTAGATATAAATAGGCTAGATTTTAGATATTGATTTACTTAAAAAACTAAAAAATATAAAGAAATAAATTTCATTACTGTTTTTAAAAAATTTAATTGACATAAATACCCAAAAGCAATCTATAAATAATCCTCAAAAAAAGTAATCATTTCCTTTACACATTCCATTACCCAACAATTACAAAGGAAAAAATAGCGCATGATCTTCCAGTATCACACGCTATTTAACTTTCCCGCCGTCCTGATTGATCTAAATTCTCTTTATTTAGTCCCTATTCCTGATCAGGGGATAAATGATGGCCACAAAAGTCGAATGATAAGGATAGCGGCAGTCCCACGAGACAAGAAAATCGGCTGGTTCCCTCGTTCAATTGTCATGACATAATGCCGTCTGAGAAAAAAAAAAAGAAAAAAAACTTTTGTCTGTGACCGTACCGGACTTTCCTCGGGGGCAAAACAGTATCTGGCTATTAAGGACACAGAAAGTTCTCGGTTTTAGCCTTTGGGAAATTATAGGTCTTAGGAATTGTCTGGAGACAGGAAATGATGATGGTGACATATTAACTGGTATTCAATCTGCCAACGTGGCTTGTATGGTGTATAAATAAACAGAACTGGTATAGTCTGCGGATGCAATTGGTTTAGTTATCTGGAACAATGTTACGGAACTTTTGTTAAGTTTCGGTTGATATTAAAACCGGAACTATCTATAAAAAATACTTTGTTTTAAAGTTATAAAAGAAAATTCTTGTTTTAACTGGAAATTGTATTTACTTTTCAAAAGCAGTCGTATTTTTTGTATTAATTTACTTGTTGATAAATAAGACGTTTAAAAAAACTTGATTATTATTAAATAATGGTTAATTATTGTAGGAAAATTGGTTAAAATATATATCCTATTTAATCAAAAACCTTTGAGAGGATTTAATATTGTAGAATTGTATTCTTTTAATACTTTATGCACTTCAGATAACTTTTATTAAATACATTTTGTTAAATGCTATAGAAGGTAATACGAGCGTCATTACTTATGCTAAAACTATTATCATAACTATTATTCCCATTAACTATTTTATAACTATTATTATTTCCATTAATTGCTTTTATAATTATTAACATCATTAACTACACATACATTTGAATATATATTTAAGATATAATTAGTCAATGTCAGATACTAAGCATAACAAACTTATCAAATATTAATAGTGTCATTAACTATGCTATTAACTATTATTAATGTTTAATTATACATTAATTAATTTACATATATTTATCTTCTACTGAATAATATTAGTACTAAAGAATTTATATATCAGACAAATTTTAACTATTTGAGATAAATTTAGAAGTTGTCAGTTAAAAAATATCTTTTCAAGCTATAAATTTTTGGTTGATCTAATTAAATATATAAATATTAATATCAAATTTTAAATTTGTAACAATACAATTCTATAATTTTTTTCTAGTTATTTAGAAAAGCCTCATTGTATTGCTTTCTGTTGATTAATTCAGTCTGGAAGATTCCTTTTAGGTGTATATAATATTGCTGTCAGTGTAATTTTATTTTTCTTTAATATAAAAAAAGTCTTAAAAATAAATAAGATTATTATACCGAAAGATTTTTACTTGTTTATCATGGTAAATATCTTAGTTTTTAAGTAAGCATGTATAATTTATATGTTATTTAGTCACAATTTATCTGTTGCTAGTGGAAGCTACTAATTTTTCAATTCCTTCTATTAGCTCACATTCTCCCTATATATATATCTTGTTCACATTTTCAATCGTTCATAAATTACTTTTTATTCATCCACTCCAGTTCAAATACATTTTTTTTAACTTGCAGTGGATGACACCTGATGTTAATACATTTTTTTCAAATATTAATTCAGTAATTAAATTTAACTAATTAATTTTAGTTTTTTTTTAGATGTAAGTTGCATATATCTACCAATAGATGGCTCCAGATAAAGTTAGAAAAATGAATGAAAATTATTTATAAAGGACTTTCTGCAATAGAGTGAAAAAAAAAAAGTAGGAATTGACTTAAAAAAATTTTTTATACTACTTGTTTGTTAGCAATTTAATTCCTCTGCAAGAATACTTACGCTAAAAAAAAATTAATGCAAGTAATCTTTTATAAAATGTACGTAATTTTCATGTAGTTAACATTTTAAGTGTATATTTTAAGAAACATAATTGAAATACTGTGAGAAATAAGCTACATGACAATGATTCATTAAAATATTTTCATATTTATATTTTTAAGAAAATTACTAAATTTCGTTTTAATTTTTATACAAATATATTTACATTTTCTATTAAATTAAAAAATAATGAAATTTTTTAATGTTCCTGTTCTTTTAACATAAAAAAAATCAGGATTGGGCAAAAAATTTTCTTTTTATATTTTCTTCTTGTTGAATTAATATTTTGTAAAAACATCTCAGAGAGAAAAATTAATCAAACATAACTTCATGTTCTGCATGTATTTTTCTTCTGTATTTATTCGATTACATGCAAATGATAGTTAATTCTTTGATATTAAATTCCAAAATAAGCATAAATACTGAATAAAATGTTTTCGTTACGTATAAGAGAAAATGAAGAAAAATTTAAATAGTTTCAATAGCAGTTGGCAAAGTGCTTAATGAATAATTAATGAATGACAGTGAAGTTAACATATCATTAACTTAAAAAAATGCAAAGAAAATTTTTTAAATATTACAGCATGTACAATAAAGGAAATATATTCGAAAACATAATTATGAAAGAAAGCTGTTTTTTAAAGAATTAAGGACTCATAAATGTAACAACGCGATTATACAAGTAAGCAGTACTTTAAGTTGTTCTTCTGATTTGTTAATCATTTTAAATTAAATTCATACTTTAAATGGATACAGTGTTTGTAACGCAATATCTGCTATACATTGTTTGGTTTTTACTGCAATATTTAAATAACAGATTTTGTTTAATTTAAATATACTTCTCATTTTTTCTGTTAAGAAAAAACTGTATTATTTTTTACTAAAGGAATATTTCGTAATCATAATTTACTTTGGAAGACATTAAATCAAACTTATTCAAATTACAATATCATATTTTTTACCTCTATGGCTTTAAAATGCTGGGCGAAACAATTTCTAAAAGTGTAATCCATGAAAATAAAACTTTATTATCTTTTACAATAGAATGATAGAGTTTAAGATGCTGGGTGAAACAATTTCTAAAAGTGTAATCCATGAAAATAAAACTTTATTATCTTTTACAATAGAATGGTATAATTTAAGATGCTGGGTGAAACAATTTCTAAAAGTGTAATCCATGAGAATAAAACTTTATTATCTTACTATAGTTATATTTCGGAAACATTTGGATAGTATTAAGCCGAACTTATTTTAATTAAAATATGATATTTTTTACTTCTAAGGCTTTAAAATGCTGAGTTAAGCAATTTCTAAAAGTGTAATCCATGAAAATAAAACTTTATTATCTTTTACAATAGAATGATAGAATTTAAGATGCTGGGTGAAACAATTTCTAGAAGTGTAATCCATGAAAATAAAATTTTATTATCTTTTACAATAGAATGGTATAATTTAAGATGCCGGGCGAAACAATTTCTAAAAGTGTAATCCATGAGAATAAAACTTTATTATCTTACTATAGTTATATTTCGGAAACATTTGGATAGTATTACGCCGAACTTATTTTAATTAAAATATGATATTTTTTACTTCTAAGGCTCTAAAATGCTGAGTTAAGCAATTTCTAAAAGTGTAATCCATGAAAAAAAATATTTAGACTGATATCAATTTTAGCCGAATTTAAATTATTCAGAGTTAGGAAACAAACTTTCCTGAACTACGATTTCTTGGAAGTTTTAAATCCTTTAGGCACATTAGAAACCTTTTAGATTTCAAACTCTAAAAGCTGGTACAAATCTTATATAAAAGTATCTTCTCTAGAAGTAGAAAAAAAGCTCTTTACACGCTCGAGGTAAATGCTCTCTTACATGCAGTTCTTTTCATTTTAGGGGGAAATTCACAACTCTTAAAAGCTGTTTTTACAAACGCCAAACAGGATAGGTGTCAAAACTGCTGCCAAAGGATTTCAAAATGAAGTGACAGTAATGTGACACTTATATTGCGTTTTATCTGCTGCGCGGATACTTTTTTACAACGAAAAATACTTTGACAGTATCAACTGAGCGGTGAGATCATATTTAAAAAGGAGATATCAGTCACAGAAATAGGATTAAAGTAACAAGATGCACACTTTCAAATGTCTAAACATACTTCAATTTTTGTGATTCTACTAAAGTATTTATCCACCAACAAAACAAGAGATTTGTCTAGATACCTGCATTTTCTAAAATATAAAAACTCTTAACACTTAAAAGTTTAAAAATAAGGAAAAAAATTGTATTTCTATATGGATTGTAGCTGAAAATTACGAAATAAATTCTTATTATTAATTATTATTTTACTAAAAATTTTACTTTATTTTCCACCAGATGGCGCCAGCCTTAAAAACTTACTGGCAACATCTGGTGGCATTATTAATTAACTTGATATAAAAAATTGTTTAATTTCTTTTTTTTTTTTTACTGTTTTGACAGCATTATTTTTTTACTGATTACAATTATACACATATGCTTAAAAATGTGCTTTGGATGGTTGTGAAAAAGAAGCACTAGGTATTATGAAGAAAGCAATGATGTTTTTTTTTTTTTAACAAATGGTAAAATATATTAATGGCTCATTTATATTAAATAAAAAATATTAACAAATTCTACATTTTAAAAAAAATATCATTACTTATTATAAATTAATTTTTTTAGTCTAAAATGACTTTTAAACACCCTATTTGTAAAAAAAAAAACTAATAATAAAACCACTGTCATAATAACTTTTATGGAATCGAATTGTGAATTTCATTCATGCGTGTTAGATTTGCTGCTGAGTTATAAATAGTATAAAATTATTATTTGGTATTTTCTATTAATTTTATACAAAGGTAAAGATTTAAAAAAATAGTTAAAATAATTGAGTTTAAATTGCTTTGCTTGATCCGATGCTTTTTTTTTTGTAATACATATTTTTAACAGATAAAAATATAAACACTCATTATATATTTGCTTTAAGAGCAGTAACTAATGAAATTAATTACTTATAGAGTAGTTTGCAATAAATTCTTAGCTGGTAACATTTTCTTATACAAATTATTTTAAAAATCTCGATGAGATACTTTTTATTATGCGATATCAAAGTCATCATAAACGTATCAAATTAACTATGAAGTATTCCAATAAATATGTAATATCATGTTTAGTATTTCAAATAATATAATTGTATTTCTTAAAATGCATTGTCAAAGTCAAGAGAAAGCAGTTTAACTCCTTCAAATACTCAGATACTTGTATTTCTGAAAATGCGATGTCAAAGTCATGCTATATCAAAGTCAAGGGAAAGCATTCTAACTCCTTCAAATAGTCGTGTAGGCGCTCACGTAAGACATGCCACTACCGCATGCAGTTGTATTTACGGGCACGTCATTTAATTCCGCGGAAGGTATTTGTACACGAACTCCTAGGGATCGAGTTCGACAGCATGTTAAACAGATGAATCAAGTCTCGTGGTTATTGACTAAGAAGTCACGATTCATTTGAGTTTGAACTGTTTCGTGTAAGGCTGCAGGAAAATTGTATCGGTGACTTCGAAAGCAATTGCATTTCGTACCCAAGTCGCGATTGATATGCTACGCTACTAAATTACAAAACGTGTAGATTAAATCGCGTTTATTGCAAAAAATGCAACAATTTTATCAACCAATTTACCATATTAACTTACTGGCATTTAAATAACTCAGTCTTTGATTATTTTAATAATTTTCAATTGGAACATCCGTTATATTAGTGTTTTTAAAATAAATTTTGGTGTTATCCATTTTCTACAGTCAATTTTAAAAATAAATGAAATGTATCACATTAACTATGTAGTATTACATTAAATATGAAATATAATATTGGAAATTATTATTATTATTATTTAATTTATTATGAAATTATTGTTATTTAAAATAATAGAATTGTATTTCTTAAAAGATACAACTTCACACATAATTATTTTTTTCATCATTTTTGCCAATTTTCCCCTCACTACAATTAATAAAAATTCCGCTTTAATTTTCACACATACCATTCATAATTTTTCTCTATATACAACGCGAATTGTATATAGATAATTTAATATATATATACGTATAAATTTAATATAATAATTATTTAATATCTTATATCATCATCATATTTAGCTCATCAGCCCATGGTTGACCAAGGCCTTCTGCCAGATTTCGAAACATAAGAATTTTTTTCATTTTCAGAGGTAAGTTTGTTAACACTATGCCCAACCCTTTGATTTGTCGCATTAGGACCAGGACCTACGCTATAAAGTGGATTCCAAACCATTGCATTCCAACCTGGAAACCGGCGGGACTCAAAACCTATGGTACAGAGCGCAAGGGTGCTAGTCATTGGGCCATCAGGCTCCAATATCTTATACCAAAAATATATAAAATCGTTTACAAAAGCTCTGTATCATATTAGCGTTTGCATTTTTTTTTTTTTTTTTTTTTTTTTTTTTTTTACAATATATGACTGAATTTTTTACAACAGTTATTATTATTCATTTTAATCATTTTTTTTTCGAATTTTTTTCTGTTGTTTATATTTGTCAGCTATGATATGGTGTCATAAGTGGTCTTTATACATTGGTCTCATAATATTATAGTTTAATTATTATAGCTTTAAAATAGCATAATAAAAAACAATGCAGAAACTCTAAATCATATTAGACTTTGCACTTTTCTTTACAATTTGTGGCTGAATTTTGGATAACAGGTATTATTATTATTATTCCTTTTAATTCCATTAAATTTTTATTCCTTTTAATTTCCATTGTCAATTATAAAATGATGCCATAAGTGGTCCTTATACAATAGTCTCATTATATTATGATTTAATTACTATTGTTTTAAAACAGCACAATAGAAAACAATTTTTTTTAATTTTCTAACAAGAATATTACCAATTATTTCTTTCTTCAATCAGGGGGCTACAATAATATTAATTATTATAAAATTATATATTTTCGTCAATTTATTGGACATTTTTATAGTTACATTTGAGTGATGAAAGCCCTTTGTTATAATTGAGACTTGACAAAAAAAATTCTGCATATTAATTAAATATTTGTAATAGTCAAAATACTTCGAATGTATTGATATATAATACACGTATATAACAACTATTCTTACCATTGGATACAAGGAATTCAAATAATACATTTTTAGCAAGCATTTTCAACTATTTGACTGTCTTTCTTGAAATTTTCTCCAGCCTTTCCGAATACTGATTTCAATTTAATTTCTTAAATTTAATAAATGTACAGGAAATAATTTTTCAGATTAATAAAATGCTTTATGTCAGAAAGATTTCTTAGGGTTTTGCTTTATATTAATATTTCTATTTTCAAATTTAACATAAATGCCAAATAAAATTAACAAATACATTAGCTAAATATTAAATTAATTATTATTTTAACTATATTAATTAAATTATATATTAGCTAAAAAATGTTAAATAAAATTTATAATTTTCGTACAGATCATTTGTTTTTACCGAGAGATTTCTACTCTCTAGATTTCAACACAGGAAAAGAAATTGTTCTAATTGTAATAAAATTGTAAATGCAAAATGCATTTTAAAGAATTACAATTGTTCTTTAAAATATTGTTAAACTTTTTTTTACCCATGTTTATGAAAAACATCGATAAAAAAATTACTAAAGCGCTAAAATTAAGTTATTTGTTTGGAGAAATATAATTAATTCAGAATATTATAAATAAAAAAAAAAAATCTCTAACGAGAAAACACCATTTTTTTAAATTAAAATAAACATTTATAAAAAAGAAATAGATATTACATTAACACAATTTTCATGCTTTTAAAATAAAATTTGCGATAGAACTAAATTTATAATTTTTTTCGCAATAGAACTAATTAAATTTCGTCAATTGAAATATGCCAAAAGTTTTTATTATAAAATTTAAAATGATAATTTATTCATATTAAATTACAATTTACCAATTAAAACATTCAAATCTTTGATTTAATTTAGTTCCATTTCTAATGTAAATTTAAAAAAAAAGTCCATTGAGTTATTCTGGTAAATTAACCTTATTCGACTGTAAGAAAAATGCATTGCTGTAAGTATAGAATTCAAGAAATATTCAACATTCTGAGCAGACAAAAAAAATGGAATTTATCAAATAGAAGACATCCAAAAAATAAAATAAAAACTGTCGAACATATCCAAATATTCCTCGGGCTTGTTATCCGACTCAGAAAATTTGATTCCAGAGAATTTTTAGGAATTTTAAGTTCCAAATTTTTCAACCCTGCCAACTCCTGGCCACATCTTAAAAGCTTCAGAGCGATTGAAATAAAAAAGTTGGCCTGGGGATGAATACATTTAAGCAGATGCAGTGAAAGAATAAAAAATATTTTTCGAGGGGACTACTTTTCTACGCATTTCTACTCAGATTCCCGCGGCTTAAGCCCGCCAGAAGTGAGATAAGCGGTTTTATGCACCAAGAAGTTCCACTTTGGAACTAAATCTCGCATTTAAGTTTATTTCCTTCAAGGAGATTTGAATATAATAAAAAAATACTTTTTTGTACGATGGTTTATATTCTTTTTCCCAATTTGTAAAAGCAAACCAAAAGAAATATTTTTTTTTCTACATGTAAAAGTATTTGCTGTCGAACAAATTTTTCGCCCTGAAATCCTCAAACAGATCACATTTCTGGAAGAATTGTTTTAAAGTGAATCTTTAAAAAAAAAACATACCAAGATAAAAATATTTTTTTAACATAACAATTCAAGTAAAACCCGATATTAATTTTCTGTGCTTTTAAAATGATAATTTATAGGTTATATAGATTGTCGCGAATATTAGAGTAAAGCAATGTTTTGATGTTAAGTGAATTAAAACTGTTAAATTAAGTTTATAAATTAACATTAATTATCAATTTCAAATTATTTTCCAATTTGACTTTATGATAAAAAACACTTTTTTACGAAAGTTTATATTGCGTTTCTCAATTTGTAAAAGCAAACCAAAAAAACAAATTTTTTTCTACCTATAAAAGTATTTTCTCTCGAACAAATATTTCGCTCGGAAATCCTCAAACAGATCCTTTTCTGGAAGAATTGCTACATTATAGTAAAAACAACTACATTATTTTGCATTACTGCATTTTTGCAATAATAAACAAAATAAACATATCCCTACCATTAAAATTCCCCTCGCGTTACTTTAAGAAAGATATTATTTAGAAATAAACATAATATACATTACTTTACACAGATTTTTCTAGTTCTTTAAATATAATAATTAAATATCCCAATATTTTTCACTGACATAATATTGATTATATATCTTATAATTTCATTTTATTATTTTATATTTTATATTATGATAATCTAATATCAAGTAACAAAAGCTATGGAGTAAAATCTTGAAAAGTTAATGATTTCTTTCAGAAATAAAAATTCAAAAAGAAGAGTGATATCTAGATATGAAATTCAAATAAAAATTATTTGCTAGGCTCCTGTTGCTTAGATAAAATGGATATTGGCTGAAATCTAGGCTCTAAGAAGTTTCCAATTACTTTAAGATTGCAGCACTTCAATTAGGTTACCTTAGTTGAACAGTACACAAAAGGGTTGCAATAGTTTTACGTAAATTGTAACTGAGCCATCAATTTTGCTTGTTTACTTGGCGATATAGCAATTTAGAGATCAGAAAGAGTACAAGGAGTATGTAAGGGACTCATAGTTATACTGATTCTAGACTTTTACCTGTACATTCACTACTATTTAGGTTATAGATATGAACTCTACCTTAAAATCTAAATATTTTCCTAAGAAAAGTAAACAATCGCAGTATTTTTCATCAATAAACATCGTCTTTCCGAAAATTTCGTCATATTTAAGAGGAATATATCGATCGTTAAATTCTTTGCAAAATTAATATTGCTAAATTCAACATCAAAATCCTTAGAAATTATTTCAGCACTAGTACTCCACATAACCAGAAAAAAAAAAAAAATTTTGTATTGATATTTAATTTAAACATAAAATAATTTTCTTTTCAGGATCAACGAATTCAAAGCAATAGATGAATACAGTTATCTAACAGTGAGTTATTATTAATTAAATGTTATTATTAATTTAATTTAAGTAATTTAATTTTGTTTTGCATATTTTTCTGTAAAATTTGTGTATTAATATTTAGTAAATAACTTGATGTCTCTAATAAGATTCCTTTTTGCCTGACAATTTTTTTTTTTTTTTTAAATAATTAAGAATAAAATAAATTTAAAGGTTTTGAAAAATTGCCGGTTACTTTTAAAATTATTAATAAACATATTAGATCGAATAGTTATTTGATAATTAACCACTAAGAAGAAATTAACATATTATAATATTAGTGCAGTATAATATAAATATAAGCGTCTAAATAAATTAAAAGTTTTAAATTAATCAATGATTCAAAACACATTCTGAAATAAACTATATTTTAATACTTTATTTATTCTTATTTGGCATAAAAGACCCTCAAATTATCTCTTTTTCTTGGCGTTAGTAGTTAAAATGAGTGTTTTATACGGATCAAAGAAAACGTTTGGTAAAATTGCAGAACAGGGATCGTTGGAATTTGGAGTCAAAAATTATTTTCTCCAAACGGCGGCAAGTAACAAGTTGCGATTGTAAGTAAAGGGAATTCTAAACAGTAAAAGGAACCTGGGTTACCACATTTGGCGACTTATCACTCAGTCGGACTAAAAAAATTAATTCTGCATTGATATCTAATTTAAACATAAAATAATTTTCTTTTCCAGATCAGCGGATTCCAGATTTGACAAATCCCAACGGCCCTTATTTTGCGATTTGGCCAAATTTTTCTACAAAAAAAAAAAAAAAAAAAGACTAAAAAAAGGGCCAAAAAGTTAAGTATTAATGAATTAATATTTGTAGAATTTTCTACACAGCCAAGTATTCTTTAGTCAAGGATTTTGAAGAATTAGGTGTGATTCATTGGTAATTAAATCACAGTTATTATCTTAAGAATTATTTATAATTAAGCAATTTATAATAAAGTTAAACATAAGTCATTGAAAATCAATGAACGAACTTTTATAACTCTTAATAGATTTTTCTACATTTAATTTAGAAATGTTTCTTGTTTGTTTGTATGAGAATATAAGATTTTTTTCACTTCAATTAATTTGTCAATGAATATTTATTAATATTTATTTATTTCGTAAAAACTTTTTTAACTTTTTTGTATTAAATTAATAATAAAATCGAAGAAAACTTTCAAATTACACGTTTATTAATAAAAAAAATTTTTGTTTCGAAGAAATAGGAATTCTTTAGGGAATTCGTTTCAATTATTTTATGCCTTTCAACGCTTTTATTCAGTATTGATTTTGGACAAAGAACATAATTTTACTTAAATAAGCATTTTAAAACAGGAAAAAAAATATGTACACATCGAAATTCAAGAAAAAATATTGTTTTCAATTCATTTAAAGTGGTACATTTTAACATTTGAATGAACTTATTATAAGCTAAAAAAAATGTTTTTCAATATTTTTTTTCGATTACAAAAAAAACATATTCCCAAGCAATAAATCTCATTTTCATCAGAAGAAAAAAACACTTAACCTCAGTATATACAAAAAATAAATAAATAAATTTATTATTAAAAAAGTACATAAACAAAAGACGCCATTTAATGGATTAATTCCAAGAATGACTTCAATTAGTCAGGGCTTGTCTATTATAAAATTCTTGGTAAAAAATGCAAAGGCCGTTACAGATAATACGTTTCTTAGATGCAATTAAGTTTATTTCATACATGAATGTCTTAACTTGAAAACTCAATTAAGCTTTAATGTCATTTCATATTAATAAAGCCATGTTTCCTGCACCAGTTCCATTTTTATAATTAACTTAGTTATGCAAATTTCTTTGGATTTTTTTTTAAGCAGGTTTTAATTATGGTCAGAAAAGGCCCCTTTTTTTTTACTGCCATTTTTAACATTTGCGCGAGTAAAGGTATACGTAAATGAAATAATTTTATTAAAACGAGTTTTACGATCTTTTTTGTTGATTATGGATATTATATAGAGATATTAAGTGGAATGGTTCTGGTTCTTAAATATTTACTCCAAATAATTGGTTTCTTTATTATTTTACGACATTTCAATCTAATGGTTTTTAATTATTAATATACCAAACCACTTTATAACATCTGTGGCATAAACTTACCTTCAAACTACATTGTTTTTTTCCAGTGGCGGCATATTCGTTTTCAATATTATACTGAATTTAATTTTGGGCTTGACTATAAACTGTTTCAGCGGTCTTTATAACTTAACCAGGTTAACTCTTTAAACAATATCTAGTTAATCTAACATAATCATTCCTACAAAGAGGGAAAATTAGTATAGATTAAAGGTGGACTTTTTATTAAATGGGAAAAACAATTTCATTAATTTACTTCACTAGACTATCGGATAAATATATCCCATTAATTTGGAATAAAGGTATATTTATTTTAATATTTGGTGGAAAGTATAAATAAACTAAAATAAAGATTTCACATTATACGAATAAAAAAGTCACTAATTTCTTGATGGCTTTAGTTATTACAAAAATTATCCTCTTAACTTTAAATTCAAAGGAATTAAAGGATAATAGGCACATAATTTTAAAATATTTTTGTTGTTCCCGAACATTTTTTAAAGACTTGTTTGAACTGCATGTTTAGGGAATGAAAGTTTTTTTGTTGCTGAACAATGTAATCCTGAATGTATTTGTAAAGTAGCTTTAAAAACATTAAACAGCAAAGTCAGTAAATATATATATAATATTCATAGGCCCTACTCGTGGAGGTGTTTTTGTAGAAACTATTTCAAAGACGAGAAGACTCGATGGAGTTAGTGATGCTCAGCATTTTGCCTCGTTCGTTGGATTATCTGATGGGGTTTTCCGGATTTTCTCAATACGATACGCAAATGCTGGGCAGTGCCTCCTCTAAAAGCCCTCCCACATGGCACTGACCTCCTTCTTTAACGACACGGAGCCAAGTCAGACATCTACCTACAGCTGCTCCCTTCCCTCCTTCCATGAGAAAACACGGGTTCATGGACTGGGTCTAGATGTTGCTGTCAACCAATTGGGATAAGAAACTACAACACAATGTTTATGTTATTTTTGTTTATCAAAAAATCTATCTAATCTAGGAAATTTGCCTTTCCGATTATTCTATATGCAGCCTAATTTACTATACTCATTCTAACTCTAATTTTTAATTTAGTATTCAATCTCTCCTTTACTATAATACCGAATCTTCCTAATCTGTTTAACCGAAGCTTTTTAAAAAGTAGTTGAAATAAATATACCCTTAAGCAGACGTCGTTCCTTCAGGTAACTGTCTACCATTACCTTGCTTTCCAGCAACCCTGTCTCAGGAAATGTCATGAAAGGTAGTATTTGGAGAACGACTTTGCAATGGAACAGGTTATTCCCCATATATCAGCTTCCCTTTCCATATCGAAGTAAATACGGTTTTTCTTAACAAATCCTTACTAAAAATATGCAAAAGCCCACAGGGTAACCATAAAATAACTTTCCTAGTTTTGAGGTCTCTCCAACCAAAACTAATGAATAGAATATTTTATTAGAAAATAGATAATAAGATTTTTTTTAATTTTTAGTATACCCCTCCAATGAAAAAATAACAAATTTAGAGAGAAAAATAATTGGACTTCATTCATTACATTACAGATTTTTAGCTTTGCAAAAAACATAAAAATTATTTTTTATTTATATAAAGGAAAATTTGGAAAGTTTTAAAAATTATTTTTAATAACTTCCAACTTGTATATTGCTAAATTCATCCTGAACAAATGCCTTTAAACGTGGTGAGATACATAAGGTAACATTAATTTAATATTAAATATCTAATTAATTTGGATTATTTTCTGTGATTTATTTTAAAAAATCACGATTCAAAAAAAAAAAAAAATTGGTGGCCAATAAATTTAATTGGTTTCTCAAAAAGATGATAGGCGAACACCAGAATTTTGTGTGTAACAATTATCACATCCAAGTCCTAATGACAGATGAGATTCAAATAGATATGGAACAACTGCTTTGTGATATCAATCTTCTATTTCTGTTGGTGACACCTACTAACACAAATGCAATTCATCGCATATATTTATATTAACAGTATTAAATAATTTGTAATGTTCACTGATGCAGATTTAATTGAATTTCACTTCTACGGAGCCCTGATTAATACTGATCATCCACACGAGAATTGTCGATTCACCGCTAGCATGACAGAGATGTAACAGTTTCAATGATTCAGATTCATTCATAGCATGATTCAGGACCAGATTCATCACTAACATGACGATGCAATTGATTTAATTCACTAATGCAACGAATTTCGAAATGCAACACATTCAACGTTAAACAATACATTGAGCGGTGTCTGTTACAAGAAGAAGATGTTGTTTTTGAGGTGTATAATCTCCAGTGTCCTGCTACTGAGTAGGACAAATGTTGGAGGTGAAATGAGAAATGGACATACCATGAGTAATCTACTCATGGATGAAGGGAAATGGGCAACTTCTGTTGTGAAGGAGCAATCGTAGGTAGAAGTCTGACTTGCCTCCAAGTGGCTGAAGAAGATGGGCAGTGCTTTCTGGGATGATATTTATGGAGATCTACCCCACACTTTCGTGTAAAATGACGAAAATTTGAAACACTTCCACCAGGAAGTCCGGCTCATGAGGTAAGATGCTGAACACCACAAACGCCATCATGGCTCTACGTTTTTTGAAACAATACAACAAAACCGCAAGCAGACTGAATCTCAACCCTAATGCTCACCAGCCGCACACGTTGCTACTGAGCCACAAGTTGGCCACAAAGATATGTAGCTGATCTTATTTCCCAGCATGACATAGGTGTAGGAGATTCAATGCTACCGAGTACTGCAACACAGGAAATCTGTTACAAGCCACCTACATTGGGTCACAGCAATTTCGAAAAAAGATTAGGAAAGGTAGTATACGGAGAGGTTCACAAGCACAATGGAAGGACATTTTCTCCTACAGATTTGGCATTTCTCATGTTTCTAACAAAGCACTTTTTCATAACGCCCTAGTCTACTCGACATATTATAAAAATGAATAAAGGATTCATTATCTCACTTGGTTGCAAACAACATGTAGACCAAATTCATGAGCTCATGTCTCATGGAAGGATGGGAATTGAGGAACAGCTGTGATGGAGCACTTGTAGGTCTGACTAGCAGTCTGATTGGCTCCGTGACGCTGACTTTTTACGGGGTAAGGTTGTAAGCTCTACAGTTATATAAGACCTTGGAACTACTGCCTAAAGTGGATTCTGAACCACTGCAAACATCTATGACACGGCCGGGTCTTGAACCGAAACCTGTGGCCCCGAACGCCATAGCGCTAGTCACTACACCCCGAATTTTTCTTACTTTTATCCACCATAAATATCGATTTATTATTATATTTAGTAATGGATTAAAAGATTTATAGGAAATTTAAAGGATTTATACCAATTTTTTAATGCAAAGATATTATATAGTACTTTTCTTCAAGTTTTGTTTTATGAAGGTGCGATAGTTTATATTTTTATTTTATTTATTTATTTTTATTTTATTTATTTTACTGTGAGAAACCATTTCGTGAATTAAACTGTATCCAACATCTCAATTAATATTATTCATGAGGATGACATAAACAGTAAAATTGTTTCCCTATCTTTCTTCAATATTTCCCTATATTTTTCCTATATTTTTTTCACATTTCCCTGATTTTCCCTATATTTTTTTAATATTTCCCTATCTTTTCAAATTAGACGAGGACAGAAATATGATCTTTCCTGGTATAGCCATGGAAACTTTAAGATCAGATGTCCAACTGCACTCGCTCAATTTGCATGACCCATTATCCCTATTTCTTACCTAAACATAGAGCTTAAATATTTCATACATGAAAAACCTAATTATTCATACATAAGTAGGATCATTTATTATCCTACACAAGCGAAATAATCAATCAAGTCCAAAACATTATCCTTAACTGCCAGGACACATCTTACTGAATAAGTAATTCAGTGCCATGCTACATTTAGAAAGCAGAAAATGTCCTCAACCGTTAAATTAGTTTCACCAACAAACACGTTGGTGCTTAATTGAAGATCTTTACCGATTCTGATGCCTGGAATTCCATTGAATCTAAAAATATTTTTTTTTCTTTCTAATGCATCTGGCAAACACAGACAGCTTGGTCTTGGATTCCTGAAGGCAAGCGCTGCACAGACGTTACTCACTTTGCATTACCCAGGGGGCGCGTGTCACTTGATGGTAAGCCACGGACGCGGAGTAACAATGCCCCCGCAACGCTCTACGATCCTATTAGGACCGGGTCCTACGGTTTAAAGTGGATTCCGAACCACTACAAACACCCATGGCACCGCCGGGACTCGAACCCGAAACCTGTGGTACCGAGCGCCAGAGTGCTAGCCACTCGGCCATTCAGGCCCTAGACTAAAAATATTTGATCACAAATATATGATTACAAACATTGCGTATTTTAAGGTATTATTTATCAACAATTACATCTGTGTTGTTCAGTATAACTAAAATGAATAACTAGATGTTTTCGGTGACCCCATCCATGAAAGGCATAATGTATTCTTGTAATAAACATTTGCTTATGGATTGTTAAAAGAGTTAAGTCTCAGTTAAGTTAAGTGGGTAATAAGATAAACAACCTTAGGTTAACGACTTATGTCCTGTGTGTTATGGATCAGAATTCTTATTACCTTATTACCAATAAAACCTTGTCTGTTGATTTTAACAAAAAAATAATGCGTAAAATAAGTAAATAATTTATAAAAATTTCAATTACATTTAATTTTAATTAAAATTTTAGGAATTACAGACTAAAAATTTGCTTCACATGCATAGATAATTTTAATTGTTGTTGTTTCTTATCCCACTTGGCAGACAAGATAATGTCCATGACCCCGTTTCTCATGGAAGGAGGGAAGCGGGGGAGGGGCAACTTCTGTTGTGATGGATCACTCATAAGTAGAAATCTGACAAGGCTTCGTGTTCGCTGAAGAAGGAGGGCAGTGCCTTCCCGGGAGGACCATTTCCGTATCGTATGAAAGAAAAACCCGGAAAACTCCCTCCAGGCAGTCCGACTCACGAGGCAGGATGCTGAACATCGCAAACGCCATCGAATCACGCCGTTTTTGAAACAGTTCTACAACAAAGCCGCCAGCGGATTGAACTTCAGCCATAATGGCTAGCATTTTGGCTTACCGTACGTTAGGTTACCGTAGGACGTCCGTTGGCTTTATATTTCAAAGCGCGCATGCTCATAGGAAACTGCGCATGCGTATCTGTAATAATGTTTCCTATGAGCATGCGCGCTGGGGAGAAAAAGCTAACGGACGTCCTGGGACAGATCTACAACAAACTGGTCTTGCAAATTGGATCTCACCAGCGTTCACCAGCGTTACCATTGATCCATGTGTAGAGCTAATTTCATTTAAATTACATTTAAAAGATTTCCTTGTTTATTAAGATAAAACAAAAAATAAAAATAAAACAGTTTTTCAAATTAAATTAATAAACTACGATAAATTCATACATCTGGCATTTTGTATTAGTATAATTATGAATAAATATTATTAAATTAGTAGATTAATTATTAGTTTTTAATAAACTGCATAAAACAAATGTATTTCAGATGTAAGCCATTATTTGTAGATGCTTGATAATTACTCCATATTAATTTATTTTATTGCAGAAATAATTTTTCATATGAACTATACTACAAAACGATTCAGTCGTTCAATTGCTTTATTGTATTTAAATCAAAATTAAATTGATATTTATGAAAACATTTGCATAACAATCATTACATGTGACCCCACTTTAAAATAAGCTTCATTAATCCGTTCCATAAAATTAATTCCGGATATTTTCATTTAAGAATGTTCTGTGGAAAGAGTAACCGAGAAAGATTGCTGCAATTAATTTGAAACGTTAATTAATGGTTCGGTTAAGCGACTTGGAATCATTAGCTTTTTAAAAGTTTGTCAATAAGTACTTAAGTTTTTAATCCAGAAATTAATTTCGTGGTGATACTTTTATTGAAGTTTCGATATGCTTATGTAAAAGGGCTTGAGAATAAAATTTAAGGCTCTAAATCAGTAATCAATACAGAATAATGGATTTTGTAATTATTGGAAGATTAAGTAAAAAAAGGAGGCTTATGATTTATATATTATTCTCCAATTATAGTTGGAATCTGGTGCAAGGATATGCATGTCGAGCATTTTTGAAGAAGTCGGGAATCCATGCAAGGAGTCGGTTTAAAAATTCTACATTCCATTCTTTTATAAAAATAATTTTTATTTCTCAGAAATTCCGATAATTTGTGTACTAAGACTAAGGTGACAATCCAATTACAGTATTTTGCTGATACAACCAGTAACAAACATACTTATTACACTAGCAGCCCACCAAGAATTTGTCGAGAAAATTTTCTTAGAAGTGAGAGTTGTAGAAGCTATCTTGGATCAACAATGAAAGAAGGTCTTATAGAAGTTATTCTCTTATTAAAAATAGCGGCCCGATGGCTAATTGGCTTGCGCTATGGATACTTGTAGTGGTTCGCAATCCTTTTTAAACCGTAGGTCCCTGTCTAATATGAGTGTAGAGCGCTGGGCCTTGGCCACTGCTGATGATGATACATTTATGTACAATGCATGAATTCTAAGGTATGCATTCTTGGAAGCAAATTTTGGGTACAAGAATGTCTTTTTTTTCTTATCCCACTTGGTAGGCAGTAACATCTAGACTAAGTCCAGGAACCAGTGTGGTCTCATGGAAGGAGGGAAAGGGGGCCTTTTATTGTGATGAAGCATCCGTAGATAGAAATCCTACTTGGGTCCGTGACGATTAAGAAGGAAGGCAATGCCATCACTTTAAGGGGCAACTACCCGGCAATTGTGTATTGTATTGGAGAAAACCCGGAAAACTCCTACCAGGTAGTCTAACTAATGCGGATGCTGCTCATCACAAAAGTTATCGAGTTTCTTCGTTTTTTGAAGCAGTGTCTACAACAAAGTCGACAGCGGATTGAATCTCCAGTGCTCCTAATGCTCGTCAGCGGCGCGCGTTGCCACTGAGCCACGAATCGGGCACAAGAATGTCTTTTATGTTAGGGCAAATATGAAGTTGCAAAACATACATTGTTATGAAGAGTTATAATCTTTTTTTTATGACAGCAATTTGTAATTTTCCCACTACATGAGATACTATAATTTAAAAGTATATACAACTTATGAAAAAACTGATTTTACAGATATACGAGTTCAGTAAAAGACTTTCAATTTATTTCACAAATTCATTTACATTCATTAGTAAAGATTGTAGTAAAACAAATTAAGGAAAAAAGTCAAGAATTTCAACATTATTAATAATTTTTTTATGTAAACAAATTTTGGAAAGTATTTCTAAAATTTGTAGTGTATAGATTACATGAGTGTACGATTAAATTAAAAAAGAATTTTATTCTTAAAATCGTATATAAATAATAAAGTTACGTCATCATTTTTTTTTGTAATAAAAAGAAATTTTGCCCAAATAGATACGATTAACATTTGGATTTCTAGTCTACTACGCATTACGTTAATCTATTTGTAGATTGTATCTGGTAAATATTTAAAGAAACGTAAGCAAAAACATTTGCTATTTCTTTACCTTATTTTGAAACTACCAACTTTTGACTGACGTATCAGTTGTTGAACATTTTGAAAAGGTAGGAATAAAATTGGTTCGTAGTAATACAATAAAAAAATGTGTGTGTGTGTATTATTTTTTAAATTTAAAAAAAACGTATGATATATGGTGACAATCATGTCTCAAACGCATGTCATTGACATATGTATAACATAAAGAATCGATTGTTGAGAGCTAAAAAAAGAAGTATTTCCAAGAAACTCAAGATGTTTTTATCTGTTCTGATATATATTTATACATTCTATTTGTGAATAATTCTAAGATATCTTTTTTTATGACAACGATTTGTAATTTTCTCGGTACGTGAGATGCTATGATTTGAAAGTACATATAAATTGAATAGCAAGCAGATGTTTATAAAATAAAATTATTGTAAACATATTTACAATTTTCAAAAAACTTTAAATAAAAATTAGAACGTGTAAAATACTTTTATTTACATAAAGAAACAATTTATCAATTATTAAATTGATAAATAGTTGAAATTATCAATTTATCAATTAAATTTTAGACATATGGCAAATTCAGCGTTACCGAGAAGGCACTCTGGAAGCAAGGGATACTTCACTAGATACAAATTTTGCTATCACACTTTAAAACGAAAGGTATAATATAGTATAGTATAGTATAGTATAGTATAGTATCTGGAGGTATAGATACTATAGTAATAGTATAGTATAGTAATACTATAGGAATAATAAGTCACTACACAGTGTATATATATATATATATACATTATATAGTAAGAGCTACTATAGGAATAGTAGTAATACTATAGAAATACTATAGGAATAGATGCTATCTCCTAGGTATAGTATCTGGAGTTGTTGTGTCTAATCCATAGTACCCTGCAGTACGGAACAGACATCTCATGAGTAATCTATTCATGGATGGAGGGAAAAGGGGCAGCTTCTGTTGTGATGGAGCACCCGTATGTAGAAGTCTGACTTGGCTCCGGGTCACTGTAGAAAGAGGGAACTGTAGAAAAAACTACCCCACTAGAAATGCACCATGGAAGGAGGGGATACTTCACTAGACCCAAATTTCGCTATCACACTTTTCAACGAACCTTACAGATGGCATCTTTGTTGTGTCTAATCATCAGTGTCCTGCAGTACGGGACGGACATCTCATGAGTAAACTACTCATGGATGGAAGGAAAGGGGCAGCTGGTATTGTGATAGAGCACCAGTATGTAGAAGTCTGACTTGGCTGAATATGGCTGAAGAAGGAGGAAAGTGAATTAAGGAAAGACTTTTAGGGGTAATTACCCCCCTCATTTTCCTTTCATTTGGGAGAATGAGGAAAACTCCCACCAAGTACTCCGACTCACGAGGCAAGATGCTGAACATCACAAATGCCATCGAGTCTCCTTGTTTTTTAAACAGTGTCTACAACAAAGCCAACATCGGATTGAATCTCAGCCCTAATGCTGACCTGCTCACCAATAGTGCCATGAGAAAGTATAAAATACTTTTATTTACATGTATAAACAATTTATCGTTAATTCTTTTGATAAATTTATCAATTAATCAATTCAATGGTAGATATGTAGCAAATTCAGCGTGACCCAGAATGCATTACAGAAGTAGGGATTTTCTTCTCAAGACTCAAATTTAGCTATTATACTTTTGAATGAACACCATTAGAGATGCATTGGAATAGTTTTTATATTATTCTTCCTCAAGACCGATGGAAGGATTCCATCTTACTAATCTACCGTGCCAATTATAGGCATAGGCAATACATGATTCAATTGTTTGTTAGGTTTAGGACACGTTTCCCTTATAACTGAAACCCATCTCGCTATTTGCCAAGCCACTCTGGCCCACTGAATTAATTATTACCCATACTATAATGTCTTCTGCGTTCCTGCCAACCCCTAATCTACTCCATATCTTGAATCGACCCCTATCATTGTTATAGTGGCTCTGAAATTCGGAAATTTATTTAAGTTAACATTTTATATATACAAAATATTATTTTCCTTAGTTAGTTGTCAAATGTAGATGGATTTATGTAGATAAATATTAAATATGGGCTCTAAAATGTTGCATCTTACAAGTAACGTTTTATAAAACAAAGTACGTGAAAAAATTAAGCTAAATTTGAGAAGCTTCTATAGGTTTGAAAATGTTTCTATCGACTCCTAAGAATATTATAGAGACCCATAAATGCAGCTAGTTATTTAATGTAATGTTACAATGTATGCAAAAATACATAATTGTCACACTTTAAGGAATTAATGTAGATACATAGATAAACATTTCCTCTTTAGAAACGAACTTATGTTACATTAAACATGTATCGTTTAATAAAATGAAGTGCATGACAAAACTAAGCTAATTTTCAAATATTTTATAGACTTGAAAATGTTTCTACCGAACCCCTACAATATTATACCAACCCCATATATACAGCTAGTTATTTATTGTAATGTTTCAATTTATGCAAAATATCATGTTTAATTAATTTACAGTCACACTTAATGGAATTTATGTAAATTCACAGGTAAACACATACTCATTAAATACTGACTTAAAATTTCACATCTAATATATAGCATTTTATAAAACAAAGTACGTGAAAAAATTAAGCTAAATTTAAGCTAAGCGCCCCAAACAATACTATACCCACTCCATAAAACCACCTAGTTATTTAATGTAATGTTTAAATTTATATAAAATATATATTTACTTAATTAATAGTCGCACTTAAAGGAATTTATGTACATTTATTACATTTAACAAGTAGCGTTTTATAAAACAAAGTAAATGAAAAAACTAAGCTAAGTTTGAAATTTTTATTTAATTTTTAAGAATGTTCCTATCGACCCCTAGCAATATTGCATCTATCCCTGAAATTCTGACAGTTATTCAATACAATGTTTTTAAGTATACAAAGTATTTTCTTTTCTTGGTACTTGTTGTAGAGATTTATATAAAATATAAATAAACGCGTTCCCATTAAAGATAGACTCAAAATGGTGCATCTAACAAGTTGTATTTAATGAAATAAGGAACGCGAAAAAAAAAAAAAAATAAGACAGATTTCAAAATCTTTTGCACTACACTGTTGCCAACTCTCTTGTGAATAACTCTTGCACTTCAATAATTCATCAAGATGGCGTCTCAATCTTAAACCAGCCTTTGTATAAAAAAAATTTACAAAACTTTACAAAAAAAAAGTCACAAGGAGTTGAAAATCGAGATGAGGTTTTTGGAAGAAGAAAAAATAATCATGGAGTGTTAGGAGCTTTTTTTTCTTTTCCATTTTTGCAGACTGCTGTTTTGTACTATGTACGACTTTCTCAATTTTTTCATTTATTTTGCACTACTTTGTACAATATTCTGTCTCAGTTGCGTTGTAAAATAGAATAAAATAGGAACAAAACTTAAGACTTAAAATTAAAAAGTTATTTAGCTGCAAATGGGAAAAGATTCAATAAAATAAACCTTTTTATAAATGCATGCGAATCCTTCTTATTCCGTTTTCAAATGTTAGTGGAATTAATCTTTACTTATTAAATATTCATGAATTGTATTAATATAATGTATGTAACGATTTTTTAATAAATGGTAAATATATTGCCATTTAGTAAATCTGAAATTAATCTTTCAATCAATAACCAAAGACTAAAAATATTTAAATTAGAATATGTTTAAGAGCATAATTACCATTTATTTCTCAGTATTTAAAAAGGCATTAAAAGGTTTTATTATAAATAGATGTTTTTCTTTAAATTTCGATTTAAGTAAAAATATACACTGATTGGTGTACCTAAAGATCTGTACGTTAGAAAAATGAGTTTCTGAGAGAATTCTTTCAAGTCTGTGCAATAAATTGGAGATCTGTCGCAGAAAATATGGTAGATTCATACCCAAGATAGTCACACTTAAAGGAATTTATGTGGATACACAAGTAAACAGGCATTCATTAGATAAGGACTCAAAATGTTACATCAAACAAGTAGCGTTCAATCAAAGTGTGTGACAAAAGTAAGCGAAATTTGAAAATCTTTTATAGGTTTTAAAATGTTTCTATCCACCCCTAACAAAAATATACCGACCCCATAAATGCAGCTAGTTATTTAATGTAACTTTTCAATTTATGGAAAATATCTGCACATGCACTACTAGTAGTACTATTTAGTAGCTCTACATAATTAGTAGGCCCACTTACAGGAATTTATGTAGATACAGAGGTAAACATATCGACATTAAGCATAGACTTAAAATTTCACATAAAACATTTTATAAAACAAAGTATGTTAAAAAACTAAGCTAAGTTTGAAAATTTTATTTACGTTTAAGAATGTTCTTATTGACCACTATCAATACTACACCTGTCCCTGAAATTCGGACAGTTTTTCAATACAATATATTTATGTATGCAAAATATTTCTCTCTATCTTAATTGTATTTGGGGAGATTTACATATAATATAAATAAACGTGTTCCCATGAAATATACACTCAAAATGACACGTCTAACAAGTTGCATTTAATGAAATAACGAGCGTTAAAAAAAACTGAAATAGATTTGAAAATCTTTTGCACTACACTGTTGCCAACTCTCTTGTGAATAACTCTTGCACTTCAATAATTCATCAAGATGGCAGCTCAATCTTAAACCAGCCTTTGTATAAAAAAAATTTATAAAACTTTACAACAAGAAAAAGTCACAAGGAGTTGGAAATCGAGATGAGGTTTCTGGAAGAAGAAGAAGAAATTATCATGGAGAGTTAGGACCTTTTTTTCTCTTTTCCATTTTTGCAGTCTGCTGTTCTTCGGACATGCACGCAATGCAGCTGTTTGTAAATAATGTTGGAAGAAAAGTTCCGGTGTCTTCCGTGCAACTTAAAAAGTGGAAGAATTGATTTTTTTAGAAGTTTTCAGCCACTGTTTAGTACTATGGACAACTTTCTTACTTTTTACTTTCTTTTCTTTTGCACAATATTCTGTCTCAGTTGCGTCGTAGAATAAAATAAAGTAGGAATAAAACTCAAGACTTAAAATTAAAAAGTTATTTAGCTGCAAACGGGAAAGCTTCAATAAAATAAATCTTGTTATAAATGCTTATGGAAATTAATTATTGGTTATTATTATTATTATTAGGTTTTTACAAGTTAGTAGAATTAATCTTTACTAATTATACTGATAAATTGTATTAATATAAAGTAGGGCCCCAGGGGCGAATGATTAGAACTCTGGCACTCGGTGCCACAGTTTTCGGATAGGGTACCAGTGGTACCATTGATTTTTGTAATGGTTCGGAAACCACTTTAAACCATAGGTCCCGGTCTAATATGACTTCTGGCATTCGGTAACACAGGTATCCAGTTCGAATCCCGGCCGTGCCATGGATGTTTGTAGAGGTTCGGAATCCACTTTAAGCTGTACGTCCCGATTTTGTATAGCCGTAGAGCGGCACAGAGCCCAATCAGACTTATTCTCACCCACATCATTCACAAACTGTAAAGGATCAACTCAGCTCTATGCACATTGGTGTAATGTGGTGTGGTGTAGTAGTAGTAGTATTGGTTTAATATGACTGTGGAGCGTCATATAAGGGATAATAACGTTACACTGTAAAAGGAAACCATCTCATGTCTCAAAATCTGCCAGCAGGCAGACGGCTATGGCCCAAAATGGGCTGCAGGGCCGGGGAGTTAATCAGTTATTAATATAATGTATACAAAGATTTTTTTTTAATAAATGTTTAATATATTGCCATTCACTAAACCTGAAATTAAAATTTTAATCAATAAAAAAAAGAATAAAATCATTTAAATTCGAATATGTTTTAAATAAAAGATGTTTTAGAACAAAATTACTCATTTACTTTCTCAATATTTAAAGAGACACTAAAAAGGTTTTATTATAAATAGATATTCTTCTTTAAATTTCGATTTCAAGTAAAAAATAAACACTGATTGGTGTACCTGAAGTTCTGTTCGTTAGAAAAATGAGCTTTTGAGCGAATTCTTTCACGACTGTGCAATTAATTTCAGATCTGTCTCAGAAAGTTTGGTGGATTCCACAGTCACACTTGAAGGAATTTATGTGGATACACAAGTAAACATATATTCATTAGATAAGGAGTCAAAATGTTACATCTAACAAGTAGCGTTCAATCAAATAAAGTGCGTCACAAAATTAAGCTCAAATTGAAAATCTTTTATAGGTATTAAAATATTTATATCGACCCCTAACAATATTACAGCGACCCCATAAATACAACTATTTATTTAATGTAATTTTACAATTTATGCAATTTATGCAAATTATTTGTTTACTCAATTAGTAATCCTACTTAAAGGAATTTCTGTAGATACACAGATAAATATATCCTCATTAAATACAGACTTAAAATGTTACATGTAACAAATAGCGTTTATAAAACAAAGTACGTGAAAAAATTAAGCTAAGTTTCAAAATTTTATTTAGGTTTAAGAATATTCCTAACAATATTGCATCTAGCCCTGAAATTCTGACAGTTATTCAATACAATGTTTTTAAGTATACAAAGTATTTTCTTTTCTTGGTACTTGTTGTAGAGATTTATATAAAATATAAATAAACGCGTTCCCATTAAAGATAGACTCAAAATGGTGCATCTAAAAAGTTGAATTTAATGAAATAAGGAACGCGAAAAAAAAAATAAGACAGATTTCAAAATCTTTTGCACTACACTTTTGCCAACTCTCTTGTGAATAACTCTTGCACTTCAATAATTCATCAAGATGGCGTCTCAATCTTAAACCAGCCTTTGTATAAAAAAAATTTACAAAACTTTACAAAAAAAAGTCACAAGGAGATGAAAATCGAGATGAGGTTTCTGGAAGAAGAAAAAATAATCATGAAGTGTTAGGAGCTTTTTTTTCTTTTCCATTTTTGCAGACTGCTGTTTTGTACTATGTACGACTTTCTCAATTTTTTCATTTATTTTGCACTACTTTGTACAATATTCTGTCTCAGTTGCGTTGTAAAATAGAATAAAGTAGGAACAAAACTCAAGACTTAAAATTAAAAAGTTATTTAGCTGCAAATGGGAAAAGATTCAATAAAATAAACCTTTTTATAAATGCATGCGAATACTTCTTATTCCGTTTTCAAATGTTAGTGGAATTAATCTTTACTTATTAAATATTTATGAACTGTATTAATATAATGTATGCAACGATTTTTTAATAAATGGTAAATATATTGCCATTTAGTAAATCTGAAATTAATCTTTCAATCAATAGCCAAAGACTAAAAACATTTAAATTAGAATATGTTTAAGAGCATAATTACTCATTTATTTCTCAGTATTTAAAAAGGCATTAAAAAGGTTTTATTATGAATAGATGTTTTTCTTTAAATTTCGATTTAAGTAAAAAAATAAACACTGATTGGTGTACCTTAAGATCTGTACGTTAGAAAAATGAGTTTCTGAGAGAATTCTTTCAAGTCTGTGCAATAAATTTGAGATCTGTCTCAGAAAATATGGTAGATTCATATCTAAGTTAGTCATACTTAAATTCATTTATGTGGATACACAAATAAACATGTATTAATAAGATAAGGACTCAAAATGTTACAGCTAACAAATAGCGTTCAATCAAAGTGTGTGACAAAAGTAAGCGAAATTTGAAAATCTTTTATAGGTTTTTAAAATGTTTCTATCCGCCCCTAACAATAATATACCGACCCCATAAATGCAGCTAGTTATTTAATCTAACTTTTCAATTTATGCAAAATATCTGCACATGCACTACTAGTAGTACTATTTAGTAGCTCTACATAATTAGTAGGCCCACTTACAGGAATTTATGTAGATACAGAGGTAAACATATCGACATTAAGCATAGACTTAAAATTTCACATAAAACATTTTATAAAACAATGTATGTTAAAAAACTAAGCTAAGTTTGAAAATTTTATTTAGCTTTAAGAATGTTCTTATTGACCACTATCAATACTACACCTGTCTCTGAAATTCGACAGGTTTTCAATACAATATATTTATGTATGCAAAATATTTCTCTCTATCTTAACTGTATTTGAGGAGGTTTATATATAATATAAATAAATGCCTTCTCATTAAATATGGACTAAAAAATGATACGTCTAACAAGGTGCACTTAATGAAATAAGTTCCGCGAAAAAAAAAAAGCTGAAATAGATTTGAAAATCTTTTGCACTACACTGTTGCCAACTCTCTTGTGAATAACTCTTGCACTTCAATAATTCATCAAGATGGTAGGTAGCTCAATCTTAAACCAGGCCATTGTATAAAAGAATGTATAAAACTTTACAAAAAAAGTCACAGGAGTTAGTTGGAAATCGAGATGAGGTTTCTGGAAGAAGAAAAATAATCATGGAGTGTTAGGAACTTTTTTTCTTCTTTTCCATATTTGCAGACTGCTGTTCTTCTTCGGACATGCACGCAATGCAGCTGTTTGTAAATAAATGTTGGAAGAAAAGTTCCGATGTCTTCCGTGCAACTTAAAAGCTGGAAGGATTGATTTTTTTTAGAAGTTTTCAGCCACTGTTTAGTACTATGGACAACTTCCTTACTTCTTTTCTTTTCATTTGCACTATTTTGTGCAATATTCTGTCTCAGTTCCGTTGTAGAATAGAATAAAGTAGGAATAAAACTCAAGACTTAAAATTAAAAAGTTATTTAGCTGCAAACGGGAAAACTTCAATAAAATAAATCTCGCTATAAATACTTATGAAAATTAATCGTGGGAAGTTATTATTATTGTTCTGTTTTTAAATGTTAGTGGAATTAACATTTACTAATTAAATACTTATAAATTGTATTAATAAAAAGCACGGCATGGTGGGCGAGTGACTAAAGCTCTGGCGCTCGGTGCCACAGCTTTCATGTTGTGTCCCGGTGGTGTCATGGATGTTTGAAATGCTTCGGAATCTATTTTAAATCGTAGGTCCCGGTCTAATAAGTTTACACAATAAAAAAAGAACCCAACTCTGTATATATGTTTGTACTTTCTAATGATCCAATGACAAATCTTTTTTTATAGTTTAAAAATCTCTAAAAGTTTGAAATAATAGTAATAATAAGAATAATATAATTTACCATATCTAAAATAGTTAAACCAAACGGTTATTCTAAACATGAACGTTATTTTATTTTTGTATAGTACACTCTGGGGCCAGATGGATGAGTGACTAGAGTAGGTGCCACAAGTTTCTATTTGTCTCCCAGAGGTGCCATGGAAGTTTTTTAATTGTTCGGAATCTATTTTAAACTTAGTTCCCGGTCTAATATGACTGTTAAGTATAGGGCTCACAACTTTACCCTCTAAACAGAAAGTCTCCTGTCTCAAATTACGTCAATAGGCAGACAGCCTTGGTCCACCACGGGCTGTAGTGCCAGTTAATTAGTTAGTTATTAATACAATATATGCAGCAATTATTTTTAAATAAATGTTTAACATATTGAAATGTATTAAATCTGAAATTAATCTTTCAATCAATAAAAAAGAATAAAATCATTTAAATTTGAATAACTTTTAAATAAAAGATGTTTTAGAACAGTATTACTCATTTACTTTCTCAATATTCAAAAAAGACACTAAAAAGGTTTTATTATAAATAGATATTTTTTTAAAATTTCGACTTCAATTTAAAAATAAACTGTGATTGGTGTACCTTAAGTCCTATACGTTAGAAAAATTAACTTTTGAGCGAATTCTTTCAAGGCTGTGCAATTAATTTAAGATCTGTCTCAGAAAATATGGTAGATACATACCTGAGATAGTCACACTTAAAGGAATTTATGTGGATACACAAGTAAACATGTATTCATTAGATAAGGACTCAAAATGTTGCATATAACAAGTAGCGTTTAATCAAATAAAGTGCTTTAAAAATTAAGCTGAATTCGAAAATCTTTTATAGGTTTTGGAAATGTTTCTATCGATCCTTAACAATAGTATACCGACCCCATAAATGCATCTAGTTATTTAATGTAACGTTTCAATTTAAATAAAATATCTGCACATACATGACTAGTAGTACTATTAGGTAGCACTACTTAATTAGTAGGCACACTTACAGAAATTTATGTAGATTCAGAGGTAAACATATCCACATTAAAAACAAACTTAAAATTTCCCATCAAACAAATAAATAAAAATTTATAAAACAAAATATATGAAAAAACTAATCTCAGTTTAAAGATTTTATTTAGGTATAAAATCGTTTCTATCTACCCCTAATAAAATTGGATTGATTCCAGAAATTCGGACAGTTATTCAATACAATATTTTTATGTATACAATAGATTTCTTTCTATCTTAACTGTATTTGGAGAGATTCAAATATAATACAAATAAACACGTTCCCATGAAATATAGACTAAAAATGGTACATCTAACTAGTTGCATTTAATGAAATAAGGAACTCGAAAAAAAAAACAAAGATAGATTTGAAAATCTTCTGCGCTACACTGTTGCCAACTCTCTTGTGAATAACTCTTGCACTTCAATAATTCATCAAGATGGCAGCTCAATCTAAAACCAGGCTTTTGTATAAAAAAAATTTATAAAACTTTACAAAAAGAAAAAGTCACAAGGAGTTGGAAATCGAGATGAGGTTTCCGGAAGAAGAAAAAATAATCATGGAGTTTTAGGATCTTTTTTTCTTTTACAGACTGCTGTTCTTCTTTGGGCATGCACGCAATGCAGCTGTTTGTAAATAAATGTTGGGAGAATAGTTCCGATGTCTTCCGTGCAACTTAAAAAGCAAAAGGATTGATTTTTTTTTCAGAAGTTACCGTTTAGTACTATGGACAACTTTCTCACATTTTTTTCTTTTCTTTTGCACTACTTTGTGCAATATTCTGTTTCAGTTGCGTTGTAGAATAGTATAAAATAGGAATAAAACACAAGACTTAAAATTAAACAGTTATTTAGCTGCAAACGGGAAAGTTTTAATAAAATAAATCTTGTTATAAATGCTTGTGAGCATTAATCATTGTTTGTTATTATTATCCCTTTTTTAAATGTTAGTGGAATTAATCTTTATGAATTAAATATTTATAATTTGTATTAATATAAAGAGCGGCCTGAAGGCCGAGTGACTTGCGCTATGGCGCTCGGTGCCACAGGTTTCGGATTCGAATCCCGGCGCGGCCATGGAAGATTGTAGTGGTTCGGAATCCACTTTAAACCGTAGGTCCCAGGCTAATAAAACTGTAGAATGTTGGGCGTAAGGCTGATATCCCTACCACGTAAAAACAAAACTTCTATCCAGAAATCTACCAGTGGGCAGACGGCCTTGGCCAACCATGGGGCTGTGGGGCCAATTATGCGGATTAATATAAAGAAGGCCGCGATGGGCGAGTGATTAGCACTCTGAAGCTCGGTGACACAGCTTTCGGGTTTGCGTCCCGGCTGTGACATGGCTGTTTACAATGGTTTGGAATCTATTTCAAACCATTGGTCTCGGTCTAATATGACTGTTGAGTTCATATCTTTACACTCTGAAAAGGAAACAATCTCCTGTCTCAAAATCTGCCAGTAGGCAGAAGGCCTTGACCCACCATAAGCTACAGAGTCGGGGAGTTAGTTAGTTATTAATACAATATATGCAGCTATTTTTTAAAATAAATTTTAAACATACTGCCATTTAATAAATCTGAAATTAATCTTTCAATCAATAAAAAAGAATAAAATCATTTAAATTCGAATATGTTTTAAATAAAAGATGTTTTAGAACATAATTACTCATTTACTTTCTCGATATTTAAAAAGGCACTCAAAAGATTTTATTATAAATAGATATTTTTCCTTTAAATTTCGATTTCAAATAAAAAATAAACACTGATTGGCGCATCTTAAGTTCTGTACGTTAGAAAAAGGAGATTTTAATCGAATTCTTTCAAGACCGTGCAATTAATTTAAGACCTGTCTCAGAAAATATGTTAGATTCATACCTGAGATAGTCGCACTTAAAGGAATTCCTGTGTATAACGTATCCATTACGTAATTACGTAATGTATCCATTACATAAGGACTCATATGTTACATCTAACAAGTAGCGTTTAAACAAAATTAAGCTAAATTTGAAAATCTTTTATAGGTTTGAAAATGTTTCTATCGGCCGCAAACAATATTATACAGACCCCATAAATACAGCTAGTTATCTAATGCAATGTTTCAATTTATGTAAAATATCTGCACATACACTACTAGTAGTACTATTTATTAGCACTACTTAATTAGTAGGCACACTCACAGGAATTTATGTAGATACAGAGGTAAATATATCCACATTAAATACAGAATTAAAATTTCACATCAAACAAATAAAGTTTTATAAAGCAAAGTACATGAAAAATCTAAGCTAAGTTTGAAAATTTTATTCAGGTTTAAGAATGTTCCTATCGACCCCTAACAATATTATACCGACCCTATAAATACACATAGTTATTTAATGTAATGTTTCAATGTAGCAAAATATCTGTTTACTTAATTAGTAGTCACATTTAAAGCAATTTATGTAGATACACAGGTACACATATCCTCGTTAAATACGATTTTTTATTGTTCTAGTGCAGCTGGCAATCACTTAGACAATTGTCTTGGAGGCTTTAAGGCAGTGCTGCACCGACGTTACTCATTTAGCCCTATCCAGAAGGTGCGTGTAACTTGAAGATAAGCTACAGACCTCTGCAACGCTCATGTTAGACCGGGATCTACGGTTTAAAGTGAATTCCGAATCCCTATAAACATCCTTGGCACCGCCAGGAATCGAACCAGAAACCTGTGGTACTGAGCGCCAAAGGCCACCGAGGCCTTTTAAATATGAATTTAAAATGGTACATCTAATCAGTAGCGTTTCATAAAAAAAGTACGTGAAAACACTAAATTTGAAAATTTTATTTAGGTTTAAGAATGTTCCTATCGACCCCTGACAATATTGCATAGATCCCTGAAATTCAGACAGTTATCCAATACAATTTTGTATGTATACAAAATAATTCTTTCTTTCCTTGATTGTAGTTGGAGAGATTTATATAAAATATAAATAAATGCGTTCCCATTAAATATGGTCTAAATATGGTACGTCTAACAAGTTGCATTTAATGAAATAAGGGAAGCGACAGAAAAAAATAAGATAAATTTGAAAATCTTTTGCACTACACTGTTGCCAACTCTCTTGAAATAACTCTTGCACTTCAATAATTCCTCAAGATGGCAGCTCAATCTTAAACCAGGCCTTTTATATAAAAAAAATGTATAGAACTTAACAAAAAGAAAAAGTCACAGGAGTTGGAAATCGAGATGAGGTTTCTGGAAGAAAAAAATAATCATGGAGTGTTAGGAGCTTTTCCATTTTTGCAGACTGCTGTTCTTCTTTGGACATGCACGCAATGCAGCTGTTTGTAAATAAATGTTGGGAGAAAAGTTCCGATGTCTTCCGTGCAACTTGAAAAGTGGAAGGATTGATTTTTTTAGAAGTTTTCAGCCACTGTTTAGTACTATGGACGACTTCTTCACTTTTTTTCTTTTCTTTTCTTTTCTTTTTTTTCTTTTGCACTACTTTGTACAGTATTCTGTCTCAGTTGCGTTGTAGAATAGAATAAAGTAGGAATAAAACTCAAGAATTAAAATTAAAAAGTTATTTAGCTGCAAGCGAGAAAGCTTCAATAAAATAAATCTTTTTATAACTGCATACGAAAATTAATCATTGGAAATTATTATTATCCCTTTTTTAAATGTTAGTGGAATTAATTTTTACTAATTAAATATTTATAAATTGTATTAATATAAAGTAGGGCTTGATGGGCGAATGATTAGCAATCTGGCACTCTATGCTACTAGAGGGCTCTGCCTCCCGGGAGACTTACACGAGCAAGTACTCCACATTTGCGTATCGTATAAAGCTTGTGCATATATAAAAAACGCAAATGCTATTTATAAAACGTGTGTGTATATAGAGCATTTGCGTATTGTCAGAAACCTGGAAAATTCCGACCAGGTAGTCCGACTCACGAGGCAAGATGCTGAACATCAGAAACGCCATCGATACTCCCCTTTATTTGAAACAGTGTCTTCAACAAAAGCCGCCAGCAGATTGAACCGCAGTCTTCATGCTCACCAGTGGCGCAAGTTAAAACTGAGGTAACTGTCGGACACCCATTTCTTTATTACAGAAAGCGCTAGGCATAATATCCTAGTAGAGGCCTGATGGCCGCGTGACTGTCGCTTTGGAGCTTGGTGCCACAGGTTTCGAGTCCCGGCGAGGGCATTAGATGTTTGTAGTAGTTCGGAATCCACTATAAACTGTAAGTGCCGGTCTCATTTGACTGTAAGGCATTGTGAAAGTATTGTCCGTAGCATATCTTTAAGCTGCACGTGGCTCTTTTGTACAGCTATCGTCGGTGCAGCCCATACGACTTGCTTTTTTGAAGCCTGGCTTGTATTGGGCTGCTCGCAGGGAAATGGTCAATATGACCCACTTCTCGACGTAATTAAAAATAATAATTTGCTAATAAATAAAGTATATTTAAGAAAGATTAATCTTAATTTGATAAGTAATAAAATATCGAATACGTAAATAATTTACTATAAATATAAATGATGCTTTTTTAAGAGAAAGTTTAACACAATGTTCTTAAATTGTTTATGACAGAATCAAGGATAAAATTTATACCAAAATCAATCCTTTTAGAAAGCTATTAAACCTTTTGCAAAAAGCATTCATACATGTATTATACATTCGACACATACATAATCACTCTTTCCCTTTTTTATAGAAGATGTACCGAACTTGAAACAGCACGTTGGAGCTTCGGAAGAGAGTTTTGAAAGAATCTCCATTCAAGTTGAGAGAAGAGATATTAAACTCAATTTTACAACTTGCAATTCGTGAGCCTAACTTCTCCTTCTCCCATTCCTTTGGAGACTCTTAAAAGTCGCCAAAGGAGACAGAAAAAGAAAATGCGAGGAACACAGACAGAATCGCTTCCCAAGATTCTCTTCAATCCCGATGTAAGAAGGAACAGGTGTATAAAGAAAAACAACGTGGAAATAATGGAAAGTGTTTTACTGAAACGGAGAACTTCCCTGCAACTTGTTACGTTAAATTCATTTTAAATATATGACTCAATTTTATAGTTCATTATTGCATTGAATTGGAATTTATTGCAAGTAAATAATAGAAAAAGTATTATTTTTACAAAGTATATATATAAATAATAAAAACAATAATATATATATATATTATTGTTTATCTTATAATTAAAGTATTTTTAGACAAAAAAGATAACTTTAGAGTGTTTTCACTGAATTTATTATCCATCAATTTTAAATATTAATTAACTCTCTTTACTTGCAATACATATAATTTAATGAAAATATTTGAAATTTCTACTAACTACTATTATAAAAAAAATTTTATTATAAATATATTATAAAATATTAGATAGATGTTTTTTGGAATAGAGATAGATGCTTCAATGTTTTTCTTTTTACGGGGTAGGGTTACGGGGCTAAGCTACAACACACATCCATGGCACGTCCGGGACTTCAACCCCCTAACCTGTGGCACCGACAGCTAAAATGGTCGTTACTCGGCCATCTGGCCCCTTATATATATACATAATAAACACATTTAAAAAAGTCATTTTTACAGTTATCATACATACAAACATTACACACATTACATACATACAAACATTACACACACTACATACATACAAACATTACACACACTACATACATACAAACATTACACACATTACATACATACAAACATTACACACATTACATACATACAAACATTACACACATTACATACATACAAACATTACACACATTACATACATACAAACATTACACACACTACATACATACAAACATTACACACACACTACATACATACAAACATTACACACACACACACACACACATACACATACATACATACATACAATGTCCTGATAACCAAGCTACTAGCGCTCTGGCATCGGTACAACAGGTTTCTCTTCCGAAACCCGGTAGTGCTATGGATGTTTGTAGCTGTTTAGGAATCTACTTTAAACAGTAATACCCGAGTGATTAGCGCTCTGTAGCTCTATCCCAAGCGGTAAAATGGATGATTGTTCGGAATCCACTTTAAACTGTAGGTCTCAATTTAATATGACTGAAGAGCGTTCAGCGTAGTATTGACGACCCCGCCCTGTAAAAATGAAAGCATTACATCTCGCAATCCGCCAGTTGGCAGACGACCTTGGCCCATCTCGGGGCTGTTGCGCCAATAAAGAAGAAGTCATAAAAGAGCGTCTGCCGTATTGATATATATACTTATATATATATATATATTATATTTGCGTATGTAGTATATTTCACGCTGCACGTGCCCCCTGGGTAGTGCTAAATGAGTAACAGCGGTGCAAGCCCTTGTTTATAGCATAAAGATTAACTGTCTCTGTATTGCCAACTGCATTAGAACAACATATTTTCCATTCTTCTATTTCAATAAATATCATTTGCTGTCCGAAAACAAATCGGTGGATTTACCGTGAAAATGCCGATTGAATTTATTATCACAAATAGAGAAACATACCCAAATAACACGTTTCCATATTTAAAAATTGTCATAAATCGCGTTTATCCAGTAGCATGTTTCCACATCATTTGTCTAACACTAAACAAGAGAGAGAGAAACTTGCCAAAAGTTACGCAATTAATTTTAGTTAAAGCAAACGTAACATTAGTTGTGATTACACTCATAACACTCGATCACCGTAAATTGAAATTTTGGCACCGACAGATTGCGAGTCAATCCGGCGGTAATAAATGGCTTCAGACACGATATATGGATGTAGTTTAGGACCTAATAGGTACCCTAAAGGGTTATCGTGATTTAAATACCCTCAACATTAATGCAAGATTTGGAGATGCTGAATTAGAATTGTACGAAAAGTTGTTCCATTTGTCCAAAAACTTGATTGGTTGATTTTTAGAATGCAATTACTTTGATATTATTATGGTAAAAAAATATGTGGGTTATTTATCTTTTATATATATATATGTATACAAATTGAAGCTTGTGTATGTGTTTCTGTGGATTTATTGTGAGCAACAAAAATTATGAGAAACTTTTTACCTATTTTTTTTTTTTAGATTGGTAAATAAATTTATTTTTTAATTGTTAATTTTGTATTTGGCGCCCCTAGTGGCCAGATAGTGCCACTAGATGGCGCCACCAGATAGTGCCACTATAGTGCTACATGTAGTGCTAAAGTGCGTGCTCGTCGATTTTATAAAATAAAATTAAACTGTCATCAAATTCGTTTGCGGTTTTTCAAGTGTTATACTAGGCTTTCTATCTTTTCGAGAGATGAAAAGTTAAGTTTGAGTCCTTACGTGAGTATAAATTTATTAACATTTTTTCTTTGCGTGTGTTTGTAGCTTTTACTGGTTTTTTTTCTTAATTAAGTTAATAAAAATATATACATATGCTTTTACTGGAACCTGGGAACTTTGGCTTTATTTGCTGGTTAAAAATATAATGAAAAATATGTAAAAATATTATGTCTTCAAATTAATGCTGACAGTCTTTTTTTAGTAACTACAAACAGAACAAAATATTGAAAAGAGTTAAAAATAGTTAACTTGTCAAAATATTGAAAAGAGTTAAAAGTAGTTAACTTGTCAAAATATATGAACATAGTCAAAAATTAAACCAATTTAGACGAATCATCTTCATCATCAGTGGCGCAGCAGTCCCATAATGAGCCCAGGCCATCTGCTTTCTGGCAGATTTCTAGACATGAGATGTTTTCCTTTTAGGGGGTAGGATTATCAGCACTACGTCCAGCGCTCAACAGCCATATTATACTGGGATCTACGGTTTAAGGTGGATTCCGAACCACTACAAACATCCATGGCAATGCCGGACTCGAACCCGAAACCTGTAGCATCGAGCACGAGAGCGTTAGCCACTCAACCATTAGGCCTCATTTAGACGATTATTAATGTAAAATCAAAAGTTGATATCCCTCTCTAATTTTTTTTCTGAATCAAACCATTTTTACAGTGTTCATAAACTTATAGTAAAATAAGTTTAATTTTAAAATTCAATCAATAATAGACGTAGTAATGACTTAAAAATAGGGCATTATTTAGGCATTATTTAATTCAATCTACGAGATTTTTTATTTTTCTTATTCAATACATATTATTTGCTTCTTATTCAATACACATCATCCTCGAAAACGAATCCGTGGAATTACTGAGAAAATTCCAACTGAATTTATTTTCACAATAATGAAATATACCGAAATATCACGTTTCTATTGTTAAAAATTATAATGTAGCTAAACAGTTCTCTATCGAATTTTCTACGTTTCTATGAAATTTTCTATAGAAAACTGGTTGCTTTACATAATACATAACTTGCTAATCTACAAAATTGCGCCAGTAGATTACATTTGAAACGACAATTCTGTCTAAGATGAATTTAAAATATTTTAAAACTTTTAAGCTATGGAAAAAGATAAAAACTTTTAATGTATTATTGTAATAACAAGCGAATCTATAACTTTTTTAATCATTAATAATGAAAGAAATGTAAATAATAGCTTTTATATGTAGATCCATATCATATCTAGATATGTACCTATCTAATGTAGATTATATCTATCATATAATCTAGCATGATACATTTTTCATCTATAAGATAGATAATATTAGATGCACGACTTATAAGGCAGCGGCCAGCATGTATTCCCGGTAACTTGATTACAGACCACACAAAATATATTATACGTTTATATATTTTCTTACGTATAAAAAATAAGTTATAAAGATAATAATAATAAAAAAGTAAATCGTGCAATTAATAATATTGAAAATTCATTCGCTGGTATTAAATAAAAATAATACTAGAAAAAATTTTAATTTAATGTTTGGTAAAATACAAGAAAATAAGTTTTACTTTCAATGATAACTTCATCGAGAAAACACAAAAATAATGTATAAACATATATGAAATTTTAAAAACGATCTACTATCCACTTAGCAGTCACAAATTAGACTGCCTCAAAAAAGGTAATTAAACTCTATATTTTCTATGTCTGTTCTAAACCTTTGGCGATGTATCGCACTAGTATCGCGTAGCATTTTGTAATTAATGCTCGAATTATAATGCAATGTGATCATCTGTATTTACAACTGCAATAAATAAAACCAAAAACATTTGTTTATAATTATAATCAAAGATTAACTGTAGGTATAGGCTGTTTCGCAACTAGAATTGCAGGTAGTCACCTTCGAATCGGTAATGAATAGTGATTCTAAATTTTGTTATCTTTTCTACCATGTTTGTGATTCCGCCTCCCCCTCATTCCTCATTAAACACTCCAAAATGCATAAGATGATACTATCAACCCTCTTCTGATAATTCCACTGCGATATAATTCCCTTTGGAAACCAGTGCTCTTATGAAGTTTTAGAAAACTCTTTAACCAGCTATAAAAAAAAACATGTTTATGATATTCTAAATTAAAAAACTGACACACTGACTGAGAAAGGAACTTTGAATCTACCGCTTTCATTTCATACGACTCAATTGTTTGTTAACTTGACTCGTAAGAAAATTCTGAAACAAGATAGGATTCAACCCGCTATTGATAAGAAATGGAGAATTCTGGGGGAAGAGAGAACTATTTCAAGAAAGACAGCGGTGGCTCTATTGAGACGTTTGACTAGTCATGACCACCTCTATTGAATTGGAGTGGTGGATTCCCCAAACTATGTTTTGTGTGATACTAGTCAGTCTATGATTTTTGAAGATTTAAATAATTTTAATGTACTTTCTAGGTATCAGGACATGGTAAAAAAAAGTACTAGAGAGCTAGTGAACTAATGACTTAGGGGCCAATGTCGGGCATTTGTAAAATAAATATATTTGTCATTTGTAAGATATTATAAATTAGGTTACAGTAGATGTAGAGAAGGTTGACATAACTAGAAGTAGTAGGCTGGCATTCGACATCAATGGAGAATAGTGCTGAAATCATTATTATAAACGAACTAACTCCCTGGTCTATGCTAGACCATAGCCGTCTACCTATTGGCAGATTCCGAAACAGGAGATGTTTTCTTTTACGGGATGGGGTTGTCATCCTACGGCTTACAGTCCTATTAGACCCGAACCTATTGTTTAAGATGGATTCCGAACCACTACAAACATCCATGACACTGCCGGGACTCGAGGCCTAAATTTGGCACCGAGCGCTGGTTACAATGGACCATGGCCATCTACCTACAGGAAAATTCCGAAACAGATGTTTTCTTCGAGATGTTCCGAACTAACTAACTCCCTGGCACTACAATTTATGTTGTATCATAGCCGTCTACCTACTGGCAGATTCCAAAACAGGAGGTGTTTTCTTTTACAGGATAGAGCCACCGATCCTACACCCTAAAGTCATATTAGATCGAAACCTATGATGTAAAGTGGATTCTGAGCCACTACAAACATCCATAGCTCCATGCGCTAGTAGCTCGCCCGTCAATGCCCCAGTATTATAAGCAAATCTGTAGAAAATAAATAAAATTAAATAAACTTAACAGTCCTATATAAAAAGATGTACCTTAACCAAAAACTATTATTTCGAAATCGACTTCTAACTAAATTAGTAAACCTAATTTCAAATCAATGGCACTTGATTCAACTCTGAACGTCCGGATTTCCATTATTATGGATGGCAGTGGCCGTTAATCAGAACCAAACTTTTCCTTTCCCGCAAATTAGCGCTGCATGTGTGACGTTAAAAATCCATTAGAAGCGATTATCTCTCGTCCAAACTTTATTCTTGCTTCTGTCGGAGTTTATTTTGTCTAAAGGTCTGAGAAGGTCCTCTTCCATGGAGCAGACTTCTGTGCAGTCCATTAACTCAAGGACAATCGGGTTTCTGTAGCATTGATAAGAAAGACTGAAGCGCGCTTTTAATAGCATCTCCTTCTTTATCGCGCTTCCATCTAACACTTGGTAGAGCCCTCTCCTCTAAACTAAAATAACGGCTTTATCTCAGAATATTCCAGAGAGAAGGAAAAAAAAAGTTTGTATTATACTTAAGATCTCATTAACGAAGTTTAATCAGGAAACTGTGTTGAAGATAATGTTCTGGTAATTTCAATTTAAAAAATTGCATTTCGTGAAGGATGAATTTAAAATTTATTGTATTATTAATTAGTACATTTGCCGAGAAGGAAAATTTTATTGAAGTTTAATGCATTTCAGATACGAGGAGGCTCGATGGCGATTGTGACAATGTGTGTAAAGAATCTCGTATCACTCATTACGCATTCTGGTGAGGATTTACTGAGTTTGCGGTCCTTTATAAATTATTTAGTTACTTTACATCACAACATATTATATATGAAAGACATATTTTATTTCATATGTATTCATTGTAAAATGTGTCTGTACAGTAATAAAAATACATTCATGTCCATAAATTAAGGATAATTCAGAATCACACAGAAATTGAACTCTAAAATAAAAATTTCACCTCTAGAATTATCACACACATCTTGAAGAAGAATATACAAATTACAGGAAACCACCAGATGGTGCGGATAGTACGTCACAATGACGAGAGTGTAAGAGAGGGGTATATAAGGAATGGTGGCAAAGAAGTAAAATTGTTCACAAGCGCTTTAAAAGCCCTTCAGTGCAATAACCGCATAGTTATGGCACAAAGGAAGCATTTGGATGATTTTTTACGTGGTAGAATTATCGGACGACTGGAATGTGGACGTACCCAGCTGGAAGTATCCGAGGAACTTGGAATCGCCCAGAGTGTCATCTCCAGGCTTTGGCAACGATACCAAGATGATGGTAATGCGAGTACATGTTACAGCACAGGTCGCCCCCGAGTTACAACGCCGAATGAAGACCGGTACTTGGCAGTTACTGCCAAAAGAAACAGACGGAGCACAGCATCAGACCTGTCTCGTCAGCTCTCTTCAACTACCGGTACGACAGTTTCAAGGCAGACCGTGTACAGACGCTTGGGGCACATTGGTCTATATGCTCGTAGGCCTGTCAGATGTGTTCCACTTACCGCAACTCACTGTCGCCTGCGATTAACCTGGATTAGAGAGCATGCATTGTGGATACCGTAACAGTGGTCTTGTGTGATGTTTTCCGATGAGTCCAGGTTTAGTTTGCAGTCTGATTCTCGCCGGACTTTCATATGGAGAGCGCCAGGTACCCGTTACCACCAAGAGAACACCATTGAATGACACCGCTACGGTGGTGCAGGATGGCTCGTTTGGGGAGGAATTATTCTTGGTTCCAGAACTGACCTGCATGTTCAGAGTGTAACGATGACAGGCCACACATATCGGTATGTCATTCTGGAACAACACGTACGTTTGTTTGCGCCATGGGTGCTGAATTTCTGTTTATGGATGACAAAGCCAGTTCTCACCATGCAAACATTGTAGACGAATGCCTACAATTGGAGGATATCACCCGTATGTATTGGCCAGCATACTCACCGGACTTGAGTCCAATAGAACATGTGTGGGATATGCTTGGCCGACGAATTGCAGCCCGTCAACCCCCTCCCACCTGTCAACCGGAACTTCGGAGGGCATTGCTTGATGAGTGGTGTAATATTCCCCAAGATCAGATTGATAATTTGATACTCAGCATGCCTAGGCGTTGTAAGGCCTGTATTGCATCGTCCGGGAGACATACTCCATATTAACCATCATACTAACCATGTTATACTGTTTTTTGTAAATAGGTTCTTTTTTTAAATTTGCTCTAGGGAGTAAAAATCGCAATTTTTATTAATTATGTCAAACATATAGCATCTTTTTTGCTCTTTACCTTTTGTTTAATAAATAGACTTTACAAATAAGTCAAATTTGTTTTGCTTCCGTCTCTTTCTTTGCCTGAACTTCATTATCCTTAATTTATGGACATGAGTGTATATTAACCTATGTAGGTATAAGCAGCCGGGTGGCCCAATTGGCTAGCACTCTTTTGGAACCACAGGTTTCAAGTTCAAATCCTGACGGTGACATGGATATTTGTAAGTAGTCCAGAATCCACTTTAAACTGTAGGTCCTGGTCTAATTAGCCAAAAGTGTGCATAAAATTATCATAGAGCGACGGTAGCGACAACGGTCCAGTAACTGGCACTCGGGCCACAGGCATAGGGTTCGAGTCTTAGCGGGGCCGTGGAATTTGGTAGTGGCTCAGAATCCACTCTAAACTGTAGGTCCGGGTTTAATATGATTGTAGAGAGATGGGCTCATGAGAGGTTGGTGTGCCAATGAAGAAGAGAAGAAATTAATATTTATATATTAATGCATATTTCACATGCTTATTTTTTATGTACACTAATACTTGTCATCATCATCCTCACGAGCATAAGAGCATCAAGGTAGGCAAAGGCCATCTATATACTGGCAGATTTCTATACAGGAGAAACAGTGTCTACAACAAAGCAGCCAGCGGAATTGAACCTACGCCCTAAAGCTCACCAGTAGCACGCATTACCACGAGTTGGGCATATAACGATGAACCTTATTCAAGATCTATTAATCCGAAATCGACTAACTACATCAATGAAACTAATTTCAACTCAATGGTACTTGATTCAAATCTGAACGTCTGGAATCCATTATTATGGACGGCAGTGGCCGTTAAATGGAACCAAACTTTTCCTTTCCTGCAAATTAGCGCTGCATGTGTGACGTTAAAAATCCATTAGATGCGATTATCTTTCTTCCGAACTTTATTTTTGCTTTTGCCGGAGTTTATTTTGTCTAAAGTCTGAGAAGGTGCTCTTCCACGGAGCACACTTCTGTGCAGTCCATTAATTCAAGGACCATCAGGCTTCTGTAGCATTGATAAGAGAGACTGAAGCGTGCTTTTAATAGCATCGCCTTCTTTATCGCGCTTCCATCTAGAACTCGGTAGAGCCCTATCCTTTGAACTAAAATAACAGCTTTATCTCTGGATATTCTAGAACTAAGAGGAAAAAAATGTGTTGTACTTAAGATCTCATTAACGAAATTTAATCAGGAAACTGTGTTGAAGATAATGTTCTGTTAATTTTAATAAAAAAAATTGTATATGGCTTAAGCATTTCGTTAAAAATGAATTTAAAGTTAATTGTATTGTTAATTTTAAAAATAATACGAAATTTGCAGTGAAGGAAAATTTTATTCAAGTTTAATGCATTTCAGATACGAGGAGACTCGATGACGATTATGACAATGTGTGTAAAGCGTCTTGTATCACTCATTATGCATTCTGGTGAGAGTTTAAGGAGTTTGCGGTCCTTTATAAATTATTATTTAGCTACTTTACATCACAACATATTATATATCAAAGACATATTTTATTTCATATGTATTCATTGTAAAATGTATATGTACAGTAATAAAAATGTATTAACCTATGTAGGATGGCCAATTGGCTATCACTCTTTTGGTACCAAGATTTCAGATTTCAGGTACGAATCCCTGCGGTGGCATGGATGTGTGTAAGTGGTTCAGAATCCATGTTAAACTGTAGATCCCGGGCTAATTAGCCCAAAGTGTGCACAAAATGATCCTAGAAGGACGTTAGCGACTATATAGAAATTAATATTTAATGTCCTGATAGCCGAGTGACTGGCGCTCTTTACCATAGGCACAGGGTTCGAGTCCTAGCGGTGCTGTGGAATATTCTAGAGGCTAACAATTCACTTTAAACCGTAGGTACTGGTCTAATATGACTGTAGCGAGGTGGACTCATGAGGAGCTGTTACGCAAATGAAGAAGAGAAGAGTGTATTAATATTTATATATCAATGCATTTTAATACTTGCATTATATTTTCATGTGCACTAATACTTGTCATAATCATCATCATCACTAGCATTGGCATAAGAGCCTCATGGTAGGCAAAGGTCGTCTACCTACTGGCAGATTTCTAGACAGGAGAAACAGTGTCTACAACAAAGCCGCCAGCGGAATTGAACCTCCATCCTAATGCTCACCAGTGGCACGCACACGCAGTGAGTCGAGCATACAAAGATGTACCTTAATCAAAAATCATTATTTCGAAATCGACTTCCGACTAAATCAATGAACCAAATTTCAAATCAATGGCACTTGATTCAAATCTGAACGTCTGGAATCCATTATTATGGACGGCAGTGGCCTTTAATTGGAACCAAACTTTTCCTTTCCCGCAAATTAGCGCTGCATGTGTGACGTTAAAAATCCATTAGATGCGATTATCTCCCGTCCAAACTTTATTTTTGCTTTTGTCGGGAGTTTATTTTGTCTAAAGTCTGAGAATAAGATCTTGTTCCACGGAGCACACTTCTGTGTAGTCCATTAACTCTAGGACAATCGGGCTTCTGTAGCATTGATAAGAAAGACTGAAGCGCGCTTTTAATAGCATCTCCCTCTTTATCGCGCTTCCATCTAAGACTCTGTAGAGCCCTCTCTTGTTAACTAAAATAACAGCTTTATCTCAGAATATTGTAGAGCGAAGGGGAAAAAAATGTTATACTTAAGATCTCATTAACGAAGTTTAATCAGGAAACTGTGTTGAAGATAATGTTCTGTTAATTTTAATAAAAAAAATTGCATATGATTTAAACATTTCGTTAAAATTCAATTTAAAGTTAATTTCATTATTTATTTTTAAAAATATTAGTAAATTTCCACGGAAGGAAAATTTTATTCAAGTTAAATGCATTTCAGATACGAGGACATTTGATGGCGATTGTAACAATGTGTGTAAAACGTCTTGTATTACTAACTGAGCATTCCGGTGAAAGGTTACTGATTTCCCAGTATTTTATGAGTTATTATTTAGCTTCTTTGCATTATAACAGGATATATCTAAAAAAGACATTTTATACCGTATGTATTATTTGTAAAATGTGCATAAATAAAAATGCACGAACAATAAATTATAATTAAAATGCAGTAGTGTAAATGCATTAAAAGTTAATCATAATTAAAATGCATGTAAGATGGGTAGTAACAAAAATGCATTAACCTATGTCTCCTTCATTTGTACAACAGCCTCAAGGCCGTCTGCCTACTGGTAGCTACCGAAACAGGAGCTGTCTTCTTTTACGGGGTAGGGTTGTCAGCATTACGTCCTACAGTCATATTAGACCGGAACCTACAGATTACAGTGGATTCCAAACCCCTACAAAAATCCATGCCACTGCTGGAACTCGAACTCGAAACCTGTGGCATCCCGCACCACAGCCGTAGCTGATCTACAATCATCCCTCCACCACCTACAAACATCCATGGATTTGAGCCCGAAGTTTGGAGCACCGAGCAGCAGACCGCTAGTCACTAGGCCATCAGGCCGCCATTATTAAAAACAAATTTATAAAAAATAAATTAAATTAAATAAACACACTTTTGACAATCCTATATAAAAAGACGTACCTTAATCAAAAACTATTATTTCGAAATCGACTTCTAATGAAATCAGTAAACCTAATTTCAAATCAATGGTACTCGATTCAAATCTGAACGTTCGAAATTACTATGGACGGCAGTGCCCGTTAATTGGAAGCAACTCCTACCTTTGCCGCAAATTAGCGCTGCATGTGTGACGTTAAAAATCCATTAGATGCGATTATCTCTCGTTCAGACTTTATTTTTGCTTCTGTCGGAGTTTATTTTGTCTAAAGTCGGAGAAGGTCCTCTTCGACGGAGCACACTCCTGTGCAGTCCATTAACTCAAGAACAATCAGGCTTCTGTAGCATTGATAAGAAAGACTGAAGCGCGCTTTTAATAGCATCTCCTTTATCGTGCTTCCATCTAGAACTCGGTAGAGCCCTCTCTTTTTAACTAAAATAACAGCTTTGTCTCACAATATTCTGGAGCGAAGGAAAAAAATATATGTTATACTTAAGATCTCATTAACGAAGTTTAATCAAGGAACTATGTTTGAAATAATGTTTTTGTAATTTTAATTTTTTAAAAATTGCATATTGTTTATAAATTTCGTTACGGATGGATTTAAAGTTAATTGTATTATTAATTAGTAGATTTGCAGGGAAGGAAAATTTGATTCGAGTTTAATGCACTTCAGATAAGAGGCGACTCGATGACGATTGTGGCAATGTGTGTAAAGCGTCTCGTATCACTCATTATGCCTCCTGCTGGGAGTTTACCGAATTCCGGATCCTTTATAAAGTATTATTTAGTTCTTTACATCATAACATGATATGTCTAAAAAAATAAACATTTTAATTCGTATATATATTATTTGTAAAATGTGTATTAATAAAAATACATTAAATGTATTAATAAAAATGCTCTACAGTCATGTTAGACCGGTAGCTACGATTTAAAGTGGATTCCGAACCACTACAAACATCCATGGCACTGACGGGACCTGAACCCGAAACCTGTGGCACCGAGTGCCACAGTGCTAGTCAATAATTAAAATGAGTCTGTATAAATGCATTAATAATTAATTAAAATTAAAATACATTTGTAATAAGCGTAGTAATAAAAATGCATTAATTTATGTCTTCTTCATTGGCGCAACAGCCTCATGATGGACCAAGGCCGTCTGCCTACTAGCAGATTTCAAGACAGGAGATGTATTTTTACAGAGTACGGTCATCAGCCCTAAAATCATATTAGACCGGGATCTACGCTTTAAAGTGGATTCCGAACCACTATAACTATCTATGGCCCTACCGGGTCTCGAATTCGAAACCAGTGGCACCCAGGACCTGAGCACTAGTCACTCGACCATCAGGCCCATTAACATATGTGTTAACATTTATATAATAACACATTTTAATATTTGCATTATTTTTATGTACACTAATTCTTGTGATATGGAAGAAAATTCCAAGCAATAAACTTTATTATTGATGCGATACACATGTGTATATTGTCATATAGTTTCCCTCTTCTGAAAGCAGTGACTGCAATGTATGCCACCAGCGTATACGAACCTCAATCCTCCTGCATATTGTCTATGCCTTTCTCTACTAGGCCACAAGTTGGATATTCAAGTGGTTAAAGCACATTTTTCGAATATGGGCCTGAATGGCCGAGTGGCTAGCGCTCTGGCGCTCGGTACCACAGAATTCGGATTCGGATTCGAGTCCCGGCGGTGCCATGGATGTTTGTAGTGGTTCGGAATCCACTTTAAACCGTAGGTCCCGGTCTAATAGGATCGTAGAGCGTTGCGGGGGCATTGTTACTCCGCGTCCGTGGCTTATCTTCAAGTGACACGCGCCCCCTGGGTAATACAAAGTGAGTAACGTCTGTACAGCACTTGCCTTAAGGCAACCAAGACCAAGCTGTCTAAGTGTTTGCCAGCTGCATTAGAAGAAGACTTCTTTAGAATATCGGCAATTCGTTTAAAATATGGCTGGCCAATTCAAATGATCTTGAGGGCCACTTTGGAAATGTGTCATAACTCCGCGAGCGGCATATAAAATTATATATCCCCATATTAGATTTAGACATACTACTGACATTTTTTGGAGTGAAAAATTGAGACATAATGAGTTAGATAATATAATAATAAGGATACTAAACGCTCATTGTAAAGAAATACATAACACTAAAAATGAAATATAAAATATATATAAATATAAATGAAATTAAAAAAATGAAATCATTAAAAATATATTTATTTTACAAGCGCGATATTTGTTTCTCCGCTCTTTCACTTAGGTTTTGCAAATCGATCTCAATTTGGGTATTTACAAATCGTAATGGGTATTTGCAGGTTAGTGTCCTTTATATTTGAGCGTGTTTAAATTACATTTTAAGAAAAAACGATTCGCAGATGTAAGTTAAACCAAAAGCGCTAACAACTTGAACTAAGAGTCTGGTTTGTTCTGCTGTCAATAATCAAGTGTGCGTATATAGATATGGTCACTGTGTCATTGAGGTCACTTAAAGTGAAACATAGAACCTGTTATATAAGAAGTTCCAAGATACGCGAGAATTATGAGTTCTCATAATATAATTTAATTATTCTGCGAATTCATAACTGTAAACTCATAAAAAAAAAGGTAATATCTGTCATATTTTCACTAGAATATTATTTTAAAATCAAAGTTAATTTTTACTCATAATTTCGGCAGTTAATTGTTGAATATACATATGCACACATAATGTATTTTTTAATACATTGGTTTTAAAAATACTGGTAAAAAAATAAATACATTTTTATTTCAATTATTTAAAATACAAACCTATTTCCTAAACGTATTATTAAATCCGAATCAGTCAAGGATTAATTAATTAGTCAAGAATAATTAGAATAATTAAACCCTATGCTATCGAATAGAAGTTGTAATCGTAATTCTGATCAAATTAATTTCCTAAGTGAAACAATATTTCAATTTCTGTTACTTATGAAATTAGGTCTATTGTAATACTATAAATTGGTCGATTTACAATGACTAATGTATCATCTGTATAAATATCAAAAACTGAAAGATCAAATTAGTTAATGAGCGATCGAAATCGTCTGGTCTACTTCCGCATTCATTATTATTGAAATATTTCAAGCTTTCTTGACATATCACTGGCATTGATGGTTTGGATTTCTTTCATACATTCACGAGTATGTGTGCGTGTTTATGTGTATTGTGTGTATATAAGTTTTTGTTATATGTTTATTTATAGTGTGTGTATAAGCGTGTGAGAGTGATGACCAAGTGACTGGCGTTCTAGTGCTTGGGGCCAAAGGTTTCGGGCTCGAATTCCGGTGGTGCCATAGATGTTTGTAGTGGTTCGAAATCCACTTTAATACCATAGTTCCCTGTCTAATATGATTGTAGGGCTGACAAACCTATGATGTAAAAAGAAAAATATTTCCTGTCTTTAAATATGCCAGTAGGCAAGCGATCTTGGCCCACCTGGAGGTTGTTGCACAAATGAAGAAGACATAGGTTAATGTATTTTTATTACTACACATGCAACTACAAATGTATTTTAATTATAATTAACTGTAGATGCATTTATTGTGGCTGTTGCGTCATTGAAGAAGTATGCGCGTGTGTATTCTGTGTGTTTTGTATTGTTTGTGTGGTATTTATGTTGGTAATGTGCATATCTGGGTTTTTTTACGTCTTTTTTATATTGTGTAAATGCTCGTGAATATGTGTCTTGCGCATGTGATATATATATAATGTGTGTGTGTGTGTGTGTGTGTGGTATTTGTATTGCTAATGTGTGTTTTATGTATGTAGTGTATGCATTCGTGTGTTTTAAGTATGTGCTTTCTTTGTGCGTGATTGATGTGTACGCTTACTCTGTGTGTATATGGCAGCCTGGTGGCCAATTGGTTAGTGCTCTTGTCTTTGCTATCATAGGCTCCAGGTTCCAATTCTGGCGGTGACATGGATGATACTTAGTGGTTCGAAATCTTCGTTTAATTGTAACTCCCGGTCTAATTAGCCTAAAGTGGGCAAAAAATTACCGTACATCTACAAACTAAACCTATCTATGTATATGAGCATTTAGTGTATGTGTGTGTGTGTGTGTGGGTGTGGGTGTGCGTGTGCGTGTGTATGATATTTATTCTCTGAAAATTCTTGTCACTTTTTTTTATTCTTAATATATATCTGGAAATTGCAGTTTTACACAGACATTTTGTAATTTTAATTACGAAAACATAAACTTCATCTAAAAAACAGTTTTGTGCAAATCAAAGCAAATAATTTGCATCTATAAACCATAACAAAATTGCTACTTGTCTGAATCCATTGAAAAAATTCAAAATAACTAAATTAACAGAAATATTAAAAAAACAATATGCTATTCCTTTTTCCGAACCCAAACTCATAAAGCAAACTTCCCAAATAAAACACACCGACATATATTCCGGAAATCCACCAGATAGCGACGGAATAACTGCAAAAGAAAAGGCCGAAATAATAATAAACGAAATGAAAATGCATATGATATCGGAGGGCAATAAAATGCTTCTTGAGTAGAAGTAGACAGACAATATGCTCATTGAGGCAGAAAGAAGACGGGATATCTGGTGACTAAATCCTGCGCTTTCACAGTAATTGGACATTGCTTTATGCGCTGTTTTATGGGCGACGGAAGGACGGTTTTAAATGGTGAAGGGCACTTTTAATGTTGACTTTTAATATCGACACGAGTGCACAAATGCTATTCAAACAAGCCCATCGCAGCAGATCTCAGATGGCGGGTCACGATTGCTGGCTGCCTGCGCAACGGTTCTCTTCAAATAGAAATATCCGTAATAAGAAAAATCGAACGCCTGCATACATGAATTCGCAAAAGGTTAGCCTTTCCCATTGTTGAATTGTGATTTATCGTATAAATTTTCAGCAGTTTTCTAGAAAATTCTTTTAAATTTTTTTTTTCGATTGTAAATCATTGAGCAATTATGGAGTATTGTTAAATATTTTATGTCTTATAAAGTAGACAAACAAGTATAATAGATTTTTTAAAATAATAAACATAATATTTTTTTCGTAGTAGCCTAACATAAACTACCGAGTATACAATAAATATGTATAATATCCTTCAGTAATATATTTTATAATATTAATACTCTTCTTGATTGGTACAAGAGTCCCATGGTGGGCTTAGGCGGTCTGCCTACTGATAGATTTCAAGACAGGAGACATTTTCTTTTTATGGGGTAGGCTTTTCAGCCCTACGACCAACCGAATACAGTTATATTAGACTGGGGCATACGGTTTAAAGTGGATTCCGAACCACTACAAACATCCAGAGCACTAGTCACTCGGCCATCAAGCACTGTGTATAATACTAAGCCAACAAATTAGGTCCACTTCAAATTAAACAAATCGAACAAAGTAGGTTCTTATAAACGTCTAGATGGACCAAAGGATCTCAGATAATTTAGCATTTTCAGCTTCTGGACTTCATGATATTTCAAGGATTTTTTTTTGATCTAGAGGTTGAACAAATAGAAATATCATGAAGTCTGAATTTTCATGTATTAAAGTTTACGTAAACCCTTTCATAAAAATTAAACCACCAATATTTGTTTCATAAATAGTTTTCATTTTCATGTATTCAAGTAGAAATATCGTAAAGTCTGAATTTCCATGTTTTCAAGCAGAAATATCGTTAAGTCTGAATTTCCATGTTTTCAAGCAGAAATATCGTTAAGTCTGAATTTCCATGTTTTCAAGCAGAAATATCGTTAAGTCTGAATTTCCATGTTTTCAAGCAGAAATATCGTTAAGTCTGAATTTCCATGTTTTCAAGCAGAAATATCGTTAAGTCTGAATTTCCATGTTTTCAAGCAGAAATATCGTTAAGTCTGAATTTCCATGTTTTCAAGCAGAAATATCGTTAAACAGAAATATCGTTTAGTCTGAATTTCCATGTTTTCAAGCAGAAATATCGTTAAGTCCGAATTCCCATGTATTCAAACAGAAATATCGTTTAGTCTGAATTTCCATGCATTCAAATTTACGCAAACCCTTTCATAAAAATTAAAGTACCAATACTTGTTTCATGAATAGTTTTTATTTTAATTTCATGAATAAAATATTGTTTATTAGTTGTTTTATTATATTTGGAGAATATATAATAAATGAACAAATTATAGTATTAAATCTGGTAAAGGCAAACGCAATGTAAATGCAAAATTTATATATCAAATCTAACATTCAAAATTGTGATAATAATTCCAAAATGTCTAACAGTATTATTATTAGTCTATAAATGGATAAGTTGCTTTTTTTTAACAGTGTATCGATATACAAATATTATCATTCCGGAGATGGATAAGTATTATCTATCTGTAGATGGAAAAGTTTACGAGTCTGAAGATGGATAAGTTGTTCTTTTTAGCTGTCTGGAAATATATAAATATTTATATAGTTAATATAACATAGCACAATAAGTGAAATAATTACTTTGTTTTGATATTTAATATGAGGATGCATGCCTGTGAATTAATAATAATCCATTGACAGCTATAAATACTTATTAAAGTTTTTTTTTTTTTACTTTCCACTCCTTTTTATCATTCAAGAAAAATATTATCGGGAACTTCTACTCTCCGGTTTTTCTTCTACAATAAATTAAAAGCAATAAAAGTTATAGAATTTTTTCCAGTTTGTCTTATAATATACAAATAGTGGGATTATAAATTAGTTTGATTTTTAATGTTATTAAAAATCAAATTTATTGTTAGTTTTTAATTGTTATAGGAACTTTACTATAAATTAAAGAAATCAAAATAATAGGTTTCTAAAATTAGTTTGATTTTTTTTAAATGAATTAATTTGGGCCTTGAAATTTAAGATTAAACCTTTTAATTAATTATTTGGCTTTAATAAACAATAAAGAAATTAAAAAAATAATTTCGAAATAAAAATTTCATAAATTAGTTGCTTTAGCTTGCACGAAAATATTTTTTTAATTATGCAATATCATATCAATATTTTAAAATTCAAAATCAGATGATACGAAATAAAAGTGAATGAATTCAGTCTAGGAAATCAGAATTTTTCATTACTTAGTAAATTTATGGTGCAACATCAAAAATTTATTTTTTATATCTACACATTTTATAAGAACTTTGACACGCTGCGAACTGTCAAAATAGTTACAACTAGCATATAATTTTATGGCGTGAAATATTATTCACGTACTACAAACTTCTAAACGAAATGCATATTACATGCTTTTCAGCCTTGGTGAAACACTACATGGTAAAATAACTACTATAAACATACTTTAAATTCTGTTTGCAATGTTTTAATTCGTATAGTTATTTACCCTATGCACACATATTTAGCATGTTTTTTTGTTTTTTTTTTTTTTTTGTAATCATCTAAAGACATAGGCAGTAAGTTAAATAGTTCATTTTTTTTAAAGTTCAAATGTCTGACAAATAAATATTTAGTTAGAATTTTTCTCTAGAACAAATATTGTAAGTAAGGTAAATATTTATTTATAAATGCATAAAACACACTGGCGAGAAAAATTAAAGGAACAACTATAAAAACTCATCTAGCTTAAATAAATAGGCAGATAAGAACAGGAAATTTGCTGAAGGAAGGCAGAAATGCCTATCTCTGCATAAAATAAATTTTAAATGAAAACATTGCTATATGTGATATAAGGAAGAAAAGGAAATGTTATTATTACACATTTTAGTGATACAAAGGGAAAAATCACCCTTACTGATATTGAAGCTGCAGAGTGATTTTCCATATTATGGATTTGATAATCCAGAAATGCTTGCGGTAACAAGTTAATAGCCTTTTGGAGCTCCTAGAAAGTGTTAGGTGGGAATTGCAGAAATACTTCTTTGTGCTTCCCACACATGTTCTATCGGATTTAAATCGGGAAACCATTTCTTTGTCCTCAAGATAATAATTCTTGTTTGTCGCGACGAGCACATGCATTGTCATCCATTATGAGAAAATTATTACCGATTGCACCCTGAAAAACTTGGAATGAGGATGAAAAACCTCATATCTGTACATTTCAGGATTCACAGTTGCAATAGTATATATGTGTAGGTCAGTTGGACTTTTCAAAATCATGGTCATCCATTCCATGATTCCAAGACCATTGTATCGAAGCCTTTAACGGATGTTTGCAGGCTTAATGTGTGTTCTTCTACCTCCATATTGCAGCACATCTAGAATCCCTGTCCAAACAAAATTGGGATTCATTGGTAAAGAAAAAGACGACTCCAGTCCGTGGTACTCCAATCACGATGGTCTGCATCACTGTAACATGGCGCACTTCGCTGCCCGAGGTTAATGGAATACAGATTATGGATTTCCTTGCATAAAATATTCTTTTATGCATCCTGCCAATCACAGTAAATCTGGATATCCGATAATTTGCTGTAGCGAATTCTTGTTGCTGCAGCGAACTCCTTTGCAATCCCAACTGACGTCAGGTGTACGTTTATTTTAGAAATCGTTGCCAAATAAAGGTCCTGAAATTCTGTTGGTCACGCCTTCCGACCTTTACCTGGTTGACTATGAACATTATCAGTGGCTTTAAATGATTTCCAGATTCTTGACATGACATTTTTGGTTATTTTTATGTCTTAACAGACCCTTGTTAGTATCTACCCTGCTTCCATTCTCCCTATTGCACGCCATTCCTTGCAATACGTCAAATGTATTTTGCACGACATATTTCACCTAACCTTCTTCAATTGCGCAACGGCCCTGTGGTAGGCCAAGGCCATTTACCTACTGGTAGATTCCGAAACATGAGATTTTTTTCATTTCACTGGGTAGGGTTGTCAGCCCTGCGCCTATTCCAAGTGATAATTCTATCCACTACTCGTACAATCTTTGCAAATCGACTTCGAATAATCCAAGTGCATTCTTTTTCACACTTACATTTTAGATAATTTTTGAAGGGTATTTTTAAATACGGCTAGTGGTCAAGTTACAGTGAGTACACGCGATCCGTGGGCGTTTTTCGAAGCCCATGCAAAATTTCTGGATAAAATGCAGTTGTAAAATGATGAAACAAGATGAATTTGTCTATTCTACGAATAAAAATTCAGAAAAATTGAACGAAATAACAAAGATTCAAGAAGGATAGTAAAAGAAAAGGTATTGTTAATTATATTATTTTTAGCGTAGACGAAATATTTGCGTGCGAAACCAAAAATAAAATTGTTTTGTTAACTCATTTTTATAGCCATATGTGTGACCATATGTACATTCTAACCCATGATTAAATTAAAGCTATCTATTGTAAAAAAAAAAATTGATTTATATAAATAACTTTTTTTTTTCATTCACGCTTGTTTTTCCTTTTAATTTTAATAAAAAGACACTCATATTTTTATCCGCTTTTTAAATCCATATTAGAACAAAAACAAGCCATGCGATGCCTATTCAAATTAAAAACCGACATTTTTTTCCCCTTCAAAAAGTTCTTGCACAGATTGCACAACTCAAAAGGCAATAAAATTAAAATTTATTACAGGAATTTTACGACGCCGGTGATTACGCCCGACACCCTACATGGCCCGGGATAAAGGACAATTAGAAGTTATGCTCCCGATTTATTGGAGTTTATGCTCGCCGCTTCAAATAAAACACATTCGTATCTTTCACAGTTAAAAATAGCCTCTCGTGCGCTGCACAGAGACTCCATGTCGGAGGCGGGCAGAAAGCCGGCACATCAAACCATTACAGTTTTATTTATTCACCCAAGCCGTGCTGCGGAAACAATAAAATTTAATGTGGGACGAATCCCTGACGAAGGAATGTTGTTTTCGGTTCTGTCTTGCGCAATTTGTCTTGAATTATGGGAGATGAATGGCTAAACAAGATCTTCTGAGTCTTCTGCATCGCTGCGTAATTTTATTTCTTTTCTTCAAAACGGAACAACTACTAATTTTAGATAGGGGTATATGAAGTGGAAAAATGAATATTTCTACATAAAATTTTATCTAATAATGAAAAGAATAAAATTGAACACAGGAAGAGGGTCTGATGGTCAACGGCTAGCTGTCTGGCACTCGGTGCCACTGGCTTCGAGACCTGGTGATGCCATGGATGGTTGTAGTGGTTTGGAAACCGTAGGCGTCGGTCTAATATGATTTTAGAGCGTAGGGCTGACAACCCACCGTCTCCTGTCTCAAAAACTGTCAGTAAGCAGATGGACTTCGCCGACCATGGGGCTGCTGCGCCAATGTTTATGATTAAAAAGTTTCATTTTTAAGTAACATATGTGTCATAATTGACTAGAGCTCTGGTTCCGCAGGTTTTGGGTTCGATTCCCGGTGATGCCATAAATGTTTGTAGTGGGTCCGGAATCCACTTTAAACCCTAGGACCCAGACTAATATTGCTGGGTTAGTATTGTGGGCATTGTTGGAGTAGTGTTACTCGCGTCCATAGCATATCTTCAAGCTACATGTGCCCCCTGGGTAGCTTCATACGATAAGCAAATGTGGGGTAGTTCCCAGTAAAACTCCCTTCTTGATGGCATAGCCCTCCTTCTTTAGTGAAACAGAAGCGGCTGGATGGCCATTTGGCTGCCGCTGTGTCCTGGAACTACATGCTTCAGGTTCAAACACTGGCTGTCGCATGGGTGCTTGGTAGTGGTTCTGAATCCACGTTCAATTGTAGCTCCCGGTCTAATTAACCTAAATTGTGCACAAAATGACAGCAGAGCGACAAACCAAACTCAGCGACACGGAGCCAAGTCAGACTCCTACTTACGGGGTTCACAATAGAAGCTACCCCTTCCCCTCCATCCCTCAGTAGATTACTCATGGGATACCCGTCCCGCACTGCAGGACATTAAAGATTAGACACAGCGAATGTTATTTTTTTACATTTTTATTCTTTTAAACTTGTTTCATTTATATATTAATTTAATATTACAAGTATTAAATATTATTCATTTAATATTACAAGTATATATATATATATATACTTGTAATATTACAGAGGCTAATTCATTAATATACCACTATAAAAAAAAATTCACTGTGACAAATCACAGTGAAAATTTTTTACTGAAATGACGTAAAATTTTAACTAAAAGATTACGCTTAAATACCTCAAAATTACTTGCATGTGATAAAAGATGAAACTTTAATACCATTTTAGTTTTTACACAACATTTAAATTTTTGAAATGGGAAAATTTATTATTTATTTTATTTTAACTTTTTATTTATTGCAAAAAATTAAATTGACTTTTGCAATTTCAATGTAAAGTACGAAATACTAACTTTATGTGATTATTTCATCATTTCAGCTTCACTTTTTCACAGTTATCAATATTTTTTTTCATACATATGAGAGTTAAAAGTAATTTAAAGTCTTTAACAACTTCTTACTTCAAATTTACACGCGTAACATGTGTGCACATGCGCATAAAAAACAAATCTCAGACTTAAATCAAAGTATGTTAATACGTGTTTGAACAAGAACTAAGTTTCATGCATGTGATTCGATTTTTAAGCAATCTTGTCAGACTCAAGTACAGATAGACTAGGATTAACTTACAAAAGTTCGAAGTTGGTGGCGTGGCATATTGCGTTTCCTAAGCATGGATGAGACTTATGAAGAAGTAGAAAGTGTAGACGGATTACACACACAAAAAAGAACTTTTGCCAAAGTGCAGTAAGCGCAGAATGTTTAATTCAGTAGCTGTAACAAATCTACATTTAACAAGTTTCCGGTGTCTGGAGTAAATGAGGTATGAAGAATTTGTTTGGGGATTGAGAGTGATTTATTAAGGATGCTGGTTCCTGGCGACGTTTCCGCAAGTAAAAACTACTGGGGTGTTGATAAATTGGCGAAACAATTTCGTGTTTTTCACATTTATTTATTTTTTTTGATTTTTGGTTCTCTTAAATATCAAAGAAAATCAATTTATTTAATTTAAATGTTAATTTAGAGATTACTGATGAGTTGAGTAGATTATTTAAAGAATAAATAAAAATAAAAATGCACAAATATTTTATGGGTAAAAATTGTAGACGGATGGATCAATATATAGGTTACCGATAAAATTTAGAATTTAAATTAAGAACAAAACGCTTAACAACAATCCTGAAAAAAAAATGGGATTCTAAACGATTTTCTTTTCTTCAAAAATCTCATTTTGAGTTTGAATTATTTTAAATATTAATAAAATATAGATTTAATTAAATATTATGTTAAAGATTAGATTTAATTAAATATTAATTAAAAATAGATTTAATTTCAGCACATTTAATTAAGTCGATCAGTAAATTTAAATTTAATTCATTTTTTTTCAGCAGGCGATCTATTAAAACAATTCTACATCATTTATTTAATCATTTAATTATATAATTATTAGCTCATTACAATTTAAATAAAAGCGGAAAACATTTTTTTTAATTAAAGTGGTTAATGAAACCAATGACACCTCTCCACAAACAATACCCATATTGGTAAAAATTATCGGTCGAATGGGCTGATATTCAGGGTGCCCATGGAATTTCGAATTCCATGGAACAAAACTCATAACAATCGTAAAAAATAAAAAAATTATAATAATTTATACGAATTAATACAAATTTAATAATCATAACCTAATACGTTTTTTCTTTTCTTACAAAATCTCATTTTCTCTTTGAAATAATTTAAATATTAATTAAAATATCACATTTAATTAAATGTTAATTTAAAAATTAGATTCAATTTCAGCAGATTTAATTTAGTATTTCAATTATTTAAATTTAAATTAACATAACATCACCAGAGATATTTTACGTTTTTTATTTAGTTAGTTAGTAATATAATTATTAGCTCGGGAAAGAAATTTAAATATTATGCATAAAACTATTAAAAAATTTTAAAAAAGTGAAAGTCAAGGAAGTCATTGACCCAGCTCCCCAAAGCCAGTACCCATATATTTTATGGGTGAAAATTGTAGTCTTATGGACCGATATGCAGGTTACCCATAAAATTTAGAATTTAATATAAGAACAAAACGAATAACAGCAATCTTAAAAAAAATGGAATTCCGAACGATTTTGTTTTCTTTAAAAATATCTTTTTCACTTTGAATTAATTTAAATATTAATTAGAATATTAGATTTACTTTCAGCAGGTCTAATGTCTTTCAGTAGAGTTAAAATTAATTTAATTTTTGTCCTTACCCGACGATCTTTTAAAACTATTTTACGTTATTTATTTATTAGTTCGGGGAAGAAATTTAGATAAATATTATGTATAAAAATACACGAGAAAAAAATTTTTTAAGAATTGAAAACGGTCAAGCAACCATGGTCCCCGCTCCCCAAAACAATACCTGTATATTTTAAGAGTAAAAAAAGTTCACCATTTTAAACTTAATTTATTTTCTTAACGTATTTAAAAAGTATTACTTAAAACCGTAGAACTTAATTGTTTCAATTTATAATTTGATGCACAAATATTTTAATATCATTATTAATATTTAATGTAACCAATACGAATATATTGTAACATTAATGATAATGACATTGTAATCATGGGAATTATTATCAGTTGAATCATTTTACAATCCCATAATGGCTATATTATTATCACAAATATTTACAATAGCTGAACCGTTTTCTTTGAAAGTGGTGCAAGTGGTTTTCTATAAAAAAAAAATTTTTTTTAAATTTTCAACGTGTTCAGTTTCTCAATATAAATTTATGCAGTTTAAAAAATTACAAATATAATTATTGCGAAAGTGGTGTAAGTTCCCTTTCCGCAGAGGCTTAATATGTAATTCAAAAATACTAGATAATTTCTCTACTTCATTTTTATATGTGTGGCAACACTGTTAATGACATTAAAATTTTTGTTCGTTCACTGGAATTTTGTTGTTTGCTTCTGTATCATCGTCAGAAGTTTAATAACCATAAATAGAGTTGAAACCGCTATTAGTAGTGTGTTCTGTTTATTCACCGTATACAATGCTATATAAAACTTAATTTGATGAAAATGCGGAGTTTAAAACGCATTTATCCCCCAGACGTGTTAGACTACGAAAATTTGAAAATATAATACTAGCACCTTTATAGCATCATACCAGGTCTATCTAATCCGAAAAATGCAACGATAGGAGGGATAAAATACCTTATAATCCTTCAAAACGTCGACTATTTTCTAAACCTTCCTCATAATGATAAGAATAAAAATACCATATATTAATATAAAGTTGTAATTAAAGTAATTAAAATGGTATTATCTGAAAAAATATTGAAATAAAGCCTTTTTATTTTGTTTTTTGACATATTTAAGGAAAATTTCATAAAAATATTGGTTTGATTTAATTGAAATCCTATATTTAATATTTCATAAATGTATGATTTTTGTTGACATTGAAAGTCGCGAAAGCCCGTTCGTGGTCTTCAAAAATATAAATGGGGCCTGGATGGCCTAGTAACTAGCTCTCTACCTCTCGGTGCCACAGGTTCCGGGTTCGAGTCCAATGGTGCCATGGATGTTTGTATGGCTCGGAATCCACTTTAGACTTTATGACTGTCTAATATAACAGTTATGGTCTAATATTACTGTTGGGAGTAATATGACAGTTGGTTGTAGGGCTGGCAACCCCTACCCGTCAAAAGTCAGAGTTATGGAGCCAAGTCAGATTTCTACCTACGAGTGCTCCACCAAAATAGAAGCTACCCCCTCCCCCACTTTCCCTCCTTCCATGAGACCACATGGGTTCTTTGACTTGGTTTCGATGTTGCTGTCTACCAATTGGGATAACAAGCAACAACAAAAGTATACATTTCTTTCAATTAATACTTTAAAAGCAATCACATTATAAACTTAAATCAATTTAATATTAATAAACATGAAATGAGCATATTAACATATACCCATATTTTTCAAACCATTCAAATACAAACCGTTAAATATTTTAGTTATAATACAAAATAAGCTTAAGGACTTTTTTGCCTCACAATGCATTTATTACTATACAAAGAGAAATTCCATCCGATTGAAAGAATCTATATATTTCGTACAAAGTGATATGTCTAGACTAAATCTTTTCAGTAACTTCCCAAATATTTTCCCACTAACTACTTAGTAAAGTTTCTTTTTTTATTATATTTAAAAGCATACAGCGATAAAAAATATTTTAAGAAAACACGTGTATTTTGCAATTGTTAGGTATCGATGTATTACAGCGTCTCGTCTAAGAATTTAGTCAGTCTGTTGAATTGCTTTTTTAAGAGTTCAACATTATTTCTTGTGAAAGGGGGAGGTAGACTATGTTCAGTTGGTCTTTTAGGGAGAACTGCTCAACATTGTTCTAATGTAGTGATGCACAAACTGTGCCGCACTAACCCACTAAACGTATTTTCAACCTACTCATTTCACTGTACGTCAAATTTTCCTTTCAATTCATGTATTTATTTTTTCATTTGCCCGATTCGTGGCTCAGTAACAACGTGCACAGCTGGTGAGCATTAGGGTTGAGGTTCCAACCGCTGGTGGCTTTGTTGTAGACATTAGAGAGTTTTTGAATACCGTACGTTAGTTACCGTAGGACGTCTGTTAGCTTTTTCTCCCTAGCGCGCATGCTCATAGGAAATTATGTTTCCTATGAGCATGCGCGCTAGGGAGAAAAAGCTAACGGACGTCCTACGGTAACTAACGTACAGTATGCAAAAACTCTCTATTGTTCTAGAAGAGAACACTCCGTATCGTTTGTGATGCTCATAAATCGAACAACCTGGTGGCATTATTTTCGTGTTTTCTTCCATACGATAAGCAAATGTGGTGTAATTCCCTAAAAAATTCTCACGGAAGACCCTTCCCTCTGTCTTCAGAGTCACGAAGCCAAATCAGGCCGACGGGTGCTTCATCACAACAAAAGTTACGGTTTAAAGTGGATTCTGAACCACTATAAACATACGTGGAATCACCGGGACTCGAACCTCAAACATGTGGCCTTGAGCACCATACCGCTAGTCCCTCGGCCATTCACGACACGGCACGAAATTTGTATATCACAATTATTTATTTTAGAAGGATTGTCATTGTTGATTGAATGACTCCCAAATCGTATTATAAAACCTTACTGTTTTAAAATCTTTCCAATTTAATTGCCACTTATTTTAGTAAATATTATTTATATTCTTTTAAAATTATCTGATTTTAATATGCATTCAAAGCTTTGCTATTTTTTTTTTTCGATTATTTTTAATATTGTACTGTTAGTATGTGTTGTACAATTCATATAAACATTCATACAAAAACAAAAGTTCATTCAATTCAAACATCATTCAATTTTAATTTATATTCACGATAAAGATGTATAAATTATTCTAAGCACTTATATTTCTGCATTTGGATAAAATAACATCCTAGAGAGCTTTGAAATGGCTGCTTAAATTTTCCGCAGGTCCCCGATTCCGCGAAATCTCGAAGTTTGCATATTAGTTAGAAACTATTACCACTTCTATTTGCGAATGGCTGTATTCCGAAGCTCTAATCGGATACTTGCTGAGAATACATACACATAAAGTGAATAATTCTGTTTACGTTAGATGTCTCAAACTAGGCATGGCGTTCTAATCATTTCCCGGCTTATTATAATATTGTCAAAGTTACGAGAAGATTACGTTTCTGTGAACACGGCTGAAGTCATTGTGGTAAAGTTGAACGTACCTCATAGAGAGGTAGTGGGAGCGTATGCCAAGTGCAGAAAGCATTGGTAGAGAGCGTATTTAATTGAACATATTTGCATGAATCACAATTTATATTTATATACATAGAAACCCATGACAAACATAGATTTTTCAACTATACTGACGAAATGAAATATTAAAATAAATTAAATACATAAAATAAAATAAAATAAATTAAATACATAAAATAAATAAATACATAAGTAAAATAAATTAAAATAAAATAAATGAAACTTTAATAAAAATTGTAAAAGATTAACGTCAATAAAAAAGTAAATTTTTTACCGCTAAACAAAAAATTGTAACATGAAATTCGTAGGGCCAGAAAAGATAATAAATAACAGTTTATACTGATTTCTGCAAGCAATTAGAGCACCAAATCATTGTTAGAACTGATTAAAATTTTAGACGTGTAGTTGGAAAATTGAAATAAGTTAATAATTACAAAATAAAAGCAGAATTATTTATTGCAGGGAAACTCACAAAGAATTACAAATTCCATTACAGAATTGAGACATTTCAAAACATTGTACAATTCAATACAATAGGGCATTGGGGCATAAAGGTTTCTTATGGTGTTCTGCGACATTTCATTCTACAATTACCTTAAGCAGCCCATCTTATTGGCCTAAATTATAACACCAAAATTCAATCAGTGACACGTCTGGGAATCATGCAGGACAAGGAAATGCTCTAAGAGTGTGGAGACAGCTTTACGACACTTTTAATGTGTGTGGCTTAGCGTTAGTCTCGTAAAACATTTATCCTGTCTACAGAGGCAACACATGTGGCTGAAAGATCTCACGAACTTACGGTTTGGGCTATTATGGTACCGTGGATCATTACTAGAGAGTGCTGGGTATTATATGCATAACGGCCATCGAAATCATTATACCGAGTGTTAGTACAGCCAGCTTGAAGAGTTAAAAGTGAATAACTAAAATGCATGCAAATAACAGGTGGGATGAAACGTTCGTAGGCTGACAACACATAGATGGCGCTACTAGTATTAAATCCATATAATTTTTAGTTAGCTCTAACCTTCAAAAGACACGTGTATAAATTTGACAGCTGCGGCACTATTAGTATACGAGTTATAGCATTTTTGGTGTTCATCACGTGCAGTCCACTCAGCTGACTGTCGATTGGACTCCGGTTGGTTCCTTTTGGTATATTTAGGGTCTCAGCTATCTCAATCAACTTCACTTTACGGTTATCAGAAATTATTTTGTGGACTTTTTTTATGCTTTCGTCGGTAACAGCCTCTTTGGGGCGACCACTACGTGCGTCGCCCTCGGTGCTCATTTCGCCTCGTTTAAATTTAGCAATTACCACTTCTCTATGGTTGATTTTCCTGGTGCAAAGTCCGAATAATATTTATCAAACCAAGCCTCAACTTCAATAGTATTTTTTTTTCGCCAAAAAGCATTGCTTTATTAACACACGAAATTCCTTTTTATCCATTTTTTCAAACTAACAAAAGTTTCTTCACTAAAAATGCTATAACTCACATACTAATAGTGCAACAGCTGTCAAACTTATAGACGTGTCTTTTGAAGGTTAGGGCTTTCTAAAAATTAATATGGATTTAATACTAGTAGCTCTATCTATGTGTCAGCCTACGAACTTTTCAGCCCACGTGTTAAATACACAATTATCAACAGATCCATATTTTCAGAGTTGCCGAGGTAGGGGTCAGCTTGTCAATTTTATCACTCAGACACGTTATATAGGAAAACACTACATTATTATAAGTTGAAAATAATGAAAAACTGATCTAACTCATCTCCAGGGTAGTCTGACAGGAGCTTATAATTTTTCATCCTATTCCGAAATCTATGTGGTGAAGATATGATTGGTTTCGGTGTCGCTCTAAAGTCTTTTTTTTGCACAGTTTCGGCTAATTAGACCAGGACCTACAGTTTAATGGGGATTCCGAATCACTAACAAGCATCCATGCCACCGCCAAAATTTACACCAGAAACCTATAGTATCCAAAGCCAGAGCACTGGCCGATTGGCCATCAGGCCGCGGTGAAGATATGAAGCACATATTAGAGATCATTGTTGAAACTTCGAGTACTTATATGGAATTTTGTTCATTATATTTTGTTAATAAAACTCCTCTTCACTCAAGAATTGTTCTTTTATTTCTAACATTCTCCGCACACTATCCTAATTCGGATGTTACTTATCACGTAATTCTAGGTAATCCAAGTCGTCTTCTTGTATTCTAATCCTCGTAAATGAATATAAGCTTGCTACTGAAGAACCCTATAATTTCTAAGTTGCTAAAATTATTTTTAAAAAAAATCCACGTCATATCTCGCGATTTAGTTTCTTGTATTTTAATTAATTAATTAATTTATTTATTTAAGTGTCACGTATTTTATGTTCCCTGCTTGGAAAATCGAATGTATATATAAATCAGTTTTGAGTTGCATAAAACTTTTTAAGAGAATAAAAATTAAATTTATATTAATTAATTAGTTTATTAATAAATAAAATTATTTGATTCTAATTGATTGTGTGAATTACAATATTTGCTTTCAAAAACGAGGTGACTTATTGGAAATTGTCACCTCAATTTGTTGTGACAAATGGGAATGGTTAGAATTGAGGCATTGTTGTTCTCCGGGGTTTCTTTTGCTCAACACTTAAACGCTGGTAGACTATTAATGAAAGTTCTCTCAAACTTAACCCCTAATCTTAAGCCCTTAATCTCCAATAAGTCAAAGACAGTTTGTGGTTAAACACTTGACCATTAAGGCAGAAAAATAATATTTTGTTTACACATGCAATATCTACATAGTAATAGGAAAGGTTAAAGTTAACACAAGAAATTTACAAATTAAACTGTAATAATTTCTTTCTAATAGGTTTGTGTCACAAATTATATTCTATATTGGCATAGAATTCTCTCAAAGCACACACAGGAAATAATGTCATCTAAAATGTTTTGCTGAGCAAATCCGCAGGAAACTGTTAATAATGGTACCAAATCTGTTTATCAAATTCAATACATCACACACCAACATGTCTAATTGTAAGATAAAGTAATTAGAAATTGAAATGTCGGATACAGGCAAATGGATTAACTGTGACCGTATTTCCACAAACAATCAATGCTTCCCTTAGGGATGTTATTAACAGACCAGATGAAATCAGAATATTAATACCATCCTCAAATAGAACCCAAATAATTTAAAACAAGGGTAACGCATCTGCTTAGCTTGCATACGCATTAAGTGAACTGATTTATAGATATTTTTAAAAATCTATTATAAATTGACTGATCTAGCCTTTCTTGCCTGACTTAGAATAAAAAAAGTAACTATAACATCATTAATTTTTTAATTTTTGGCTTAATATCCTTTCTGCATTTACACTAGCTCGATTAGTTGCCCAATAATAACATGCTCTCTATTATGCAAGAGAGATCAGTTTTCAATCTGCTGCCGTTGCAGTCACTGCTTTCAAAATCTTAGTGGCAATTGTTGACGTGTGCAAACTGTCTCGCATCGATAGTAAAGGTAACTTAGAAGTTCCCTGAGAGCAACAGGCATTTACGACACCATGCATGCTTATTAGTATGCTTTTATTCAATTCATGAAAACTACAACTATATCATGTATCACCATTATTACCATTTGTGTATGTATCATGTTTCACTATTGTATTACCATTTGTGTGTGTTTCACATATCCTCATCGTATTACCATTTGTGTATGCGTCATGTATCACCATCGTATCCCCATTTGTGTGTGTGTCATGTATCACCATCGTATCCCCATTTGTGTGTGTGTCATGTATCACCATAGTATCCCCATTTGTGTGTGTGTCATGTATCACCATCGTATCCCCATTTGTGTGTGTGTCATGTATCTCCATCGTATCCCCATTTGTGTGTGTGTCATGTATCACCATCGTATCCCCATTTTTGTGTGTGTCATGTATCACCATCGTATCCCCATTTGTGTGTGTATCATGTATCACCATCATATCCCCATTTGTGTGTGTATCATGTATCACCATCATATCCCCATTTGTGTGTGTGTCATGTATCCCCATCATATTACCATTTGTGTATGCGTCATGTATCACCATCATATTACCATTTGTGTGTGTATCATGTATCACCATCGTATCACTATTTTGTGTGTCATGTATCCCCATCGTATTACCATTTGTGTATGCGTCATGTATCCCCATCGTTATTACCATTTGTGTATGTATCATGTATCCCATCATATCGTTATTACCATTTGTGTGTGTATCATGTATCCCCATCATATCACCATTTGTGTGTGTATCATGTATCACCATCATATCCCATTTGTGTGTGTATCATGTATCACCATCATATCGTTATGTATCACCATTATCCCCATTTGTGTGTGTATCATGTATCACCATCATATCCCCATTTGTGTGTATATCATGTATCACCATCATATCCCCATTTGTGTGTGTGTATCCCCATCTTATCATGTATCACCATCATGTATCCCCATCCCATTTGTATGTGTATCATGTATCCCCATCGTTATTACCATTTGTGTGTGTATCATGTATCCCCATCGTTATTACCATTTGTGTGTATCATGTATCATGTATCACCATTTGTGTGTGTATCATGTATCACCATCATATCACCATTTGTGTGTGTGTCATGTATCACCATTTGTGTATGCATCGTGTATCACCATTATATTGCCATTTGTGTATCATCACGTATTAAAATTTCACATTTGAAATGGCTCTTCTCGTGGGTACTTTAAAAGGTGAACTCGAAATTTTAACCAAATAAATATTCAAACTAGGCAAATGCTTAGCTTAAATTTCATTTAACTAAACTAATTTCTTCTTTGTGTTGGGATTTTATTCACTACCATTGATTATATTTGGAAAATTAATGAAATTCAGAAAAGTAATCACGTATGAGTTGATGCAAGACACTTTTCACCTTTAACAATTTAAATTGGAAACAATTTGCCATAGATTCCTACATCAAATTACATTAAACCAATAGAACTGGAAGTTTCTATATTATGCAGATTGTGGGCACGATAAATTGATACGTACGATACAGCTTGAAAAATGTTGAATCGTGTCCAAGCAGAAGAATGGTACGCAACCCTCTCTTATAAACTGAGGAACACTGAACGACCCCAACCTAAGTAATATTCACACACTCTAGATTAGAAATTGAAACATACAAGATATTGTGCTGCAAGATATTTTTTTATCCTAACTATTTCAGATAAAATTTATGACTGGATGTTTTAGACTGAAAATGTAAATGAGTAAGATACTATGGCCAACATATGTCTTGATTGAAAATTTAAATGGGTGAAATGTACTGCATATTAATGACAAAAAATCAGGATCTTTAATATTTTTAATTACATTATAAGCGTATACAGAAATTATGCATGTATTTATCTAAACATATTAGAAAAAATTTCCCCTATTATAAAGTGCGTACGTAAACCGATTGAAAAATAATAGGAGTCATAGTATCCATCACGATGTATAACGTTTAATGTGAAAGCCAAATTATATTATCAGTATCAGAAAAGGCTGAACTTCCAAAGTTAAAAGAATACAATCTGAATTTCCAAAGCGAAAATAATAGAAGCCAGACTTCTAAAATGAAAAAAAAGAGAAATAACGAAATCAGCAGGCTACATTTATATCTGAGAAAGACTAAATTTACTGATTCGTCCAAATTTATTTTTCTGCAATTCCCATCGGCGAATGAAAGTGTGGCAAACTGTCTGGAACTCCTACCGTCGTTTTTCTGTTATACTCTACAATAAAGATCCTCTCTACGAGTTATTCTCCGTAGACCACAAGTGTTTCTTACATCAATGATTTTAGCGCCACTGAAATAATCTATAGCATTGAGCATGTTCTATCCTTAAAGAACTATATTTGCTTTGGCAAACTGTCTATTGAATCTTGATAAGCCAATCAACTGCAATTCTCGAACTGTTGCTTCTCATTGATAAAATGTGATGCTTATTTGTACATGTTTGACTGTGATGTTCTGGAGATGTGCAACTTCTTCTGCACAAAAGAAATAGTCAGAAGGGAAGACTAGTACTTGTTAGATATGTTTTGAAGAGATTCTCCTATGAAATTCAATGAAATATTACTCTTAATTTCATATGTTTGTTTTTGGAAACACCGAACAAACAAAAACAACAAACAAAATAAACTGGTTACACCGTTTATTTTGTAAAAATACCATATAGTAATTACATGGTTTTAGCATGCTATTTATTTTCAAATTAATTCTTAGACAGTTTTATTGATATTATTCCTTACTTTTTGAAATTCTGCAGCTATTTAAAGAATGATATTCACATCAGTATACAGAAGCTACATATTTCACCTCAAAAATCTGTTTTTAAATGTCATGATCTTTGTTTGACTTTATGTAAATCTTCGTAGGAACTGGTTTATCGTTATACTGGGAGAGTGGTTACAATGTACCATCAATTCTCCGGAAAAGCCTGAGATCCACACGCGTAGTGCTCTACACACAATAGCTAAACCAGAAGAAGTGTAAATCCAGCTACGTCCAAACTTTGGAAATGCCGAGAGCAGAGTACCGAACACATTGCTCAACAACACCTTTATCATCACTATATATGAAGAGGCCACCGGGATCAAGTAATGAAGAAAAGTTCCAGACTTAATGTACCTCCCATAGACAACAAGTACGCTACAGAGCGCGTTGAAATACCTAACAAAGTGAGCGTCCCCAGGAAGAATGGTTACAATGTACCACATGGAGTCTTGTTACATCAATTGACAACAGACACCCTCAAATGCGACAACGGGGCTGTCCAATAGTTCTTCCAACTAGCCAGCAGAAGACTTTTAGCATATTCCTTTATTATAACAGCTCTCGACATAGATATAAGAACAAAGTTCAGGGCCTAAATGGACGAGTGTTAGCATTCTGGCACTTGGTGCCACAGGTTTCAGGTTTGAGTTCCGACGATGCTATGGATAGTGGTTCGTAATCCACTTTAAACCTTAGGTCCCTGTCTAATATGATCATAGAGCGTTGTCTTCAGGTTTAGTCACCCTCGTGGTTCCTCGCTAAAGGGAAGCTGCAAGTTACCCTTAGCCATGACCCAGTCGCCTACGAAGGGGTCTTCTGGACCTGGTGTAGGCGTTCCTGCACCGGGGGGATTAATAACAACAAGAATAAAAAGTTCAGTTTCACTTACTATGTCTCAAACGGTGTTCTTACAGCTCAGCACCACAACGAGTTATCCGTCAGATGATTCATTTGCAAATGTAATTTAGTGAATCAAAATTTTACTGTCTTTATATCACATAATTCAGTCAAAGAAATCTACAATTTCAATAAAAGTATATTCTACAGCAGAAAAATTAAAATATTTCAGAACATTCCGATTTTTTATATATTTTAAATAATTCAAGAATCAGTTCTTTACGCTTTTTAGCTTCAATCATTCAAAAGGAAACCTACATACAATCAAATTTTCGCTCATAAATCACTGTGCAGAATAAATTATACTTGCCTTTCGAATGCGTGTCCCTCAATTCCTTTTTTACTACAAGAAACAAATCATTTTCAACGTCATTTAACTCGCCAAAAAAAAAAAAAGAATCAGTGAGAAAAATTCTTTGAAATATGGATGAAACCTACTTGAAACATTTTATTGCTTCGAAAGGGAAAAAAAATCATTCGAATAAGAATTTTTTAGATTTTTCTGTAGCTTTCTTTAGATATCAATGCCATATTTATATTCCAAGTATCAAAAGTGAAATATTACTTAGAGAAAAACGAACGTAAATTTTGAAAACGGAATTTAAATAATATTTTAAAAAGTATCCAAAGTGGTGGATAAAGTTTCTATTCAAATGTAGGGTTGCCAAACTGAGGAACAGAAATTCTTAAAAAAAAGTGTTTAAGAGCATTTTAAAAGATTAGACACTTAAAGAAATATAATTCTAAATAATAAATGAATTTAGAGTAAGAAAAGTTTTTAGTATTTGGAATGTAACTCATATTCTTTTATTTATTATAGTTTATCATAGAAACTGAAATTCAGGGTTGCCAACTGAGGAATAGAAGTTGTCAAAAACAATATTTAAGAACGTTTTAAATGATCGGACACTTTAAAAATATAATTCTAAATAATAAATGAATTTAGAGTAGTGAAAATTTTAATATTTCGAATGTAATTAATATTTGTTTTATTAATTATAGATCATCATCTCAATGCAAGATTGCCAAACTGAGAAAAGAAATTTTCAAAAAATTGTTTAAAAACATTTTAAATGAGAAGGCACTTCTATAAAGAAAGGAGAATTTTAACGTAATTCATATTTGTCTTTCAAATTTTAGTTCACCATAGAAACTCAAATTTTATTTATTCTAAACAAATGAAATTTTTGAAAACTTAAAAATTTCTAATTTAGTTTAAGTATATTTAAAACTTAAAATTAAAAAAAAATAAAAATATCAATGGTATTTTTAAAATTACATTTCAGAATTTTTATTATTTTGAAATATTTTAAATAACGAATTTTTTTTAATACCGTTCCAAAAAATAACTTTCTTCCAATTAATTAATATGATACAATTTTTAAGTATAAAAATAGAACGAACGTAAAGAATAATAATAATTATTATTATTTGTAAATTCTACTTGTTTATTAAAAAATTCAAATACTTTAAAAAAAATCAAATATGTTTTTATTTATACGAACTTAAATCATGAAGAAAATCCAAAAAAATTGTCGATTTTTGTGTTAAATTTTTAAAAAACATAATATTAGTAGTACAATTCCTAAATCTTAAGATATGATTAAAGAAGAAGATGATATGCACAGTTGAATAATGATTAAAATAGACCAAAGAATATAAAAGCGACAAGAATTAATTAATAAAGAAGTCACGAATTTTCCTAATTAATTGTAGCTTAATAACCGAGAACATAATTTAAACTGCACGTAGTTAATAATTTATTCAGTTAATTTAAAATGAGTATATCATTAGTAAAATTACCCGAATAGTGATTCGAGTATTAATAATTCCATAAGTAAAATTCTACAAACTCGCTGTTAACATTTTCAAGATTAACAGAATAAATAAATACACAGAGGGCTAATTAAAGTCGGACTCTGCACAATAGTTAATTAAAGATTCAAAATGCCGTGTTACAGACTTGACATTTAAGAGAACCTCCTTTGATACTTAAAGAAATGGATATTTTCTTTTAAAAAATTTGGTCTGTCTTGCAATTATTTAAAAATATTTTTAATAAATTTTCTTTTATCGAAACAAAAGAACATTTGATATCAAACTACAGATTAAAGACTCCAGTGACATATGTTTCGGAATTATAATGTTAGATTTGTTGAATTTTTTATAAAAATTACGATTTATTAATTCATTAAAAGAAACATTCGTAGAAAAATTGCAAAAGAAGTTATTATTGCATTTTAATTTTCTTTTTGAAAAGCACAAATAAAAAAAAATATTTCTGTGTGATGCGTTTGTTAGATCGGTTATTCTCAAAATGAGCTGCGGTCTCTAAAATGTTTTTGATGTGTAAGTGTGCATGCGTGTGCGCGTGGGAGTATGGCAAGACTGGAAGCTGCTACAGAGTGTATTTGAATGTCAAGTGGATTGAGGCGAAAATTGAAAGGTCATGATTCTTTATTACTTTATTTCAATAACACTCTTATAATTAACTTATTTTGTAAGGAATTTGAAGAGTATGGATCTAGTTCTGGGAGGCCACAGCAGAGCGAATAGTAGCATGGAAGGGTATGGAACCAAGGGGGTCTGACAGTCACAGTGAATTAAATGAATGCAAATCCTTTACAGTATTTTGGTTGGTATATTGAAGGGGGTGATAAATAAAGATTCAAAAAGAAATCAAACGAAAAGGAAAATATACATATGAAATAAAAGTATATAAAAATGTATGTTCATTTAAAACCGAGAATCATGTGAGAAATGAACAATCGGAAAAAGAAGCCAAAAGGAAATGCAATGTTTGGTTTGTAGCTCTACTCTCGTTTTATGCATACTTTAGGCTAGTTAGACAGGAACCTACAGTTTGACGTAACAGAAATGCAAAGTCAGCGGTTAATTATAGAAAGGCGAGAATCTGTCATGAGAACATGAGGGAATTTAACGTTTAAAAATAAAAATGAATAAAAAGTATAAAAAATTATAAATAAAAGTATATGAAAATGCATGCCCATTTAAAACATAGAGCAGTGGGAGAAATGAAGAATCGGAAAGAAGTCAAACGGAATTGAAAAGCCAGCCGTTAGTTACAGAAAAGGAAGAATCTGTCATGAGAAAATATGTAAATTTTAGGTTAATAGATTCAGTGCAATATATATGAAATACAAGTAGATAAAAATGTATGCTTATTTAAAAACAAGAAACGTGTGAGATTCAGCGGAATGCAAAGCCAGCGGTTAGTTATAGAAGAGGAAGAATCTATCATGAGAAAGTGTGGAAACGAAAGGTTAACTAGATTCAGCGCAATATATATATATATATATATATATATATATAATGAAATAAAAACTATATAAAAATGCATGCCCATTTGAAACCGAGAGCATTTATCTAGAAACAATATAAATTTGGTCCGGAGTGGCTCGGTGATTACCGCGTCAAATTTCCAAACTAAGAAACACAAGTTTGAAACTGGCAAACAAACTGAACTGAAACATCTTTTATGTTCAAATTGGGATCCATGAATCTGTAAATCAGAAAGACTTCCATTCGGTACGGACAAGAGGCTACAAAGAGCCAGATGCCATCCCTTTGTGTGTCCATTTGTGGTTGTCTAATATCATATTCACAAAATATTCTAATCACTGATTTTTCATCCATTTGCATACTAACAATCATTAACACTTATTCTATAATAAAGGTCTAAAGTTCTAGTCAGGGACAGAAGAAGAAAACTCTTTTCTCAATTAGATATTTGACGGTCTCAAATTTTCCCAGAACCCGACTTCCGCACACAACTGAATGGAAAATAAGTCGGGGCGAAATTTGTTGACCAAATCCCCCAGAGAATCGCGACTCACCAGACTGGAATGTCAACAACTGGGAATTAGATTACAATGATATTAGCGCATATTAAACGGGAGACACGGGCCCACTCGTGTTTGACTTGCGCCTTCACAAACACACATCCCATTCGATGTTTGGGTGGTAATCTTGCGAAGGACCAGCATGCAGCTAATCCGAAACTGCCTATAATAGAATGTAATACATTTTTAGTAATACAATGTTCTAAATGAAAGTTTTGAGTTTTTAAATAAATCTTAAAAATAGTATTGTTTTTCATTTCGTACATTACACTAGACACTATCATTCCATTAACAATCAATTACATTTCATCATAAATCATATTCATGCTTAAAGAGGAAGAATGAATATGATGTTAAATAATATAAATTTGCTAAATAAATCATTCATTCTTATACAAAAATTTTTTTCACAACTTTGCTCACTTTTTCTTATCTTTTTGTTTTCATTTTTTAAAAATGTAATATTGTTTGTTTTTTAAAGTAAAACGTCATTCCAGCATTTCTTTTTGTAATAGCTTAACTTCTTATTTTTATATAACAACTTAAATAATAACGTAAAATTAATAATAATGCTTTCTTAAATAATTCTACTACTACTTTATATTTTTTTACAAAAAATAGAACTACTACTAATGGTGCAAGTCTTTTTTAAAGCTTGATGACAGGAAAATCTGATGAATGAGAAAAAAAAAATAAGATTTTAGATTAATTAAAAAAATAACTAATAGAATTTACTGTAAATGTATACGCACCAGATAAAAAAATAATAAATTTAAAAAAAATGAAGTTTTAACTGTTACATTTGTTTTTTTTTTTATATATAGATATGACTTAATTGCCTATAGTCAATGAACAGATTTTAGTGAAGTTATACCTTAAAATCTTTTCTGGTTTTGCTTTTTAATTTTCACAGAAGCAGGTATTTTATACACCAAAAATACTGCTTTATTAATCCCCTTTTTTACATTGCTACCAACTCAAGGAGACAGAAAAGATTAACAGTACTAAATGTACAAACAAAATTAATTATCATGTTAATAAGTTTGGAGGCCTGATAGCCGAGTGGCCAGCGCTGTCTTCGGATTCGAGTCCAGAGTGTCAGGAATGCTTATAATGGTTTGAAATAATATTTAAACTGTAGGTCCCAGTCTAATATGTGTGTAGAGCGTTTGACATAGGTCTGATAACCCTAACCCCGTAAAAAGATAGCCTTTCCTGTCTCGAAATCTGCCAGGAGGCAGACGGCCTTGGCCCACCATGCGGTCGATGAAGAATAATTAGGCAGAAATAGAAGTAATTAAAAAAACTTTCCTTGATAATTAGTACATTACAAGATGATGTAATGAGTGAAAACTATGAATACTTTAAAACGTCGTAGAAATTCTCGGACATAGTGCTGGTTTTAAAAAATGGATATCAATACAATACGCCTTTAAATAAATTCTGCGAAATCAGTAGTTTCATTCAAATATGAGAAATGCAATTGCATAAAATAAAATTACTTCAACACACCAAACAATTTTTCCCTAATAAAATTAAAATAGAATTAAAAACAAATTTATTAAAAAAATTTAATTGTTTGATCGAGCGTTATTTTATAACTAAATTCTTATCCATCTTATTCTTACAATGTATTTTATAACAAACTTTTTGTTAGTTTGAAAGTATAAAAATTATCAAAAGATCATAAACGAAAAGAAAAAAAAAGAACATGAAACCATGCACGACAATAACAGATTAAATTTTGCAGCAGACGACTTTCACCGTTTATTCTTTTACAGCAATAAGAACAACTCTTACACCCTTCCGAACACGAACAAGAAATCCTTTTCGGCACTTCTCATGACTGAAGAATCATAAGTGGGAAATCCCTGGAGACGCCGCGGGTTCTGCAGCATTGTTACTGCGACAGAAGGAGGAAGCAGAAGACCGTTTCCTTCCTACTGACTTTCCAAGAAAAGCATTAAAATTGGAAACCCGAGTAATTCAGGCTCAGGGAGAAAGAGGGAAATGGGCCTGAATTTCAACGATGTCTCGCTGATAGATCGTCTGATAGATCAAAAGAACATAAACAAAAAACAAACAAAGAGAACATGATACCATACACGACAATAATAGATTAAATATTGTAGCAGACGACTTTCACCGTTTATTCTTTTAGAGCAATAAGAACAACTTTTAAACCCTTCCGAACACGAACAAAAAAATCCTTTTCGGCCCTTCTCATGCTCAGAGAATTACAAGTCGGAAATCCCTGGAGAAGCCGCCGGTTCTGGAGCACTGTTACTTCAACCCAAGCAAGAAGCTGAAGCCGCGGAAGACATTCTTCCTCGTGACTTCTCAAGAAAAGCAATAGAATTGGAAACCCGAGTAGTCTAAGGTCGGGGAGAAAGAGGGAAATGGGCCCGAATTTCAACGACGTCTTCTTGATGTATCGTCGTCTTTGTGACTCTGGGTCATTGGCTTGTCTGGGGGCCGGACAACTTATATTCGTTTTCAGCCGCAGAGGAAAATTTTATTTAAAATTTTATTTTTTTTAAGCTTCATTTATTTATTTATTTTTTGGATGTAATGCCGGAAATCGCATACGGTAAGGATTTATTTCTGGTGTAATGCTAACTTAATAATACACGTTATTAAAACAGTTTTAAAATATGAAAGATCTCACTTTTCCTAAAGACTAAAATTCTACCATGTTGTTATTTTTATGATCATAATTTTCTTTTTTTAAATATGTACTTTTTCAATACAACTTTTTTAATAAAGTTTTAAAACTTAAAATTTATTATTTTTAAAAAAACTTATAAATTAAATTGATTAATGAAATTAATTCAATTTTAAAACTATATTGTAAAGATTTGCGTCTGGTGTAAAGCTAACTCTATAGTACATGTAGTATAAAAGTATTTTAAAATAATTAAGATCTCATTTTTCTAACCAAAATTCTATCATGGCTGTTATTTTTTGTAATTTTTTTAAATCTGTATTTTATTTTACAACAGAATTTTTATTGGTGTTTTAAATACTGTATATTTAAATAAATGGAATTTAATATAAAGCACTTTTTTAACACTATGTACTACAAATAGGGGGCCTGATGGCCGAGTGACTAGCTCTCTTTTCGAGTTCCAGACCCATCGGTATCATGTATGCATGTATTGGTTCGGAATCCACTCTAATATGGTTCCGGTCTAATATGACTGTAGAGTGTTGGACATAGGGCTGATAAACTAACTGTAAAGAGAAAACATCTCTTGCGTCGAAATCTGTCTGTAGGCAGACAACCTTGGCCCAACATGAATAAATGCAAGAAATTAAAATAATTAAAAAACATTATGCTTAATAATTAGCTCATTACCAGATGGTGTAATAAAAAAACTATGCATAATTTAAAAAGTCGTAGAAAATCTCGAACATCGAAAATGATATCAAGTGCAATATAATACGATGCAATATACTTTTAAATAAGTTCTACAAAATCTATAATTTTATTCAAAGATGGGTTATTTTTTTTATCGAAAACACTGGTAATAAATTAATAAACGCAATTGCATAAAATGAAACAAATAAAATTACCTCAACACATCACAAAATTATAATATATATAAGTAAATTGTTGCGGCAACGACATTATATATTTTTAATCATTTAATTGAGCGTTATTTTATAACTAAAATTCTACTCATCTTATTCTTAAAATGCCTTTTATAATAAACTTTTTTTGTCAGTATAAAAAAAAAGTATAAAAAAGTATAAAAATTATCAAAAGAACATAAACGAAAAAAAAAAAAGAACATGACCACATGCACGACAATAATATGTTAAATATTGCAGCAGACAACTTTCCCCGTTTATTCATTTTCAGTCATAAGAGCAACTCTTACACCCTTCCGAACACGAACAAAAAAATCCTTTTCGGCCCTTCTCATGCTTAAAAGAATTGCAAGTGGGAAATGCCTGGAGAGGCCGCCGGTTCTGGAGCACTGTTACTCCGACGGAAGAAGGAAGCAGAAGCCGCAGAAGACTGTTTTCTTCTTCGTGGCTTCTCAAGAAAAGCAATAAAATTCGAAACCCGAGTAGTTTAGGCTCAGGGAGAAAGAGGGAAATGGGCCTGAATTTCAACCATGTCTTGCTGATAGATCATCGTCTTTGTGACTCTGGCCCATTGGCTTGTCTGTGGACAGGACCAACTCATCTGTTTTTGCCGCAGGGAGTTATTTAAAATTTTATTTTTTTTAAACTTCATCTATTTATTTATTTTTTGGATATAATGACAAAAATTTAAAGGGATTGGTTTTTGGTGTAAAGCTAACTTTATGAAAAATCTTATATTTCTAAAGACCAAAATTCTGCCATGTTGTTATTTTTATTGTAATCTTTTTTAAACAATGCTATTCTGTTCTATTCTTTTTACTACAAATTTTTTAAATAGGGTTTTAAAATTTTTATATTTAAATAAATAAAATTGAATATAAAGCACTTTTTTAACACTATGTACTACAAATTGGAGGCCTGATGGCCTGATGGTGACCAGCTCTCTTTTCGAGTTCGAGTCCCGGCGGTGTCATGCATGCTTGTATTGGTTCAGAATTCACTTTAATAGGGTCTCGGTCTAACATGACTATAGAGTGCTAAATGTAGGGTTGATAACCCTATCCCATAAAAAGAAAACATCTCTTGTGTCGAAATCTGCCAGTAGGCCAACCATGCAGCTTTCGGTCAATGAGGAAGAATTAGTTAAAAATGCAAAAAATAACAAACAAAAAAAAACGTTTACTTGATAATTAGAGCATTACAAGATGAAATAATAAAAGAAAACTATGGATAATTTAAAAAGTCGTAGAAAATCTTGGATATCGAAAATGATATCAAATGCAATACAAAATAATACACTTTTAAAAAAGTTCTACGAAATCTGTAATTTTATTCAAAGATGGGTTATTTTTTTTGTCAAAATCACTGATCAAATAATACATCAATAATTGAATAAAAAGAAATCTATTAAAATACTTCAACACACCATATAATTTGTTTGTAGTAAATTGTTACCGCAACGGCTGTTAAAAAAACATTGACATGAAATTTAAAAAAAAATTTTTTTGTTAATTATTTAATTGAGCGTTATATTATAACTAAAATTCTCTCCCATATTAATCTTAAAATGTAATTTATAATAAACTTTTTTGTTAGCTTGAAAAGTATAAAAATTATCAAAACAACATCAAAGTAAAAAAAAGAACGTGAAACCCTACACGACAATAATAGATTAAATGCAGCAGCAGACTACTTTCCCCGTTTATTCTTTTACAGTCATAAGAACAACTTTTTACCCTTCCGAAGATGAACAAGAAATCCTTTTCGGCCCTTCCGAATATTTTTAAATAAAAAATTAATAAAAGATCAACAAATCATATAATTTATTCCTAGTAAATCGTTACGGCAACGACTATTTAAAAAAAACATTAACATAAAATTAAAAAAAATTATTTTAATCATTTAATTGAGTGTTATTTTAGAACTAAAAATCCTTCCACATCTTATTCTTAAAATGTAATTTATAACAAACTTTTCCGTTAGTTCGAAAAGCATAAAAATTTGTAAAAAAAATTAAAAAAAAAAAAAAAGAACATGAAACAATACACGACAATGACAGATTAAATATTGCAGCAGACGACTTTCCCCGTTTATTCTTTTACAGTCATAAGAACAACTTTTTAACGGCCGAAAAGACAAGGAAACCGGAAGCCGCAGAAGACAGTTTTCTTTCTTCATGACTTCTCGAGAAGAGCAATAAAATTGGAAACCCGAGTAGTTCGGGCTCAGGGAGAAAGAGGGAAATGAGCCTGAATTTCAACGACGTCTTGCTGATAGATCGTGGTCTTTGTGACTCTGGGCCATTGGCTTGTCTGTGGGCCGGATCAACTCGTGTTCGTTTTCAGCCGCAGCGGTAAGGGTTATTTAAAATTTTAATTTTTTAAGCTTCATTTATTTATTTGTTTTTTTTTTTAATGTAATGCCGAATATCTCATGCTGTAGGGATTTGTTTCTGGTGTAAAGTTAACTTTATAGTACATGTATTATTAAAGTATTTAAAAAAATGGAAGACCTCATTTTATTAAAGATAAAAATTCTACCATGTTATTTTTGTTGTAATTTTTTTAATTGAGTTTTAAAAATTTTGTATTATATTTCCTTTATTTGAATATAAAGCCCATTTTTAATACTATGTATTACAGACTGAGGACCTGATGGGCGAGTGAATAGCTTTCTCTTCGAGTTTGTGTCCCGGCGGTGCGACGCATACTTGTAGTGGTACGGAATCCACTCTAATAAGGTCCCGATCTAATATGACTGTAGACCATTGGACATAGGGCTCTCAGTCCTAATTCTTAAAGAGAAAACACCTCTTGTGTCGAAATCTGCAAGTAGGCAGACGGCTTTGGCCCACCATTCGGCTGTTGTGTCAATGAAGAAGAAGAAACAGTTATAATTGCAAGAAATAAAAATAATTAAAAATATTTCTTTGATAACTAGTACATTACAAGATTATGTAGTGAAAATTAGTGAAAATTATGATTAATTTAGAACGTCATAGAAAATGTCGGACATCGAAAATGATATCAAATGCAATAAAATACAATACTTTTTTAAATAAGTTCTACGAAATCTGTCATTTTATACAAAGATCAAAATCCCTGATTAAATAATAAATTAATAAATCTAATTTTATAAAACGAAACAAATCAAATTATTTTAACGCATCACATAATTTATATGTATGTAAATTGTTACGATAAAGAATATTAAAAAAAAAAAACATTAATATAAAATTCCAAAAAAAAAGTTTTTTTTAATCCTTTGATTGAATGTTATTTAATAACTAAAATTCTTCTCCATCCTATTCTTTAAATTTATTTTATAATAAGCTTTTTTGTTAGTTTGAAAAGTATAAAAATTATCAAAAAACATCAAAGTAAAAAAAAGAACGTGAAACCCTACACGAGAATAATAGATTAAATACAGCAGCAGACGACTTTCCCCGTTTATTCTTTACAGTCATAAGAACAACTTTTACACCCTTCCGAAGATGAACAAGAAATCCTTTTCGGCCCTTCTCATGCTTAAAGAATTACGAGTCCGAAATCCCCGGAGAGGTTCTGGAGCATTGTTACTCCGACCGAAGAAGGAAGCAGAAGACAGTTTTCCTCCTCGTGGCTTTTGAAGAAAAGCAATAAATTGGAAACCCGAGTAGTTTAGGCTCGGGGAGACAGAGGGAAATGGGCCTGAATTTCAACGACGTCTGGTTGAAGTATCGTCGTCTTTGTGACTCTGGGCCATTGGCTTGTCTGGGAGCCGGACAACTCGTGTTCGTTTTCAGCCGCAGCGGAAAGCGTTATTCAAAATTTTATTTTTCTTAAACTTCATTTATTTATTTATTTATTTTTGTGGGTGTAATGCCAAAAACATCATACTGTAGGGAATTTTTTTCTGGTGTAAAGCTAAATTTATAATATTACTGTGTCCAAAAAGGTAAAACCAATTTTCAATTTAAAATTCCGGTACTCATGAAATTTCAATTTTTCTTTTTTTAGGTTACTGGTACTGTCCTTCATATCTGTGAGAAATTTGACGTCAAAATATTCATTAGTGTTTGAGTTACGCTTGACTTTGTAAGACGCTAAAACTAATTCCAGCGATTTTTGAAATGTCTGAATTAATTGAGCAAGAACTTGCATTAAATTTTGTTTGCGGAAACATATAGAATGTTGCAGAAGGCATTCGGTGAGCATTCCTATATCGAAAAGAAATGTTTAAAATAAACAGTTCAAAGAAGACAGAACGTGTTGAAGACGAAGAGCCCTCTGGTCGACCATCAACCTCGACCGACGAAGCTCATGCCCAAACAATTAAAGATTTGGTGCTTGAAAACCGTCGATTTACAATTAGAGACCTTGCTGATGATGTTGGAATTTCAAAAGGATCGGTCAATTCCATTTTGGGCTTCAAACGCGTGAAATCTCGATTGGTACCGAAAACACTGAATGCGCCAGCTCACACTGCATTGATTCTTCGTGACGTTTTCACCAAAAATGAAACCCATATCGTTCCACAACCACCATATACACACCGTGCGACTTCTGACTATTCCCTAAACTCAAAACGCCATTCCAGGGACACCGTTTTGTTTCGATTGAAGAGATTCAACGAGAATCGCCGCGCGCTTTGAAGGCCATCCCTGCTGATGACTATTTAGCATGCATTGAGGATTGGAAAAACAGTTGGCATGAGTGCATTGTGTCCGGAGGGGATTATTTGAATGCGATGAAATAAATTTGGAAAAATAAAGAGTTTTTGAAAAAAAAAATTGGTCTTTGGATCACTGATCTTTGGGCACAGTACTAAAAAAAATTTTTTAAATATGACAGATATTTTTTTTTCTATGTAAAGAGCAAAATTTTATAGCATTGCTATTTTTATGATCGTAATTTTCTTTTTTAAATATGTATTCATTTTACTACAAATTTTTAATAGAGTTTTAAAAGAGTTTTTTTAGATAAATTAAAAAAGTAAACAATAAATATTTTATAAATGAAATTTAATACACAGCAAGTTTTTAAAACTATATACAGAAAAACAGCAACGAATTTTGAAATATTGTGTATTTATTTTAACACATATGAGGTAAAAAAAAAAACACTCTCATTTAATGGCGTGAAAATTTAAATTTAAACGATAAACGTGAAATTGGCAACGATAGTCTAATTGTCCAGTAAATTAATTTTGTAAAACAAACACTTTTATGAAATTCAAAAAAATTGGTTCCAAAAGATTTGTTTAACACATTATTGGCATTTTCTGTCTTCATAACGAATTTCAGAATTTAAAAAAATTATAAATATATAAGTCAGTAAAATTAAAAGAAAAGAAAAATATGACATGTATTAATTTTATATATATTTTCTGAATGTTTCCAAATTTTATTTCGTTACAGATTTCAACGTTCATGCCAAACTTTATATTAGTAAATGTTAATAATTTCATTAAAATGTCAAAATTAAAAGACTTTTAAAAGAAACATCGCTGAAAGATCCAAAGTATTGAGCAAAACAAAATGTTTTTCTTCTTTCAAAAGTTTTCAGCAAAAGTTAATTATTCCAAACAAAGGTTTATCTCTACAAAATAAGAAACAGAATTTTGTTACACTTTGTCCAGTAATTGTAGACATATTCAACCAAAGTGATAATTCTTTTAAATTTGAACACCAGTATTTAACAGTATGTATTTAATGTACCTGGAAGTTTGATGATCAAGGCAGGAATCATGTTGATTGAGTGCATATATTGTGTCTCCATATTGCAAGTGTCAGTCTGTTGGCCATTATACTATTAAAGTTTTAATGACTGATAAGCAACAGATTTAACGCTAGCAGAATGCACCTAATACAATGGACATTCTAAATTCGATGACAACGTGTTCTCATGAACTTTCCTTTGATTACAACAGTTAAGGATCTCCAATCCTCCTCTTCATAGATCAGTTGTTTAAGTTGTATATATCATTGCAACAAATTAATCTTTCACATCTCAGACATTTCTTATATACATGACTTAGCATATTTGAAAGCATGAGCTCAGAACCATTGTATGGTTTCAAACTAAATACTTCTAACTCATAAGGCCGACGATCTGTCCATTAGACTACTATGTCTGAGCTACAGAAACATAGAAATGCAGAATTTTTTTATTTTAATTATTTTTGTCCTTTTAAGTAAGATTTCATACATACAATTAAGGCTAATCTTAAACAAGAATCGAATATTTGTAATGTAGAAACATGTTTTTTCCAAAAAAAAAAGTAAAACATCGCGAATGTATTCGCGTGTTTAAAAATAATTTAAAATATACGACATAAATGGAATTATTGATTAGTTTATATAATTGCAAAAAAAAAAAAAAAAAACACATTAATTTTAAAGCAGTAAAATAATGAATGTGTTCATTGAAACTTAATATATAAAAAATGTTCTGCATTAATGGAATATGATATTCTTTTGTGTTCTGAATAGCTAATGATCTAAAAAATACATCAAATGCAATTTTTTGGAAAGATTATTATATTGATATCTGATATTCAGTCACATTGTAATTGATTGAAAAATTCTTTAAACTACATATCCAGTTTCGATTTATACACATTCTAATTATTTTCAATTTCTGAATGCATTTATAAATGGAAAAAATCCATTTAAACATAGAATATAATTTTCTTTTTTGCTCTGAATTCATCATACCAGTTCATCTACTTGTATATCAACAATTAAAAAGTACAAATGATTCATGGATATTTCAGTAATTGCTTTACAGTAGTAATTTTAATTGAACAATATTTTTAACCTATATTTATCTAAAAACACACACTAGGCTTGAACTTCTGCTAATAGACTAGGTAAAAGTAGAAAGAAAATCATAAACCACGGCCCTAGTGATTGTACATTAAAAAGACATAAGAAGTAATATTTTTCAAAGCATTTCAGAATAAGATGAAAAAAAAATTTTTAATGCAGCTGGCAAATACATAGACCGTGGTCTTTATACGACATAAGCAAGGGCTGCAACGACGTTACACACTTAGTACTATCCAAGGGGCCCATGTAGTTTGAAGATAAGCTACGAACGCGCAGTAACAATGCCCCGCAACGTTATACGATCCTATTGAACTGGGACCTAAAGTGGATTCCGAACCACTAAAAACATCCATGGCATCGCCTGGACTCGAACCTGAAACCTGTGGTACCAAGTGCCAGATTGCTATCAACTCGACCATCAGGTCCAAGATGAAAAATTAAAACATTGAATATCATACTGCTCTAATAAAAAATAAACATTTGAATATTAAAAAAAGATTTATTCAATATTTTGTAATTCGTTGCAAACTAGAATTTAAGAACTTTTTCAATAAAGTGTTAGTCTGGATGTAGGATTTAATTATGTTATTTTTGTATTTATTTTTGTCTTACACTAACACAAGAATTTCAATTCAATTAGCTATTACGGCTTTAATAGCTAATTGAATGGATAATATTCGATTGGAGAATTCAAGGCAAATTACATAATGATAGTAATGTATTCCTTTTTAAAGTTGCTCTGAATAATTTAACTGTGATTGTTGCTAAATAATACATCAAAATGCTCCAGGCCCTTTTAGTCTGATTGGCATTAATATAAATGTTCTATTTCAGTTCATTCATTCATTCATTCATTCATTCTTTCCCAACATTATATAGAATTTCCACTGCATAAACATGAATGAATGAATGAATGAATGAATGGGATAACTTATTTATGCCTGAGTTTAATATCGCCTTTCATGTGTTTATCTTTTATGTGAAAAGCTTTTCAGGTAACAATAATGAACAAATACATAAATAGCAACCATTTGAATTTCACTTTTGTGCATGGTTACTACAAATATCGAACCAAATTGAAAGTCACTTATTAATTAATGTATGAAATAGTTTATATAAATATATATAAATAAAATCTTATGTATTAAATATATAAACGAAGCACAACATAATTCACATGAAGCAAATATTATATATAGGACCTGATGGCCGAGTGACTAGTGCTCTACCGCTCGGTGCCACATGTTTTGGGTTCGAATCCCATGGATTCTTGTAGTGATTTCGAAGCCAGCCAAGAGAAACAAATTAAAAGTTCCTTGTTTACGACAGAGATAATCACGATGGATTGTACCTTTCCACCAACTTTTCTCTCAAATTAAACCATGCATTTGAGGTTTGGTTTGTCACTCTACGGTCATTCTGTGCACACTTTAAACTAATTAGACGGAGACTTACATTTTAACATAGATTCCGAACCACTGACAAATATCTATGTCACCGCCAGGATTCAAGACTTAAACCTATGGTACCAAAGTCCAGAGAGTTTGCCAATTGGCCATCAAGCCACATGAATTTCAGGGAAAGAAAGGATAGTGTGAACTGCTAGATGCCGTACGTAAAAATCCTTGTTTCCTTTTAAATTAACAGGAGAATGACATTGACTCACCGATGTGGTGGTCCCATTATAAAGTTGTCAACAATTATTTGTTTGTTTTCGTTTGTCTCACTACAATCATCTTGTGCACACGAGGGCTAAACAGACCGGGAGCTACAGTTTAAAGTGGATTCCGAACCACTCATTGCACCGCCGGAACTCGAACACGAAACCTATGGTATCGAGTGGCAGAGCGTTAGCCACTCGGCCATCAGGCCCCTATAAACATTTGTTGGTTCACGGGCCAACACATAGATCGATAAAAATCCTCTCAATAAAAATTTTAATCTATAAAAATGATAATTAATCACTTTGATGTTAATAAAAAGGCACTATTTAAAAAACAAAGTTTTAAAACTATCTAAAAAATTAAGGTTAAGTTAAGTTAATTATCTAATCATTAATTTAAAAAAGTGAAACACTTTAAAGATATAAGAGTAATATAAGAGTTTCCTAAAAATTTAAATAATATTTGCTTAAAAAATATTATTTTTATCCACTTTCTCATTTTAAAAAGAAATATAACACAACAATATACCGATAATTCCTAAATAGATAATTACGCAAAAAACAACATTGTTTTTATGATAATAGTAAAGAAAACAAATAGAAATAATCACCAATATTTTCCTTCACTTAACAAACAACTTATCCATAACAACTGCGAATACTTTAATTAATTATCGTATTTTTTCCAACATCGTACGTTTTAAAGGTACAAATACATATCCACAGTTTAAAAAAAAAAAAAGATGCAAGGTTAAAAAATTGTTGCTTTAATTCATTTCTGCCGCAGGCTACGCGCAAAACATAAACCCGATCCTGTTAAACAGTATTTTATCGTCTCTTTTTAACAAAACAACTCAAAGCCTTAAGTTATTTTAGAGGATACATTATCGGTACAAAAACTTTTAGAACGCCTCAGGTAAAAAAAAAAAATAAATAAAGTGTGGCAAAGCATTTAAAAATCTAATCGATGATTTAATCTTAATCGATGCATGAACTACTTTATTCGTAACAAGGTTTTTCAGAATTTTGTATTCACCTTTATAAAAACACACAGAACGAATTATCGATTAAAAAAAAAGTATACAAAAATTATTTTCAAAAGATATTTATTTTATTTTTTTATAAGAAGACACACTTAACATTTTATACTTCATTTGAAACAGTAGAATAAAAACTTCTTCAGAATGAGTTTAAAAGTATAACTTTACACGATTTAATATAATTTTTTAAAGTGAATTAGTATTTATTTTTTTTTAGCGTTTACAGAATTATATATGAATAAATATAAAAAAAATTATGTGATTTTATTAATATAGAATAATATACTGATTCATAGTTTTTGCATTGTTTAAAAGATTTTAACAAAAAATGCTCAAAGCTATTTTTTTTTGTATAATAAAAAGGTAATTCAAAATTTTAGTATTATGTTGTTTTGTTTAGCGTTTACAGAATTATATATGAATAAATATAAAAAAAATTATGTGATTTTATTAATATAGAATAATATACTGATTCATAGTTTTTGCATTGTTTAAAAGATTTTAACAAAAAATGCTCAAAGCTATTTTTTTCTGTATAATAAAAAGGTAATTCATAATTTTAGTATTATGTTGTTTTGTTTAGCATTTACAGAATTATATATGAATAAATATAAAAAAATTATGTGATTTTATTAATATAGAATAATATACTGATTCATAGTTTTTGCATTGTTTAAAAGATTTTAACAAAAAATGCTCAAAGCTATTTTTTTTCTGTATAATAAAAAGGTAATTCATAACTTTAGTATTATGTTGTTTTGTTTAGAGTTTACAGAATTATATATGAATAAATATAAAAAAAATTATGTGATTTTATTAATATAGAATAATATACTGATTCATAGTTTTTGCATTGTTTAAAAGATTTTAACAAAAAATGCTCAAAGCTATTTTTTTCTGTATAATAAAAAGGTAATTCATAATTTTAGTATTATGTTGTTTTGTTTAGCGTTTACAGAATTATATATGAATAAATATAAAAAAATTATGTGATTTTATTAATATAGAATAATATACTGATTCATAGTTTTTGCATTGTTTAAAAGATTTTAACAAAAAATGCTCAAAGCTATTTTTTTCTGTATAATAAAAACGTAATTCATAACTTTAGTATTATGTTGTTTTGTTTAGCGTTTACAGAATTATATATGAATAAATATAAAAAAAATTATGTGATTTTATTAATATAGAATAATATACTGATTCATAGTTTTTGCATTGTTTAAAAGATTTTAACAAAAATGCTCAAAGCTATTTTTTTCTGTATAATAAAAAGGTAATTCATAATTTTAGTATTATGTTGTTTTGTTTAGCGTTGACAGAATTATATATGAATAAATATTAAAAAAATTATGTGATTTTATTAATATAGAATAATATACTGATTCATAGTTTTTGCATTGTTTAAAAAGATTTTAACAAAAATGCTCAAAGCTATTTTTTTCTGTATAATAAAAAGGTAATTCATAATTTTAGTATTATATTTGTTTTGTTTAGCGTTTACAGAATTATATATGAATAAATATAAAAAATTATGTGATTTTATTAATATAGAATAATATACTGATTCATAGTTTTTGCATTGTTTAAAAAAGATTTTAACAAAAATGCTCAAAGCTATTTTTTTCTGTATAATAAAAAGGTAATTCATAATTTTAGTATTATGTTGTTTTGTTTAGCGTTTACAGAATTATATATGAATAAATATAAAAAAAATTATGTGATTTTATTAATATAGAATAATATACTGATTCATAGTTTTTGCATTGTTTAAAAGATTTTAACAAAAAATGCTCAAAGCTATTTTTTTCTGTATAATAAAAAGGTAATTCATAATTTTAGTATTATGTTGTTATTTATTTTTAATTAATACAATTTTTATAGTTTCACTAAATTTTATGCAGTAAAGTTAATCAAATTTTTATGAGAATTTTTATCAGTTTTTTATAGAAATTGCAATATGATTAAGTTCATTTTCACAATAAATCAAGACTAAGAACACAGAAATTGAAAGAAGGGCTTTATAAGAGGCTCTGATTTTCGAAATTACTATTTCTAAAAATAATACATAATAATTAAAACATAAATTCTTCTTTTTCATTTGTGCAACAGCCCCGTGGTGGGCCAAGGCCGTCTGCTACTAATAAATTTCGAGATAGGAGATATTTTCTTTTTATGGGTTAGGATTGTCAGCTCTACACCCAACAGTCTTTTTAGACTGGGACCTACGGCATAAAGTGGATACCGAACAACTACAAACATCCATGGCACCACCAGAACTCGAAGCCAAAACCTGTATCACAGAGCGCCAATCACTCTGCCATCAGGCCCCAAAATTATAAATTAAAAAATATTAATTAATAATAAATAAAAAGTATATATTTATTAATAGCATTTAATAAATATGTACTTTATTATAATTAATAATATTAATATTTTATAATATTATTAATTAATTATATTTAATATGATCATTATTAATTATACTATATACGACCAGTAAATAATACATACATTAAAACATGTACTTTTATTAAAATATTAAAATACTTAACGACCAATTGAAATAATTAAGAAAAATATGCACATATGTATAATGAGAAATATATTTTTAATAAATAGAATTTTATGTTTAACAAAATATAAATAAATAAGTGAAAAAATTATACTATGATTTTTATAATATTTTAACAAAAAAAAAATCTATATTAATACATGAAAACCTGTCATTTATTTGGAAGGATCTTAAAATCTTACCAGCTGGCTTACAGATAAGATGTAAGCAGTGTTTACTCATTTAATGTAACGTTCTCCTTGTTTTATTAAAAACTTAAGTACAGCAAGTAGTTTATCTGTTGCCTTAAACAAAGCAGTGTTGTCAAGTTGGTTAAGATGCTATTTTTAGAAAAGTAGGTCGCTGCTTTTTGATTAAAAAGAATGGAAACCCCTGGATGTTTGAAATAAATCGATATAAAAGTATCGGATGAGATGTATTTAACGTGATTACACGCTAGACATTTTATTTTTATATGGAATATTATATGATCTTATCAAAAACTGAATTGGCCTTGAATAAAATTGCATAATACAACATTTAAAAATGTACGTACAATAAACTATAGACTTCATGTTTGTTTATTGTTATATACCATTATTATATGAAACAAAGTTAGATTAACAGTTATAATACAGATTATAAAAACTGAATTTGCTGAATCTAAAAAATTAAAAATTCTAGTTCTTTGTACGAAAGCAATAATAAAAAATTAAGGAACTTTTGTTTAAAAGCTACATACAGATATTAGAAACGGTACAGATAAAGGTATAAAAAATAATTTTAAAATTAAAAAAAAAAATCACTCATAATAAGATAATTGGAAAGCTATTTTAAATGACTTTTATAAGGACAAAAATTTACACTGCAATTTTAATTTTTCATCATGGTAATTTGACATTATTTTAAAATTTTTGTTCTTTATTATTTTTTTGGTGCACTGATAAATTTTGCTTAGAAATTCACTTGATACATGACACTAAAAATAATTTTTAATCAATTTCTTAATAAAATATTTATGCTATGATTGTAACTTTATGCATTAATTTGAATTTTATTTCTTCCAGAAATTTTTTCATTCAATTATACTGAGAAGTTGATATGTCATGTCGACATACTATTCATAGTTAAATTTGCTAGTTGAACTATTTTAAATTAATGTTTATTTTTAACTGTTGAATCTTATTTTTTTTGTTTAAGATTGTATAAATTTATAGTGTGTTTTAATTTTTAATTATTTGCATAAAAATTATATAATATGCCATTAGATATGTGTCACTGGGCAAAGTAATTAAAATCTTCTAACAAGTCGGCCTGGGTGGTCTGCATTACAAAGGAAGACTTAGAGCTGTCTACGATGCCACATTTGAGTCCTTCCCACGTCTAAAAAGTATTCGTGGGACTCAAAATGACCAAAATAGCTAAATTGCAAATCTGATGTCTATTGAGGTGTCTATTTGGCTCCTTAAATTTTCATTCATTGCTACGATGTGCAAAACTAACAAATACTGGCTATCGTAAATAGTTTTTTTTTCCAAATGATATCTAAAATTCTTAAGAAGTTAATATTTTCATTTATAATGTTTTTTTTTTTTTTTTTTTAAATTCTAAATTGAATTTATTTTTATTTTTCTTTAATTCACTGAAAATCCGCGGGGAAACGTGATACAAACTCCTAATTGTACCCGAGTAACTTAACTTCTTTCTTTTTTTCAATTCCTTCTATTAGCTCATACTCTCCCTATATATATCTTGTTCAAATTTTCAATCGTTCATAAAATATTTTTTATTCATCCATTCACGTTCAAATACATTTTTTTAACTTGTAGTGGGTGACACTGGATGTTATACACTTTTTTCAAATATTAATTCAGTAATTAAATTTAATTAATTATTTTTAGATTTAAGTTGCATGTATCTACCAATAGATGGCGCCAGATAAACTTAAAAAAATGAATGAAAATTATTTATAAAGGACTTTCTGCAATATAGTGTGAAAAAAGTAGCTATTGACTTTAAAAAAAAAAAAAATTTATATTACTTGTTATTATTTAACTTAATAGCGTAAATTTCTTTTTTTTTTTTATCTAAATTCACAATGTAATTTCACTAATGTAAATTTAACTATATTAATGATAATGTGGAGGTTTCTCGAGATATATTTACCCCATAGGTGCTCAAACAGGTACTTCCGTTTCCGCATTACAAAGATAGAAAAATATAGCTCAACAACTACACCCTGTGAGGTATTCATGAACGCAATTATTCAATTAGCGTTCCTTTATGTGGTTGTGTTTAGCGTCCCTCTATCACAACAGATACCGCTTTAAAAGTAATAGAAGTCAGGACTGATTAGTGACTAAGCAGCCATAAAGTGTGTCTTTAGAACAAGACGCCCATAAAATAACGTACCTTACAAACAAATAGGGGACCACCTTTAATGATACAACGGAAATTCAAATAACAACTGAACTTTCTCAGCAAATAAAGGAGAAAAATAAACGAAAAAGGAGAAAAATAGCGTATTTGCTATGAATCAGTAGTTCAATAATCGCATGAATAAGGAATTAAAAGTTCAAGCTTACCGAAAAAACAAGTAATATAAAGAAAAAATTTAAAGTCAATTCCTGCTTTTCTTCATTCTATTGCAGAAATATCCTTTTTAAATAGTTTTCATTTATTTTTTTAAGTTTATCTGGCGTCATCTATTGGTAGATATATGCAACTTAAATCTAAAAAAAAATTAAATTAATCATTAAATTTAATTACTGAATTAATATTTAAAAAAAACTGTATTAACATCCAGTGTCATCCACTACAAGTTCCAAAAAATGTACTTGAACTTGTAGTGGATGGCATTTGATGTGAATATAGTTTTTTCAAATATTAATTAATTAATTAATTTTAGTTATTTTTAGATGTAAGTTGCATATATCTACGATACATGACACCAGGTAAACTTAAAAAATGAATGAAAATTATTTATAAAGGACTTTCTGCAATAGAGTGAAAAATAAGTAGGAACTGACTTAATTTTTTTTTTATATTACTTGTTTTTACTATATTGCAGAAAAGTCCTTTACAAATAAAGTTGACATTTTCATCTGCGCCGTCTATTATTCGATACTTGCAACTTAAATCTAAAAAAAAAGTAAAATTAATGAATTAATATTTGAAAAAAAAAAAACTGTATTAACATCCAGTGTCATCCACTACAAATTCAAAAAGAAAATGTACTTGAACTTGAGTGGATGAATAGAAAGTATTTTATGAACGACTGAAAATGTGAACAAGATATATATATAGGGAGAGTGTGAGCTAATAGAAGGAATTGAAATAAACGTGGAAAGGGAGAAAAATAACGTATTTACTATGAATCAGTGGTTTCAATAATCACATGGAGAAGGAATTAAAAATTCACGCCTACTGAAAAAATAAGGTGATTTTAAAAAAGAGTGAGTAGAGTTGGTGAGAAAAATAGGACAATCTAAAGAATTAAGAGAGGTGAGGAAAAATAGTATGATCCAAAAAATGAGAAGAAATGGGATGATCTAAAGAGAGGAAAGTGTGAAGTGAATATAAGAGATGACAATGAGAAGAAATTTATTGATCTAGAGAATAGAGAAGTGATCTAAACTCAGAGACAAGCAAAGATGAGAAGGTCTAAAAAAGTTAGTGAAGTGAAGAGGTCCACATGCTTTGGAAATTGTGGTCGTGAAAATAACACGAAAGAAAAACGCGGTATGATCTTCTCGCCTCACGAAATGATTGAAAAAATTAAGGTACATCCTTAAGGGGATAAATAAAATAAATAATATAAAGTATATAAAGAGAGAGATTTAATTTGCTAAATCATATATATTTGCGTGATCAGATTTCGTAATAAGTTTGATAACTATATAATAAATATTATATATATTATATGGTTATATGAATTGAGACTCTCACACTAAATGGTAAACGGGGAAAAGGAAAAAAAGATTTTTTTTTTAATCAATGGTTCAACAATCGCATGAATAAGGAATTTAAAAATTCAAGCCCACTGAAAAAATAAGGTGATTTTAAAAATGAAAAAGTGTGAGCAGATTTGGTGAGAAAAATAGGATAATCTAAAGAATGAGGAGAGGTGAAGAAAAAATAGAAAGTTCTAAAGAATGAAAAGAATAAATGGGATGATCTACAGAGATGTACGTGAGAACAGAGAAGAGATTACCTAAAGTGACCTTGAGGAGAAGAAATGAGTGTGTAGTAATTTTCCAAAAACCTCTTCCTCGCCTTATGAAACTACTTAAAATGATAATTGGACATAATAATAATAATAATAATAATAATAATAATAAAAACACCGACATACTTATTTGCATTAAAAAATAAAAAGTCAAATGTTTCCTCAACAATGTGAAAAACTGTCAGTAATCAGTGAAAACAGATAATCAGTGAAAGCGTACAGTGATCAATAATCAGTGATAATCAGTGATCATTAAATTTGTAAATATTTTTTTACAATTATCACAGAAACCCAAAAAGAAATCCTATTTAGCGCCTAAAAATATGCATAATTCTTGGAAAACTATCCTGAAAAAAAAAATCGCGATTCGATAAAATCCACATTAAAAACCTAAAACAGCTGAAATAAACATCCCCAGTACTTTTAATGCAGTTAGGGTCTGTTCTTTTTTTTTTCAATTCCTACTATTAGCTCGCATTCTCCCTATATATATATCTTGTTCAAATTTTCAATCGTTAATGAAATACTTTTTATTCATCCACTCAAGTTCAAATACATTTTTTGGAACTTGTAGTGGAGGACACTGGATGTTAATACAGTTTTTTCAAATATTAATTCATGAATTAAATTTAATTAATTAATTTTAGTATTTTTTAGCTTTAAGTTGCATGTATCGAATAATAGATGGCGCCAGATGAAAATTTCAACTTTATTTGTAAAAGACTTTTCTGCAATATAGTGAAAACAAGTAATATAAAAAAAAAAATTTAAGTCAAATCCTACTTATTTTTCACTATATTGCAAAAAGTCCTTTATAAATAATTTTCATTCATTTTTTTCATCAGGTGCCATCTATTGGTTGGTACATGCAATTTAAATCTAAAAAAAAAATTAAATTAATTCATTAAATTTAATGAATGAATTAATATTTGAAAAAACTGTATGAACATCGAGTGTCATCCACTGCAAGTTCAAAAAAAAAGTATTTGAACTTGAGTGGATGAATAGGAAGTATTTTAGGAACGATTGAAAATTTGAACAAGATATATATAGGGAGAGTGTGAGCTAATAGAAGGAATTGACTTTAATATTTTTTTTTATATTTTTTGTTTTATATAATAGTTAACTTTGGTTGTTTTTGCTGATGTGCACAAGATAAATGCAACAAAATAATAAATTTAACATTGTAATACAAGTTTAACATTGTAATATAAGTTTAACATTGTAATATAAGTTTAACATTGCATAATAATAAGTTTTTCATTGTCCAAAATTTTATTCAATGAGTCCCATCCATCTGTCCAGTTTCCTTCAAGCCAGACTAAAGAGGAAATTAAACGTGGCATCTTTCAAATAGGGTTTTGTGGAGAGTCGTACAATGTTGAAATCGCTATGACCAGATCTTTTTTTTTTTCCTTCTCCTACACTTGAAATTTGCAATATATGTGTCTGGCACTATAGGACAAATGTATCAGAATACCATCTCAAGAATGTCGAATCTCAAAAATGTATGGATATTCACCAAGAACTGTTTAACTTTATCAGATGAAAAATGTTTCAAAAGGATAAAACTTAGCAATAAACTCTGATATATTTTGTATTACTTTAAGATTGAACTATTAGAACTCCACCAAATACAAAAAAGAATATATTCTAGCTATATTTCGGCTTAACTAAAACATTAAAGAGACTTTATTTTAAATCAATAAATACGATAAAAGTTTTGCTTTAATGGGAATTCTAACACTTCCTGCCAATTTACACAAATATACAACAATCCTTTAAGCAATTTTTATGTCTAAATGTTTCGACTGACTTTAAAAATTAGCAATAAATTCACAAACTGTATTTCAAATGTTTTTTTTTTGTTTTTGTTTGTTTGTTTGTTTAATAAAATATCCACATGCTGTGGTCTGGGTTAAAATTGCTGCGCTGTAGCCTATGCGTGTCGTAATAGACGACTAAAATGGATACCCAGTTCCCAGGGATATAACCGGGTGGGGTAAAGTCAGACTTTTCCCTTTGGGTGTCCTATGTCTTTAAGCCGCAAAGTCAAGGACAAAAAGAAGCTGCATTTTTTACCCTTTATTGTGATTTGTGGTGTAAAGAAACTTATTCATGGACTTGGTCTAGATGTTGCTGTGTACAAAGTGGGATAAGAAACAACGACAAATACCACGTAAAAAATATTATAACAAAAATTTATCAATTATCATTAGCGTTGATATTTCAAAAATATATTATTCTTATTACTTAAAAAAGAATTACGAATCTTTTTGAAGAATTTGAAAATAATCTATTATTTAATATTAATACACATAAAAAAATACGTATCGTAATGTACAATTTACATTACAACGAGTTTATTAAATATCATACTTAACTACATTATCTTACAATATTTCCTTAAGGTTTCATTTGGTTAAGATACATATTTTTTAAACAATCCCTAATCTGATAATTACTGTTAATTTTTAATTATTACAAAGTACTATTAATTTTTTATAAATACAAATTTTACGATCACTAAAATTTTATTTTTACTGTCAATTTAATAAATACGCCTTTGGTGGAAACACATATACAATTTCACAATATTTTCCTTTGTATAAAGGATTTTATTTTGTAATTATATATAAAAAAATCTTTTTTTCCTTAAATAGTAAATAGTTTAAGTTAATATTTATTGTGTGCTTTCGTTTCGTGCTTTAAAAGTGCTTTTTGTTTTATAAAGTGCTTTTGTACTGTTAAAATACACCAGGTTTACACTTTTTATATTTCACTTTAAGAAAATATCACCCAAATACAGTATAATTGAGACACATTTATGATATTTGAATATATGGTGAAGTTTCTTAAAAAGACTCATATCTTACAAGACAATTTTTGCATTAAGTATAAGAAAATTATAATACATTAATAGCATTTTCTAGAATCTAAATCGTAAATGAATAAAGTATTCCCTAGGACATTCAACAGCAATTTAAAGAGAGTTGTGAATACTTGAATATATGAACATTTCTGTAAGTGTAGTAATCCCTCAGTTGAACCACTGCTTTCGTGCAGTGAAAAATAGGCATATTTATGATCTCTAATAGCATTTAATTTTCAAAACTTTTACAAATTTATCTTCTACAAGCTAGGATTATAGAAAAATTTAATTCTTGAAGGAAAACTTTTTAATTAAAACAAAAATCCAGACATAAAAAAATAAATAAAAACCTCGAGTTCTGTAACAATACACAACTTCCTATAATCTTCTATCCTATCTAATTTAAAATGTTATTTATATCGTTTAATAGCAAATATCTTATTTTTATTTTTAAATTTTTTGCTTATTCAGACTATTAAAGTAATAAAAACAATTCCAAAAAATAAAAAACAAAATTCCAAAATGATACTAAAGTACAAAAAAAGTGTATCCGTCGCAGCTTATTTCCTTTTATAATTTGAATAAATTTTTATAACTGAAATTAGAATGTTATTAGAGATTAATTTTCTTGAAAAACATTTTTTTTTAATTTTGTTATTTGCATAGCGTAATGCTTTTTATAGAAAGATATTAACTTTGTAAATAATTGAATTTCGAGAACTAGCCTGGAAAACAATTTATAAAGTTTTTCATTATTATCAGAAACCCATTTGCATAATTATCATTTATGGCATTTATTATTTATAGAAGTACGAGAGAGTAAATAATTTTTACATTTATTGTTTGCATAATCGCTACCTCTGGGGATATAAAATTCAATTTCTCTTTTAGTTAAGATATAATTCAATTACAAGAACAGAATGCATTTTATGTTAACTATATTTAATGAAAATTTAACTATGCAAATCTTATTCATTGCAAACTTTAAAAGTTTCAGGAAATACTAGAACAAAGTTATAACTCAATTATGCAAACTTACAAAAAGCCAATTATGTAAGTACGAAACATTATTTTTTATTTGTAAAGTAACATTAAAATGATGAATTACGGCACAAATCGGGTCATTCTTCCAAAACATAGCCAATTTAATATTGTTATAAATATAGAGGTAAAAAAATTTAAAAATGTTTAAAAAATTACATTAAATTTAAAAAAAATTAAATAATTTAAAAATAATAAAAATCTTATCTTTTTTAAATCATATCAATTCATTTCTTTAGAATGATAATTTATGTTATTGCTGTTATAACTAATCCTCAGTAACCGTCAGAGCTGGGCGGATACCCCATGAGTTGTCTACTCATATCCATGAGTAGTTAAAAAACACATGTTGGTAGAAATCTGGCTTGGCTGTGAGCAGCTGAAGAAGGATAGTAGTGCCTTCCGGAAGGACTTTTAGGGGAAACTATCCAGAATTTACGTATTGCATGAAAGAAATCCCGGTAAACTAACGTTAGTCCAAGTTAGGACATTAATTAGAAATTCACTAATGTGTAATAAAGCCCGACTCCAAGACAGTTGAATTTCGAATCAGTTGATGGTATTGTTGAAGTCACCGCGTTCAGAAACGAGGAGACTCGATGGCGATTCTGTCTTGCATCGATAGTCTGTCTGGTAAGAGTTTCAGGTTTTTCTCTCATTTTACACTGAAATTGCATCTAAAAATCATCCTGAAATGCACTGTTCTGGATATATGTACGGTTGTCCTCGGTATACGTGATACCTTCCTATGTTTGTAATGAAATTAAAAATACTTTCATAAAAATTGTTGTTGTTGTTTTTTATCCCACTTGGTCCATAGCAACATGTAGACCCAATCCAAGAAGCGGTGTGTTCTCATTGAAGGAGGGAAAGGGAGGGCAGCTTCTTTTGTGATGGAGCACCTGTAGGTAGAAATCTGACTTGGCACCGAGTCACTGAAGGAGGTGGGCAGTGCCTTCCGGAATGACTTAAGGGGAACTACTCCGCATTTGCGTATGGGAGGAAGACTAGAAAAATCTCACCAGGTAGACTGACTAACGTGGCAAGATACTGAACATTACAAACTCCATCGAGCATCCGCGTTTTTGAAACAGAAACGACCACATTGCCGCCAGCGGATTGAACCCAAGCCCTAATACTCACTAGCGCAGCACGGTGCCACTGAACCATGAGTCAGGCAAAATTAGAGTTTTCTCCAGTATTATGTTATAAGGTAACCTTGAATTTTTAAACAAAAAAATACATTAAAATATAAAGCTTCATTAATTTAAAATATTATTTTTTTAGAAATGTAGAATGCTATTTCTAAACTTACGGTCACAGTTTTAAATATTCACACTCTATTTATACAATACATTAAATAAAAATCCAAGGGCAGAACTTAGAAAAGAACAAACTTTATCTTCTTGCTCGTTACGTAACTGAAAAAGAAAATCTCAGCCACTTAGAAATAAGACAGTTTCGAAGATGGTAATCGCCATTTTTTTTTTAAGAACGTAATCGCACTTCCCAGATCCTCAAGATAACGAAGGAAGTCAATTACTATTTTGAAGAAAAGTTGAAGGTTTTAGAATAAATATTTTTTCTTATTTCGTGAAACTAAAATGGAAACTGAAAGATTCCTTTTAGGATGAATCTATTTAAAATAAAGTGATTATATAAAAATAGCAAAAAATTAAAATTATTTAAAACTTTTTGATTGTAATAAAAACATTAAATTTTATCCGTTTTAAAGTTTTACTCAAAGTAATTTTCAAATCATCCTTTTCAAGAGGGCTTTCAAAGTATTATTTTCTTTTAAATTGATTTATATAACATGGGCCTGAATGGCCGAGTGTCTAGCACTCTGGTGCCCCAGGTTTTGGGTTCGAGTCCTGGAGGGGCCATGGAAGTTTGTAGTGGTTCGGAATCCCCTTTAAACAGTAGGTCCCCGTCTAATGTGATCGTAGATAAGTGTCTTGGGGTTTAGTCAGTCTTTGGCCCTCGTAGTTTCTCGCTAAAGTGAAGTTGCATATTACCCTTAGCCATGGCCCAGTAGGCCTTCTGGCCCTGTGCAGACAAGCCTACACCAGTGGGATTAATAACAACGCTTATAAGATTGCTGCACTCACATAATGCCGTCCCAGTTTGGTTTGTACACCTCTATAAATTGCAAATAGGGGAGTTAGCATCGTTCTCTCTTCTCCTCCTTCAGTGCACCAGAAGGACATTACTGCCTATAGATTTATTTTGCTTATCCATGGCATGGAAATAAAAACTTTAAGTTAGACTCCACCCTTACAGCCCCAAAATTAGTACATTAATTTAAAAATCCACCTCACTCTCCAATAGGACCTATTTTATAAGAAATAAACTACTTTTTATTATTTCCGTGAGGACTTTTAGGGGTAATTACTCCTCAGTTTCGCTTCATATGGGAGAAAACTGGGAAAAACTCCCATCACGTAGTCCGACTCATGAGGAAAGAGAGGCTGAGCATCACAAACGCCCTCGAGTCTCCTTACTTTTGAAACGGTGTCCACAACAAAGCTGCCAGCGGAGTGAACCTCAGCCTTAATGAATATTTACAGTTTAAAATGAATTTGGAACCTATACAAACATCCATGGCACCACTGGTGCACCAGATTGCTAATCATTCTGCTATATGACCCAAAGAGATTAGATCTCATTAGATACTTTCGAATAAATTTTGGTATTTAGAAGATCAGAGCAGAAATGACATCGATTTTTCTAATAGTATCCGTATTTCTTCTGAAAAATGTCATCTAAACTTTGCTTGGGACCTGATGACCGAGCGAATTGCGCTCTGTCGCTCGGTGACATAGGTTTCGGGCTTGAGGCCTAGAGGTGTTTGAGTCCCAGGTGCTTGAAGCCAGAGGGGGTGAGGTCAGGTGCTTGAGGCCCAGAGGTGCCCATGGATGTTTGTCGTGGTTCAGAATCCACTTTAAACCGCAGGTCCCGGTCTAATATGACTGTAGAACGTTGGGCGTACGACTGAGCGACCTACACCGTAAAAGAGCACACCGTAACTGCTGTCTCGGAATCTGCCAGTGGGCAGATGGCTTTGGCCTTCCATGAGGCTTTTGCGCCAATGAAGAAGGAAAAAACTCCATTTGTTGATTTATTGTATGTAATAAATATTTGTAATTCTGATCTCTTTCATATTTTCTGTATTAGTAGGTTTTCTGACATTTTAGTGTTTTGTATAATGTAGCTAATTATATATACATACATATCCATTGAACTCCATGTATAAACCTTATGAATAATTTGCATCAGGATAAAAATAAAGAAAAGAGAGATTAGGAAATCTAAATATTTTTTTCTTCCATTTCTGCCGAGATCTAAATCCCTTTATTTATATTATCTAAATTGAATTGTATTTATTAAATCCATAATCATTTGTGGTATTCATTTCATTAATAAATCCTCTTCACTCAAGATATCCCAATACCGCTTTAATCCTTCGAGATGTAATCATACCAAGGATTAGGACTGCTTGAGAAATGAGGCCCTGAACACGGAGGAGATCATTCACCAAATTGCTGTCCGCCCGATTTGCATAGCACCTGAACAATTGCTGCTCATCACTCTACGACAATAATGGGGGTGGAGGATATTGGTACAGCGACGTCCATCATATGTGCAAGGCAATAGCGCGACTCATTTCCATTTGAGGCGTTTGAATGCATTGTTGAGACCAGCATTAGGGACTCGGTGCATAATGTAATTCAATAACCTTTGTTTTATGTATATGCATTAAAGCACATAGAAAAATCTTAAGTTGTGTTTTATTTAATTGCAAGAAGGTTGAGATGTGCCTTGCATGCTTTTAAAGCTTTTCATCATTAATCATGAAACCACCCGTTGTTGCAGTTTGTTATAGTTATTGCTTTCCGAATCGAGGAGATTGGATGGCAATTGGCGTATCACTTCGATAATCGGTCTAATTGGTGGGTTGATAAGGTTTAACGATTCGACAGCCCGTTTTAGCCAAGCGTCGCCAAAAATTTAATATTATTTCTAGAAATTTAAAAATTGGTAAAATTAGAATGTACTATGAAAGTGCTTTCTCAGTACATACTTAAAATATCACGATAAAATTTAAATTATAAACTCAACAATTTGTATGACGTAAATTAAAAATTAAGGGGCTTGATGGCCGATTGACAAGGCCTCAGACGCTCGGTGCCATTCGTTTTGGGTTCGCGTTCCGGCGATGTCATGGATGTTTGTAGTGATTCGAAATCTACTTTAAAACATAGATCGGCGTCTAATATGACTGTAGAACATTGGACGTAGGACTAGAAAAGAGCAGTAAGATTAAGTGGGGAATCTTTAGATTATTTAAATCTTTCTATAGTGGCATGATGGCCGAGTAACTAGTACTCTGAAGCTACAGGCTTCTGGCTCAAGCCTGGTGGTAACATGATTGTCTGTAGTGGTTCGGAATCCACTTTAAACCGTAAGTTCCGTCTAATATGACTGTTGGACTTAGGGCTGACAACCCTACCATGTAAAATGAAAAACGTCTGCCTCAAAATCTGCCAGTAAGCTGACGGCCTTGGCCCACCATGGGCCTTTGAAGAAAAAAGTTAAAAATTAACTATTAAAATTGAATTCATTTCATTTCATTTAAAATACATGTCAGAAATAATCTCTTTCTAATTATATCCCACAAAATCCTCGTTATCGGTAGTATCTTTTGCTAGTATAGATGCAAAGTCTGATGTTGTTTCGGAATTCTTATTCGGATGGGGTTGAATATTTTCCTTTTCAGTACTGCATGTTTGGAATTCTGTTTATTTTTAGGGATTTGTTTAACCAAAATTTCTTTCAAACTTTACCATTGGATTGTGTTTGCAAGGAATAACGAGCTTGGTTTGTTTTAAAAAATATTTTTCATATTAAAATGGCTCAGGTGACGTTTTAGTGTACTTGACCCTAGCAGGAGGTAATGATTTAAGGTAACGATTTTAGTAGTCGCAACTCCGTCTGAATTCTATCACCAGGATCCCTTTTTCCTGTAACATGGGGCACATGTGTCATATGTGGAGCAGAAAATTGACAATATTAATAAATTCTAAGGACACCTAGCGGACTGATGGCCAATTGGCTAGATCTCTGGCCGTTGGTACCACATGCTTCAGATTTGAATCCTGACGGTGGCATGGAAGTTTTGTTAGTGGTTCGGAATCCATATTAAACTGTAGGTCCCGATCTAATTAGTCAAAGTGTGCCCAAAATGACTCTAGAGTGACAAACCAAAGTTGTAAAGTTCTAAGGACACCTAATCAGAGAGTATTATTCAAAAGGATCAGGAATAAAAACACCATAACCAACAAATTAGAATACACAAAAAAATCAAATAGGTTGAACAAATAACGCAGTAATACAATAAGATCGCCGTAACGTGGTTGGAAAAGGATGAGGTCCATAGTCATGATGATGGAAATAAAATAAAGCGAAGTCAAAAAATAAAGGCATAGTTCACTACGCACATCTGAAGGAAATGTGCCCCTGGAGGGTATATCTGCCTGGTGGGAATTTTCCGAAGTTTCCTCTCTCTAAATGGGGAGCAGTTACCCCTAAAAAACTCATCGGAAGAAAATGTTTTTCTTCATTGGCCATCAATAGGCCTTTTGTCCTTTTGTAGGATGCGTTACTGGAACTCGAAGTCGACCTATATTCAACAATATGAAACTGTATTACCATGGTAGGGAGATGCCCTTAAGGTTTTCTGAAAAAGCAATTATTTGCCCATCAGCACTATCATAGATTACGAACGTATTATTAACTAACTATCTGCAAATTAATTATATTGATAAACTCAGGTTTTCCGAGACATAATTTCATCTTCATTATTTTCATTTCAATAGTTTGCATCAAAAAACAAGTAACGTAGAATAAAATTTTTAAGTCAGTTCCTATTTTTTTTTACTATATTGCAAAAAGTCCTTCATAAATAATTTTAATTCATTTTTTTAAGTTTATCTGGCGCCATCTATTGGTAGATATATGCAACTTAAATCTAAAAAATACTAAAATTAATTAATTAAATTTAATTACTGAATTAATATTTGAACACATTACGTATCATCCACTACAAGTTCAAAAAAAAAAATGTATTTGAACTTGAGTGGATGAATAAAAAGTATTTTATTAACGATGGAAAATTTAAACAAGATATATATAAGGAGAGTGTGAGCTAATAGAAGGAATTGAAATAAGAATATTTCTTTAAATATAGGAATATTATGTTTACAAATTATAAGATTTTTTTTTCCATAGGAGGAAATTATCTTTTCGTCTATTGCTAGATAAGCAAGTACAAAAAATTATATCGAATTCGCATTTTTATATTTTAAAAACAAAAGGAATCAAGGTACAATAACGTAAATACGGAAGTAAATTCAAAAGTACCAAAGCATAAGTTAAAAGAACCAAAATTAAAATGCAAAAATTTGAAAATATAAATTTAAAAGCATCAAATTTAAATTCTAAAAAAGTTTTGCCCTGCGATCACGACGACGGAAATCATAGTTTCAGCAATATAAAGCAGAACTGAAATTAGGCTAACGAATATTTAAAGCATTTGGGCTAAGATATTATGTTTACTAGTATATTGTAAACACCAAGACAAAAATTGCCGCCATGTTAACTGATTTGCAACTGAATCTGAAATGGCTCCTTCCTTCGACAAAGAGATTTTAAGTAACTCAACTTAGTAACATTTATGCTGATAATTAATTTGCTGAAAAAGATAATAAATAACTGGTATAGGGGCCTGAATGGCCGAGTGGCAAGCGCTCTGGCACTCGGTACCACAGGTTTCGGATTCGAGTCCCGGTGATGCCATGGATGACTGTAGTGGTTCGAAATCCACTTTGAGCCTTAGGTCCCCGTCACATATGACCATTGAGCGTTGGGCGTAGAGCTGACAACCCTACCCCGTAAAAAGAAAAACATCTCTCGTCTCGAAATCTACCAGTAGGTAGACGGCCTTGGCCCACACTGGGCTGTTGCGCCAATGATGATATGCTGGTATACTGCATATATATTGGTAATGAATTTACAAGAAAAGTAATGAATTTACTAGAAAAAGCTTTATAACACAGAAAATTAGCTTTAAATCCAACTCAAAATGCTACAACATTTAATAAACAAAATTTTAAAACATAAGAAAAGGTTTTATTTTTGTTAACCAATATGATGAGCTTACATAAACAAATATATTTTCTAAAGCAATAAACATTCTCCAATAAAAAAAATTGCTTCAGCATTCGGGTATTGTTATTAACTCTACTTTCAGAAGATCTTTTGATAAAATTATTCTAAAACGTACCGAAGAAGTATTCTGAACTAACTAACTTGCCAGAACTACAGTTAATGGTGAACAATGGCCGTCTGCCTACTCCAGATTCCTAAGCAGGAGGTGTTTTTTTTAAATTGTAGGATTGTCAGCCCTATGCCCATCGCTCTACAATATTATAACAGAACCTACGGTTTAAAATGAATTCAACACTACTACAAACATCCGTGGCACCGCCAGAAACCTGTGGCACCGAGCACTAGTCCCTCGGCCCGAAGTATTCTGAACACAGTGTCTTAAAATAAAAGAATATAACCTTTTTCCAAATTCTACGTTGATGAAAATGTTATAATTATTTATTGCAGACAATAAGAAAGTGAAAAGTCATTTACAGCTTTAACAAATCTCCCAAAATTTACCAGAAATTTAAACAAAGTAGACGAAGAAATTATTTTCCTCAAGTTGATAGATTCCTAATAGCTATATTAAAAATATTAATATGGCAATATATTGTAATGAAATTCCAACATACTGCATTCAAATGGTGGCTTATCATACAGAATCAATATGTGTTAATTTATCTCTAGACATTGGTTAAACACACATTAATTATTTAATTGCATCTAGTGAAACTGCCCGTGTGACCTATTGACTATCTGTTATACATTGATGTCAAAATGCTATAGTAGTCCATATACGACTAGTTTATTCCCCAAAAATTAATTTTATATAACACTTTCTCAAATAAAAGGGAATTATGTAAATTGTAAATTGACACTGAATGCTAAACAAATTTTATAATTTTTTTATACCATCGATAGGTCTCTGGTTCCACTGATGTATAACATAAATAGCCCATCGATTAGCAATCATGGAAAGGCATTGCTTTCCGAGAGACCTGTTTCTAGGAACAAATGCACAACATTTGAGTGGCGTATGAGAGAAAACCCTGAAAACTTTCAACAGTGGTTAACGCTGCGAGACGCTTTAAACATGTCACATTTTCCATCGAGTCTGCTCGTTTCCGAAAGAGTGTTTTTTTTTTTTTTTCTTCTTTCTATCAACTTGAGGAAAGGACCGACTCCAACAGAAACCCCCATTGGATTTGAACTTGAGATCTACCACTGTCCTACCACTCAGGTTAAAATGTATGTTAAATATTTAAATACATTTTATAAAAAAAGTAAGAGAATTTTTTCAGTACATACTCTAACGTTAACCAAATTAAAATAGAAATTTAAATAAATTAGATTTATGCAGTAACGTTCTTTAAATTGGGTTATTTACTTAAAATGTCGTAAAGATATTTGAATGGATCTAAGGCAGCCATAATTTTCGTTGTGTAATTTGTTTGCATAAAAATGTATTTGAAAAATATTTTAACTATGCTGATTTTTAAACAGGTGTATTAGCTTTTATTTCAACTTAACTTTCTTTTCGATATGAACTTTTCTTGAAAAGTTTTAGAAAAAATAAAATGTTATTTTATTCCTCATTATTATGACTAATTTTTTATTGTACAAAAGAATTATTTTTTAAATTGTATTTCAGTATTGTCAAGCCATATATTCCATTCTTTTGTATTATCGACAATATGTATTATTTTCAAATATCAAATACTTTTAATTCAAATCACTCGATTTGAAAATATTATGTAGAAAAATCAGCGTTGCATAGGATTGAATCGCAAGAGTCCTAATAAACTAAACAAATATTTTTGGCTATCACAAATTGGAATGAAAATTACACAGATAAGTAATAACAAGTAATATAAAAAAAAAATTTAAGTCAATTCCTACTTCTTTTTACTATATTGCAGAAAAGTCCTTTACAAATAAAGTTGAAATTTTCCTCTTACATCTGGCGCCATCTATTATTAGATACACGCAACTTAAATCTAAAAACAACTAAAATTACTTAATTAAATTAAATTTAATTACTGAATTAATATTTGAAAAAACTGTATTAACATCTAGTGTCATCCCCTACAAGTTCAAAAACATGTATTTGAACTTGAGTGGATGAATAAAAAGTATTTTATGAACGATTGAAAATTTGAACAGGATATATATAGGGAGAGTGTGAACTAGTAGTAGGAATTGAATGAAAAATAGGACTCGTCTCCCTATTCTGAAGAAACAGAAAATCGTGGTAAGCATTTTCTATCCTTTTTGTACTAGATTTGGCGCTCTATCACCGCATGGCTTTTTCCTCTGCAAGCATTTATTTCAAAAAACCTAAACACGTTAGGAAGTAATTCAGAAAATTCCGAGAAACGCCTTAAATTCTACTTCGCAAGTCGTACAGTCATTTAACTGTGTTCTTACTAAAGATAAATTGATGAAGGGAAATGTTTTTATTATGATTAGCACTCTGGCCTTTGGTACTGCAGGCTTCAGGTTCAAATCCTGGCGGTGTTATGGATGTTTGTGAGTGGTTCGGAATCCACGTTAAACTGTAGGTCCCGATCTAATTAGCCTAAAGAGTGCACAAAATGACCGTAGATAGACAACCAAACTCAAGCTATTATCACATACGTTAAACTACAAAGCATAAGTCATATAAGATGTAACACGTGAGGACTATGTTTGCCCCAAACTGACATCAACGATGAGCGCATGTCAAATGTCAACTACAAATTCCCATTGGATGTTTCTCGTACAAGTCCCTTACAAATATACAGTGAGCGAGTTTATCCAAATAATCATGTAAACTTTAGATTGGGCATTGCTTCCCGGGTTTCGAACCAAACATCTTAGCTTTCAAATCTATCACTCTTTCAACCTGAACGCTATCATTTATCTATAAATAAGTAAAGGTATTTGTATAAATTTCTGAATTCAATATCATTCTAGTGACATGTTACTTTGCACAAATTAATTTATTTCAGTAGCTTTCAATTTCCTCTCTAAATTTCCCAAAATCCTAAACCAACTCTATAAAATCTGTTTAAAAGCAAATTCTCACCTTTTAATAGTTAATTCAGCTTTGGCGACATTTTTTGTAGATTTTGGCGACATTCAATTGAATTCGTTGACAGTTGTGATTTCCCTTATCGTCTGCAGCGGTTTCCATGGTGACAAATGTGACAAGCGATGTATCGGGACCAGAAAATAGAATACAGTTGTATACGCTAGATGAAAACTCGCCTTTCAAACATATGTGGAATTGTCAGACGTTTTCTTGGAAGTTGTTTGCTATTTCCGTTTTTCAAGACATTTTATTTTTAAAAAATCAAACTATTTGTATTTTATAGAGTGCACAAAAATTCAAAGTTAAAAATCTGTGAAATGTAAGAATTGAGTAAAATTAAAAACTATTTTATTTATTAAGAGTAAAATGAATTTTTTGTCCCATCTGAAAAAAATTGTTTTATTTCGTTTTTAAATTTTTATAGTTTGGTTTTACCATTTATACATAAACAATGCAATAAATTAATAGTTAAAGAGGAGACATTATTTAATTTGAAACAAAGTTTTGATAATAGAAGTTCACAATATGCTGAAAAAAAAAACTTTGGCGCATAAAATAAATGTAAAAATTGATTTATTTAAGAATGATATCAATTATAGAATGAATATTATTGTCTCTTTCTATATAAAATTTCTACACTTGTTTAACAGAAAAGATTAAACTTAAATGTGTTCTCAATTTTCGAGAAAAATGAATGAATAGCGGACGTATAATATTTAAATAATTTTTCATAATGATTTATAAACAGTAATAATAACTAACATTACTATTGTTTCATAATTGTTTGAAAATTTATAATAATTATGAAATTTCGGTAAATTGAATGTTATGGTATTATTAATAATTAAAAGTATTTAATAGTTTTGATTTCTTATGAAAATGCTTTTATTTCTTAAATAATTACAAATCATATTGTATTATAATCGTAAGGTATTTAAAACTTTCAAGAAACTAAAGTTAGTGTAATTTTATAAGTATTTAAAAAATTTTATTATATTACAATAAAATTTTATTTATATTATAATAAATTACATTTATTAATAAAATGTATCATGATATGCATTTTAGTCGTAGATATAGAAAGATTTACGAGTTTAAATTACATCCTTCTTCAATGGTTAAACAAGCCCCATGGTGGGCCAAGGCCGTCTGTCTACAGGCAGAAATCAAGAAAGGGATGTTTTCTTTCTATGAGGTTTCATTGTCAACCCTACGCCCAACCCTCTGCAGTATATTATACCGATGCCCACGATTTAAACTGGATTCCAAACCCCTACAAACATCCATCGCCGGAACCTGAGGTCTGTGGCACCAAGCGCCAGACGCCTAACATCACTAGGTCATTAGGTTCTCTAAATTACATTCGAGTACACAAAAGTTTATAAATGAGTAATATTTGATACAAATTTGTAAAAAATAAACTCTTGAAAAGGAAATTTATCTACCTAAATTCTAATAGTAGAATATATCATGGTTATGCCTAATTTACTATACATAACTTCAACAAGGTTATGATTAAAAAATAAGATTTTATAGAACATTATTAGGAGTTATCATTTTATTCCATATTTATTGAATAATTTTCCCATAAACATGGATTTAAAATGAAATTATTTAATATAAGTAACAAATATCCAAGTAACTTTTTCCTAAAACTATTTTTGTTATTTATGATTTATAACATCAAATTTGATTTGACACACCAAATTGTAAAACTTTTTATAATAAATAAAAACACAAATAAAAAAAGTTTAAAATATTTACATGCATTAAAAGTATTTTATTATAAACCAAGAAAGAAATAATAAAGTTTAGTTTAACAGTTGAAAACGCTGTAACTATACGTATATATGAATTATGAAATAAATGTATAACACATTATATTTCACCCTCTCTCATATCATTTGACACTTTTTTTGTAGAATAAAAAGATTTAAAAACGAAATGGTACCAAATTTTGGAAATTTTCGCTTTGATTTACTAACTGTCGGTAAAAAATAAGTTTCGAAGAAGTTTCCACTAAATTACTTTGGCTTTTTCCCAAATAGTTACGAACTCCTCGGATGCATTGTATCAGAATTGCGGTAGTTGAACAAATCGTAATGCACCATCGTTAAACTGTAATATCACTCGGAGACTTAGTTGAAAAATAATTCAGCACCATCCATTAACAAGAAATTACATTACATATTTATTATAATTTTAGAAACATTCCTGTCAACTGGAAATTATTCTTGGATAATTTTTTAAAGTTTAAACAACAACAAAAGAACACAACTCTTGTTTAGGTTTGTACTTTCTAATGATCTATGACGAATCTTACTTAATTTTTTTTTTAATCTTTAAAAGTTTGAAAATAATTGTAATAATAGAGAGTTTTTGCATACCGTACGTTAGTTACCGTAGGACGTCTGTTAGCTTTTTCTCCCTAGCGCGCATGCTCAGTTTCCTATGAGCATGTGCGCTAGGGAGAAAAAGCTAACAGACGTCCTACGGTAACTAACGTACGGTATGCAAAAACTCTCTAATAATAATATAGTTCACCCTATCTAAAATAGTTAAACCAAATGGTTATTTTAAACATGAATGTTATTTCATTTTTGCATAATATACTCAAGGGCCTGATGGCCGAACGACCACGATAGGTGCCACAAATTTCTGGTTTGAGTCCCGGCGGTGAAAAAGGTTCTGGTAGGGGTTCGGAATACACTTTAAAGCGTAGGTCCTGTCTATTATGACTGTAGAGAGCTGTGCGTAGAGCTAACAACCCTACGCTGTAAAAAAGAAACCATCGCCTGCCTTGAAATCTGCCAGTAAGCAAACGACCTAGCTCCACCATGGGCTGTTGAGCCAGGGTGTTAGATAGTTATAATATACCCAGCTCATTTAGAGCAAAGCTTATTTTAACTATTTTGTTCTTCAAATACATTTTGCTTGTTAGATGAAGGATTACCTATCTTACATATCTTACTTAAATGAAGGACTACCTTCTTTTTAAGAATAAATCTTTTTATATGTGTAAAATAAATTTCAACTAATTAACTTATACCAAAAACAATTAAAGTTTGATACATCAATATTATATAAGCTCCCCTTGCACATATAATAAAGTATATTATAAAAGTACAGTACAGTTCAAATTTTGCTATTAAAATCAAAATTTGAAGTGTATTGTATTTCGAACCGTTCCAGTTCGAATAGTGATGTTCCTTATTTCACATGAAATTATTATGCGATAGAAAACATTATTTCTATTGGTATTATTACAATACAACTGATACTGTATAAATTCAACTAATTATATTATAATTTATTATATACATTAATACGAAGAATACTAAATACTAGATGTAAGAAGTCAGGAAAATAAAAATAATTATTTTATTTCTTATCTAGACTCACGGATTCCCTAAACTCCATTCACGGCTCTCCGACAATATCGATTTTGGAAGTGGCTATGTGATTAACACACTTTGCTTCCGAATTAAGCGATCTGGGTTCGAAACCCTCCTGTACAAATAACCTCTCTATACAAATAATCCAACAGATCTCATCATATTATGTATCTTCTTCAATGGCGTAGCTATCTGCCTACTGTTAGATTCCGAAACATGAAATATTTTCTTTTTATAGAGTAGGTCTACACCCAACGGTCTACAGTCATATTAGACGGAGACCTACGATTTAAAGTCGATTCCTAACCATTACGAGCATCATGATACCACAGGAATTCGGACCCGAAACCTGTGGCACCAAGCTCCAACATATTATATATATAGTGTTGTGAAAACCCACCATTTATATCAGAAATAACACTTCAAATTAATATCCACTAGCACACACAAAAAAAAACTCCCCAGCCGCAACAAATGGCATGACATACAACTGTCCCTTATGCGCGCTGATGATTGGCTCAATGCAAAACTCTTTTACAATTCTTATGCATTTTATTCTAATAGAGTTAAACCCAACGATACTGATGATGATGGTAATAGATGATACTAACCAAACAATTCGGTGTTTAAATGGCAATAATTGTCTTCGGTACTAAAGTTACTGCTTCGTATTACTTTAATATAAAAAACACAAGTCATTTTTTATGCAAGGTGATTAATATCATTAATTTCTAATTAAAATAATAGACAGTTTAAAGAATTATATTTTGACAACTAATTTGAACTGAGGGTATGTAAACATGTTATTTCTTATTAGATTGAAATGAATAATAAAATCTTAATTGCGTTGCACTTCTTCCATAATGTCACAATTTAAAAAAAAAAAAATGTCAATATATAAATAGTGACGGAATTTGTTATTGTATAATAGCCAGCGTTGCAATATTTTTAATCAAGTAGTAAATATTATTCAACATAATATAAGAACATTAACCCAGTTCAATAACCACAAGAATATACCTAGCAACGTTCAATAATTACCACTAATACGTATACTCGTAATCACGATATTATACGAACATAAACCCAGTTCAATAAACCAGCAAGGTACCAACGTTCAATAACTACAACTATTCCATATACTCGTAGTCACGATATTATAAGAGCATCAACCTTTATCAATAACCTCAGGAATATACCAACGTTCAATAACTGCAATTAATCAATAAACCGTAGTCACGATATTATAAGAGCATGAGCCAATTCAATAACAGAAAAATATCAAAGCTCAATAACTACAACTAATCCGTAAACCCACAGCCAGGATTTTGTAAGAAAATCAGCCCAGTTCAATAACCACAGAAATATATCCACGTTCAATAATTACAACTAATTCGTAAACCCACAGTTACGGTATTAAAAGATCATCAACCCAGTTGAATAACCACATACCAACATACCAACGACATACCAACGACATACCAACGTTAGATAACTACAACTAATCCATAAACCTACATTCACGACATTATAAGATCATCAGACAAGTTCAAGAATCGCAGAAAAACACCAACGTTCAACAACTACTAACCCGTATACCAGTAGTCACGATATTATAACATCAACCGAGTTCTATAACCATAGTAATATACCAATGTTCAATAATAGCTAATCCGTACACACATAGTCACGATATTATAAGAATATCAATCCAGTTCAATAACAACAGAAATATACCAACATTCAATAATCAAATAGGAGCGTTCAATAACTGCAACTAATCCGTATACCAATAGTCGCGATATATACCAACGTTAAGTAACCAGTTAGAAATGTTCAATAACTACAACTAATCCATCTATCCGTACTCACAATGTTATAAAAACATGTTTGTATGTCAGTGTTCTGTTAACCAAGCCGTCATTCACAGCAAGCAATAAGTATTTTAGTGCATTTAACTATGAATTTTAAATCAACAGTATTTGCAATATAGTTGCAAATACAACTGTTTACACACAACAATTCGAAATACAGCTTTATTTTATTACGATGAGATTCCGTCGACGTCACGTTCATGAAATATAATGCATATAACTATGGCTTGGAACGATCTATTCAATTTTTTTTTCATTATTTCTGAAGTTTATGTTAGAAAAGCGATGGTTTTTCAAACTCTGTTTTATTTTATGTCGTCACAATTTTGTTTGTCTCACAAACCTCATGCCAGGGTGACAACATGTTCACACGTGATAACACAAGTGATAATTTAACACGATTCATCGTCTAGAAAAAGATACGACACACCCGACCAAACTTAATGGGAAAAAAAAAATAGAAAGCGAACTTGAAAAACTTTATCTTCTTTCCTCCTACGTAAAAAATTTTAAAAGCGGTTCAACACTAAAAATATGTATGCAGCATAACTTTTATTTAAATTTACTTGATTATCCACTAATCTTCATTTATGCATCCTGAGTAAAAAGGCATCCGGGTTTTATATCTTAAACACCCGCGTAAAAGATATCGCAACAATTTTTTTTTTGTTGAAGTTGTTAGAAATGTACTGAATTGCCACGCGGATTTTTAACGTAACCTACGTAACCCGTGTGTTAACAGAAGCTACTTTTGTAATCAAAAATTTTAAGTGTTTTGCGATTTTTACAATTAAAAATTGATTGAAAAAGTAAGATGGAAATTTGGAAAGTTATTGAAATATTGTTATTATGATTTGAAAATTTAAGGCAAACGCTTTGGGATCCATTGGTGTTGGAACGCATTTCATCAGTCATAATGTTATGAATGAATGTAAGATACATTCACCTCTTGAGTAAATTGTACTTGCTCTAATGCCAAGCTAAATTTTTTTAACGTCGGTGGACTCCGTATTCACTTTATATGTTCCTCAATCATTCCACTGATTAGCTATGATGACAGATCATTGTTTTCTGGGAGGTCTTTTTTTTTTAGAAACAGCTGCACAACATTTTGTGCGTATTGGAGAAAACAAGGAAACTTTTACAGATATACCTGTCTATCGGTGCGAGACACTTTATGTGTCGTCGTAATCACCCTCTAGTCCGTTCGTTTCTGAAATTCTTCAGATCGAATCCTGGAGGTGGCATGTATGTTTGTGAGTGATTCGGAATCCCCGTTAAACTGTAGGTCCCTGAGACCGTCTGAGACCAAAAAAAAGCCCGTAGAGCGACAAACCAAACTCGTTTCTGAACAAAGTGATTGCCACTCAAGCCACCAGAGAAATCGAACCTGACTCTCACTCGTAAGCTAGTTGCCCATGTTACCATTGAGACATGACTAGGTTTAAAGCTAAATTTAGGTTCAATAAATCCATAGGCCAAAAAGACCATCAGTTCGACTCGAGAAAGAGAATGAATCCTCTAAATGTTACTCTATGCTACTATAATTTGAAACAAGTAGCAAATGTAGATGTTGCTTAATTAATATATCAGGAAATCCTTGGATAAAATTAAATCTGCCTCATATCTAATGACAATGTTCACTGATCAAAATACCTAGCATTGCAAATAATACTTGACACAGGAATATCAGAATTTCTAGTAATAGAAACCACTTCTATTTCCATTCATGTTTAGCCGCTTAACACTCTCCGAGAACTCGATCTGTAATAGTGAGAAAAGCTCTGCTATTACCGCAGCTTAGGGCAGGTTTTCATACTAGGCAATGATCTCTCCAGAGTAAGGCTTACTCCGCTCTCACCGTTATAATCGCCTTAACTCAGTATTAAGTACCTAAAAGGCAACGGTGCTGCGTGGGAGTATGATATGTGGATATATTCATCTCTTTTTGTGGATATATATCAGGAATCCTCATAAATTGCAAGTAATTAATCATGTTCTAAATTGAGGAATTTAATACAGTAGCATTTCATTTGCTTCACATAGGCCCTGATAAATTAATTTACTATGGCGTGGATTGTATGTTCAGTACGAATTAATATAAATACTTCATCAATACTATTGTCAAAGTAAGGATAGAACGACAGCGCATTGAATCCAAGAAAACCGGATTCAGATTAAATGAACGAAAGTATCCGTTTTTATGTTGGAGATGGTCATGATAAATCACAAACTCTAACAGTTACGGTTATAATGATACGATTTCGAAAATGTCAAATAGCAACACCAACATTTTTAACTGAAATGAGATAGGAATGCATTTCAATTAGATGCGAGGAAGAGTAGGTGGTAGAAACTTTTAGATACCATCCTTGAAGCTGCTCTTTTGAAAAGGTATTGACATAATGGAGATGAAATGTATATAATACCTAGATAATGCTGAATCAGCTACATATATGCATTAATTGTTTACTGGTATAGCGGCCAACAGTCTACTCTGTAGCAATAATAAAAACAATTACAGAATACTATCAGTGCACCACTATATTCATTATGAAAAGGTTTCCGATATACTTTTTTTAAACCCATATTGTGTCAGATTTTTATATGATAAATTCGTAGGACATAATGTACTTCCGCTAGGCTAGAGAAGGATTCAAACTGCCAAGTTAGGGTTGTTTTTCTTAAATTGTGGTACTAATACTAGGGTACCATGTAGCAAGACCCATGTGGTGAGCAATGGATAACGCCTATACTTCGTTGTTGCAATAGCAAGTGGCCTCAGATCAAAATTTCGTGAATTGGAAAACAGTTTTACCAATTATATTTATTGCGCAAAAACTTTCGAAAGCCAATCAACCTTTAAATCATTACATTCCTAGTTAAATTTACATTTATTTTGCAAATCTTCCAAATATGTGGAAGTAACAAAGTGTTTCAGCTTTATGAAAATAACTTAGAATTCATTTTAGGACTCATCGATTTAGTTTGTCGCTCTACAGTCCTTTTTTGCACACTTTAGACAGGAACCTACAGTTTAATGTGGATTCCGAACCACTAACATACATCCCTCCATACCTGAAGAATGTGGTACCAAAGGCCAGAGCTCTAGCCAATTAGGCCGCGACACACTTATAAATGGTACGATGTGAATTGTTCTTGTTGTTGTCAAATACTGTTGACTATCAAACATTAGATCTTTAAGGGCAAATATGTAGTAGATCCAGATATGTAGCGTTATCCAGTATAAACAAAGGGCCATAGATACACTATACTTCCATTATGTCATTTTAATTAGTGTCAAAAACCCCAAGGGGTCTGATGGCCGAATGACTAACGCGCTGGCTCACATTGCCAATGGTTTCGGGGTTTGCGTTTCGTTGTGCTGTGCTGTGCTGTAAATGTTTTCGAGCATTTATGGGACATCATCGAGAGGTCTGTTCGTGCCCAAAATCCTGCACCATCAACGCTTTCACAATTATGGACGTCTATCGAGACAGACACGATATTAAGAGGTATCCCATGACTTTTGTCACTTCAGTGTATATTGTATTTCATATTTTAGCCTTCTCTAAAATGCTTGGAGATTTTCCGATGTTTAAATATTTTTTTACAACTTTTTTTTTATTTTTTATTACAAACAATATAAAAAAATTTGAATTTTGCTGCATATCATTAAAATAAAATTCAAAATCTTGTTCTTACATAATAAATTTACTTTTCCTTTTTTAAAAAAGATTTTTGTGTTTGTCCCTAATTCAAGCATACAGTATTACTTTAAAAACATCTATAATAAAGGATTTATTTTTAATTCATCTCACAGGAAATGTAAGAGGAAATTATTTCAGAAAAAAAATTAGACAAATGCTTCACTTAGATCAAAATCTGAACTCTAAACTAAAAAATAGTATTTTGTACTTAAAATAAAATTAATAAAATCATTAATCTCATTATCATCATCATTGGTGCAACTGCACCATGGTAGGCCAATGCCGTCTTCCGACTGGCATATTTCGAGACAGGGGGGGGGGTTAAGAGGTAGAATTGTTAACCCTACACGCAACACTCTACAGTCATATTAGTCCGGGACCTACAGTTTAAAGTGAATTTCGAACCACTACAAACAACCATAGCACCGCCGAAACTCGAACATGAAACCTATGGCACAGAGCGCCAGAGAATAAAATAATAACAAAAATTATAACAATAACTCAAATTATTTTTATTCTATTCTATTTTACATTAAAATATCTCAATCCCAGTACTTATTTTCATTTAACTGTATTTCTGTGGAAATTTGAGTGAAGTTTTTATAAAAAATATTCTAATAGCATTGTGTTATTTTATTCTAGCGATAACATGGATAAAAATTATGATGTTTTATACGAGTAATAAAATCACGAAGCAATAACCTAACAAAATTGTCATAAATTTCCAGATAAAAGTAGACTTAATTGATGAGAAACCAACTTGACTGAAGACCAAATACGTCTCCATTATAACAGGACAGAGTAAACCTAACTTAAGATAAAAAATGGATTTGCCGGACTATAAAAAAATTATGATCTTGATTATAGGATTGTTTGATAAATGTATATTGCAAGAATACATCGATTAGACTTTTTTCTTTCAAGATAGATCTTGATAAATTATTACCAAGACAAAAGTTGTGATGAAAGTTTTCATGATACAGGGATTACTGGAAGAGTATTTTTGTTTGATGGTGATGTTATTAATAGATTGAATTTTTAAGGAAAATGTCATTTCCTAATTGTTTAATTTTTCAAATTCTTCTATTAGCTCACACTCTCCCTATATACACTATGTGGAAGAAAGTGACGGGACACGACACTATAACGACATAAACCCACATTTATTAAAATTAATAGGAGGTAGGGCCTCCTTTGACTGCGATCACAGCTGAAACCCTTCTGGGCATGCTTTGCACTAAATTAGCCATAGTGGCAAGAGGAATTTCCTTCCGAATGATTAACAGGAAGTTCCATAGTTCAGGCTTCCTTTTGGGGAGTGGGGTGAAGGCCCTCAACCGACTGTCCAATTCGTCCCAGAGACGTTCAATTGGGTTAAGATCAGGGCTCGGCGCCGGCCACTCCATGCGTTTAACGTTGTTGTTCACATACCAATCAAGAGTCCTCCTTGCAACATGACATGTTGCGTTGTCGTCTTGATACCAGCAATCATCCATACCGTACATTGCCCACAAGGTAGGAAGGACATGATTGTCGAGAATATCACAGTATCTATCAGCATTCATCGCACCATCAACCTTCACCAGTAGGCCAGCCCCATACCAGGAGAAACAGGCCCATACCATCAATCCTCCT